>ML688283.1:347963-406952 GCA_007922175.1 Pelusios castaneus | reverse complement strand
TCTCTACCTAAACTGACCTCAGAGTCCAAGATTATGCGCATGGTGTTCGGCTGTTTGATGTTTTACAGCCATTCTCTGCCTGTTCTCAGGCAGGGCCCAGATCTTGCTTGAAGTTGGTTGCAAGATGGTGTCTTCTCCCCCCTTCACAGTCTCTGTGTCTTTGTTTTAACAAACTGCTGACAGCCCCTCCCCTCACTGTCCTGTTGAGATTCTCTTCACTTCTACCTGAGCCAGGGAGGGTATCAGCATTCTTTTTGACATGTAAATCTCCAGCCACTGTGCTAGAGAGAGTCCTGAGAGTCTGAACCCTGTATCATGCTTCACATCTGGACATGCATGTTGCTGTAGGAAACATGGCCCCATGGCAACCACGTGGAACACGTTCTGAGCATTCACAAAGGAACCTGGTATAGCGTAATTGGCATCAAATCACACAATTACACTGCAAAACTGAACAGAAAAGTTATACAGGTCATGCCCTAGAGCTGCACGGATGTGCATCCCATCACAGAGTGTTGCTAGCAATATTTTGTAAGATTGAAATTACCCCTCCGTTCAAACAAATGGATACTTTGTCACCAATATGTACTTTGTTGTGATTGATTAAAGAAAGCACTATTTGTTATAATTTATTCATTAAGGGCCATGTACTACCCTCCATCAATGTTCAGAACTCCACAAATGTCAATGGCAACTCCTGACATCACGTGAACTGTCTTCAAGGATGAAATTAGAGAGAAATCTTTTTTTTTAATAAACATTCTTTTACCTGCTATTTGTTGGCATAAAGTCTCTCTCTCCCCCCCACTCCCTCCCCCCACAATTTTACATAGGGCAGAGGCAAAATTTTTCAGGGGTCACTATTAATTAACTTTTACTACTCTTAAAAACTTTGGAGATTTTTAAGTGGTACATAACCTTGAATTACCTCCTTATCTCCTACAATAAGGTTATACAATTTAAAACAACTTGAAATAGCACATAGAGGGACACAATTCTAAACCACCTGGCTTCTTAATTCACATATGAAAATTCAGAGTTAATTTTTTTTATATGGTAGGACCGCTGATTCCCAATAAAAGATCACACCCCATTGTGCTACACATTGTACAAAACAGAAAAGGTTCCTGTCCTAAAGAGCTTACAATCATCAGAAAGGACACAAAGGGACAAACCAGACAAATGTTATAAGGGTGGATGAAATAATTATACAGAATTAAGCAAAAACCAGACACCTTGTTCACCATACATGGGTACATAAATATTTCTGCATGTATTTATGTGCCCAACCCACCATCACAGTGCCTGTGCATCAAGTGTGTAATTAGGGTCCAGAACTGCAACATGCTGAAAGCCTCTTAGAAAGTGTTAACTATCCTCCTCCAGGAGGTGACAAATACCTCGCATCTCATAAGATCTGTCATTCACTGCACTTAAACACCTGCCTGAATAGGTGTGCATGTATGTACACTAGTCAGTCCAATACATAACCATGTTTAGAATCCTCATCTAGTAAAACTCTAAGGCAATGTGTAACTTTAAACACACAAGTATTCCCAGTTATTGTATTACAAAACGGATACCTGTGGTATGGCCACTATAAAAACAGCTGTCCCAAAATGAACATTTACTCCTTATACAAGATTTGCATATAAAAAATTATGCAGCTACCTCCTACTGCAGATTTCTTGTAGTATTTGCATATGGAAGATCCTGTTAGTTTTTACGGTCAAATTCTGCTCTCAGTTACTGTACTTGAAGAAACAAAATCTTAGATAAATGCAACAAAACTCACATTACATGAAAAACGTAGTCTGAAACCATCATACGTCATACTACTTACAAAAAGTATGCTTTGTAAAAAGGGGGTCAGCCTTTTCCTTCCCCACCCCACAATATCTGTAAAATGAGAATAAAGGAGACACAGCAAAGTGACACAACTTGCTCAAATTCACCAGCAGACCACTGGGCACACCTAAGAATAAAAAGTAGATCTCCAGAGTCCCAGGACAAGGCTTTATCCCACTGTGGTGGAAATGCATCCATCTAACCAGGATGTTTGTACTCTTTAGAGACTCTGAGAATAAACTACCATATTTTTTTCCCCCTCCTCAATCCCCTTTTTCTTTTTAAATCAATCTTGTGCTGTTGGGGAGGAAATCACTTTCAGCAATGTTGTTACCCCTCTGCATAGAATCATAGAAACTGGAAGGGACCACGACAGGTCACTGAGTCCAGTTCCCTGCACTCATGGCAGGACCAAGTACCCCATTAAATCATCCCTGACAGGTGTTTGTCTAATCTGCTCTTAAAAACCTCCAGTGCAGGAGATTCCACAATCTGCTGCTGTAAGAGAAGGGAAATGAAAAGCACATGCAATTTATATCATATGTTACTGTTTAAAATATTTTTTTAAAAGGCTACTGGAAACATAAGGAAAAAGACCACCAATGTTCAAGAATAAGATGCTACTTCTTTTCAGCTACATGGATCTGTATTGCTCATCTATCTAATCAGTAGATTCAGAACAAATGAATAGGTATCACATGTTGGATAGCGGTAACTAACATAAACCCAAGAAAAAGTGTCCACACTTCCATTAATTTGCAGTCATCCCTTTTCATATTAAAATTGACCCAGCCTAGGGCCTAGTGATCCAAGGGCAGGCAAACTATAGCCCGGGGGCCAGATCCAGCCTGAAAGCACCTGTGCTCCAGCCTGCACTCCCTCTCCTTACCCTGCTACCATTTCCAGGCCTTCAGGAAGTGCAGTTCAGGCGGAGGAGAGTTGCAGGAGGCTCTGAAACTGGCACAGAGCCTCCAGTGCTGAGAAGGGCCAGCCCAGTGCTCTTCCATACCTCATCACCCTGCCCCCCACCCTCTTGGCAAGGGGGGAGGATGCCCCCTATCAGAGCCAGGGGGTGGGTAAGTGCTGGGAAGGGGGTGTGGCCAGGCTGGGCTGGCCTTTACAGAGAAGCAGAGCCAGAGCCAGTTGGGTGCTGCCTCCTGGTCCTAGTGCTGGAAGAGTTCCATTTCTTGGTAGACTATGCAACCTGCTTCCCAGAAGCAATCCCCTTGAAGAAAAGCATGGCACGGACCATCACAGGGGAGTTGGTGAAGGTCTTTGACTGAGTAGGGCTATCCCGAAAACTCCTCACAGACCAGGAACCAGCTTTCATATCCCAGCAGTTCAGAGAGGTCTGCCCCATGTTGTGGATCCAAAAGCTACAGACTTCTGTTTATCACCCCCAGACGGATAGGTTGGTGGAAGAATTCAATCGCACCATGAAGCACACGCTGAAGAAATTCTCTCCTGAAGAGTGAAGGTGGGACCAGCTAATTCCACCATTACTCATGGCCATATGAGAAGTCCCACAGGCCTCCACCCAGTTTTCCCCCTTTGAACTGCTATATGGCCGGCAGCCCCAGGGGTTCTTAGACTTGATGAGGGAAAGCTGGGAAACTACCCTCTCCCCAGTGCAGGGACTCCTGCAGTATATGCTGAACCTGCAGAACCAGCTCCACCAGACAGGATCGTTGGCTCAGGAAAATCTGAACTCCGCACTGGCTACCCAGGTGTGGGGGTACAACAAGGGGTCATGGACCCATACCTTAGAACCTGGTGACGGGGTCCTGGTGCAAATCCCTACCACTGAATCGAAACTTCTGGCTCAGTGGCAAGGCCCATATGAGATCATCCGCCAAACGGGACCGGTAAACTAGGAGAGCCAACAGCCTGATCACCGGAAAAGGAGACAGATTTATCACGTCAACCTCTTAAAACCCTGGCGGCAATGGGAGGCCCTGATGATCACTCCTTATCCACCGGACCCAGAGCTGGGGCCACAGATTCCACAGTGAACCTCAATTGAGCCTGGACCTCACTGAGGCCCAGGGACAATAAGCTACGCACCTGTTGTGGCCTTCGCAAGAGTATTCACAGCCATACCTGGAAGAACCACCAAGTATATCACAAGATCAAGACCCTCCCCGGGGAAATAGTACACACTGGGGCATGATCTCCCCCTTGACACCTCTAAGCGGCTGTAGAACAAGAGGTCCAGGCCATGCTAGATCTAGTGGTAATTGAACCCTCAACTAGTAAGTGGAGGAGTCCCATCATGCTGGTCTCAAAACCCGATCGGTTGCGGCGATTTTACATCGATTTCTGGTTAGTCAATGCTATTTCTAAGTTTGATGCCTATCACATGCCTTGGGTGGTGAACTTCTGGACTAGCTGGGGGAGGCCTAGTATTTTACCACCATGGACCTCACAAAGTGGTACTGGAAAATCCCCCTGGACTCACAGTCAAAGGAAAAGACAGCTTTCGCCACCCCAAGTGGATTGTACCATTTTGTGAGGATGCCCTTTGGCCTCCATGGTGCCCCCACAACCTTTCAGCGCCTGAAGGACCAGCTCCTACAACCTCATACTGAGTACGCGGCTGCCTACGTCAATGATGTAGTTATCTATAGCTGAGACTGGGACTCTCAAGTTACCCACATGATGGCCGTTCTGCAAACTTTCAGAGATGCAGGGCTAACAACCAACCTTTGAAAATGCTAGATAGGTTGTTTCCTGCCATCCTATCTTGGGTACACTATACAACAGGGCACCCTGCAGTCCCTAATTGGGAAGGTGCAGGCCCTTCAAGAATAACCCCAGCCTGCCACTAAGAAACATGTCGTCAGTTTCTTGGGCTGGTCGGGTACTACCGAATTTTGTCCCAAACTTTTCCACGATAGCTGCCCCCTTAACGAACTTACTAACAAAAGACCAGCCTCTATGGGTTAGGTGGACCCCCGACTGTGAGCAAGCCTTCGTACAGCTGAAGGACAGGCTATGCCAAGCCCCAATTTTGTATAGCCCGGACTTCAACCTCCCCTTTTTAGTGCAAGTCGATCCGTCAGCCGTGGGATTAGGCACGGTCCTCACACAGGAACATCAGGCAGAACACCACCCCATTCTTTACATCAGCTGAAAGCTCTTTCTCCGGGAACAAAAATATGCCAGTACTGAGAAAGCAGCACTGGCTGTGAAATGAGCCTTTGAGGCACTACACTATTACCTCCTCAGGCGCTCCCTCCTAGTCATTTCAGACCATGCACAATATGCTGGTTCCAACAGATGGAAGACACCAACGCCCGAGTGATGCGATGGTACCTGGCCTTACCAACCCTTTTCCTTCTTGGTTCAACACTGCAGAGGTAAAAACCATGCCAACACGGACGCTCTATCCCGCATGGGGGAGGTGGCCCGATCCAGCTCCAGAGACCAGGGGCTGGACTTGAGTGGGGAGGGAGTGTAGAGAAGAGCTGTGCCATCCCTCAAAGCCTGGGCCTGAGGAAGGGCCTGAACACCCCCCCCCACCTTGACAGACTTAGGAACTGCAGGGTTCCAGCTTCGGAAACAGAGGGGTGGAGCCAAAACAGGAAGGGGAAATAGAAAATCCCAGCCAGGCAGCTCAGTGGAAAGGGAGCTGCATCAGGCGAAGGATGTGGCTTCCCACCAGTGGCGAGCCGGAGGAAGTCGGGCCCCTACCCCTTCGGCTAGAAGGCCGGAGGGCCTGCCCAGCCTACCTGGGCCCAGTGACTGGGAAGGGATCCCCGAGGCTAGAGACTGGGGAAAGCGTCCCCGGGTGCACCACTATCTGGACCCAGTGACTCTCCCTGCAGATGACCCTGAGGAACTGCTGGGCCCCTGTTACCTTGAGGTGCTCCCCTCAGCAGAGGACCCCAGCCCCCAGGAGGAACCACCAGCGGTGGTAGGCCCTTATGACCTGGAGGAGCTACCCTCAGTGGAGGAGCCCGAGGAGTTGCCAGATCTGCCTCCTATGGTCACCGAGGACCTGGTCGGGATCCCCCAAGTGATCTACCCTGTGGACCCTGAAGAAGTCCCTGTGAATCCAGGTACCCGGTCCCTGGGGTGGGAGGAAGTAGCCCAGGGGTAGCTGGCTGTCACATAGCAGGTGGTGGAGCCAACTGGTGTCAGCATGTTTCAGCTGGAGCCCCGCTGACCACAGTGGCAGACCACTCTGCCACTGGATAGGGCCCTGAGCTGAGACGCAGTGGAGACAGGTGGGCCTGCATCCCCCCCTCTCAGCTCTCTTATTCCTAACCACCCAGAGTGCTTGACCCAGCCAGCGTTTCTGGGTGACTGACTCTCGGGCCTGACCCGCCCCGCCTAGGGGCCGGGGCCATAAACACTTGAACTGGCCTGCCCCACTTAGGGGCCAGGGCCAACTACCGCTCCTTTGTAGCCAAGCGTGCCCTAGTTGGGCTGGTGGACCAGCCCGCGGCGCTTGGACCAGCAACGACCAGCTTACCATACTTTGCAGACTTCTAAATTGCTATGTGGCAGTATGTTTTACAACTCTTTTGGCTAATTATGAACAAATGTATATAACTAATTTGTTAATTGTAATTATTTTTTCCACATATATAAATTAAATACAAGTTTTGCCTGACATAAAGCAACAGGGAATAGTATATTTGTCCACTCACTCACTTGTATCCTCTTTTATGTATTGTGATAAAAATGTAGTTCTTATACCAGGTCATTATGGGTGGAACAGATGACCAGTAGTAAACCTTGGAAAAAATATTCATTCCTGCCAGACTCATACTGACTTCTTGCTAATGAAAAAGTACACAACCAGCAACATGACAAGCTTGATTAATTCAGAAAGAGCAAAGTCAAAACACATTTTAATATAACCTAATTTTAATCATTCAGCATCATTAGCTTTTCAGTTCAACATCCTTTGGTTCTAATCAGTCTTTATGTAGATGTTTCACAAATCAGCAATATTTACAAAGATCAAGTTATGGAATTCTAAAACCCACATATACCAACATGTAAGTTCAGAACAGGCTGGATTTGCTTTACAGTGAGCTCCTGGCCGCCGCCCACCAATTAAAAAGTTCAGGGTATTCTACTGTAGGATGATATGCTTTGGCCCTTTGTAGGTTAGACATAGGGGCCCAAAGGTGAATGCTAGATCCAAAAGTGGATTTGGATTCTGAACCATCACCATCACCTTCCCACCCCCGCACAGTTGAATTTGGATTCAATGTTTACATATGAGCCCCTTTAGTACAAACATTGTATGCTCATAGAAGTAGAACCAGACCTTATTTAAGCACTAACAACGAGACTCCTGTGGCACCTTAAAGACTACCAAATTTCTTCGGTCATAAACTTTCGTGAGCTCCCACTTCGTCAGATGCATAAAGTGGAAACTACAACGAGAGGTATACACACGCCAGGATGAAGGAGGCCAAGTGCTACCAAAGTCAATTCAGTTAGGGTAGATGAGGTCATTCATGCCAGTTGATTAGAAGGAGAGAATGTGTGAGCAGGGACAATTACTTTTTGTAGTGTGCTAACCATTCCAAGTCCCTATTCAGACCCACTCTGATTGTATCAAGTTTGCAAATTAGTTACAGCTCTGCAGTTTCACGCTGAGGTCTGTTTTCAAGAAACCTTCATCCCAGTTCCAGCATCACTGCTACAGAAGGTGTGTGTGTGGGGGGGGGGGGGGGGGGCAAAAAGAACCTCAGGACTGGAATCTCAGCTGCACAAAGGTGGTTCTGGTGCCACTTGCAATTAGTCCCTTATACAGCTGCCTACTTACCTCATGCCTAAGGCCTCTTCTATATTCAGGAAAGAAACTTGACAAAATTCAAAACATTCCAAACTAAAGCTGAAACTTCATCTTTAATTCATCTAAGGTCACTTTCCACCCACTAGTTAAGGGGAAAGTTTGATCTTTACTTTGTATGTCTTGTCACTTGTCCATTTCATTCATAGTGGTAAATATAAAAAAACCTCTTTCAAAATGCCATGCCTGTGAGCCAGATGTTTTCCACTGAATACCTTCTTGGATACTTTTGAAAACTGAGTAATTTTATCTGGTATATTTTAGTGTTCCAAAGCAATTCTGATGGCCAAAGTCAAAATGTTACTCTACAATTTGTTGCATGACAAGAATATAAATTATATACATTTCCAGAAATCTATAATCCCATTGCAATTTTATTTTATAAGAGTGTCCAATTTTCTCTAAATTGAAATGCAGTGCTGACTAAATTGAAGTTCAAATCTGATTCCAGATACACAAGCACAATAAGAGAAAATATGCCACCCACAAATAATTTGCATGTTTGAAATATAATAAACAGTTTGTGCATCTGAATAAAGCTACATTAATCATGCCTTCCCCATTTTTATGAAAAAAACAGATGAAAATATGCTGCTAGAACGTGTTGCCACCTTCCTGAAAATATAATGCAAAATAATTAACTGCCACAGAAAGCGTCAGAAGCACTATTACTGCCCAGGGTTCCCAAACTCAGTGCTTTGGATACTGTGAAGCGCTATCTGAGTATATTCTTGATCTTTCAGTATGTTTCTTTTATTGGCAAAAATGATCCAAAATCTTTCCACTTCTAAATAGGTATAATATATATGCATGCATTCACCATATTGCTCACCTTAACACTCTATAAATACTCTATACATATCACTGCTTAACTGAGCATTTCTTTTAAGAATTTGAAAGCATGACTGTACTTTAATGCAATATACTTGATTTTAGTCAAGGTCAAAGGATTAAAGTAGAATATTAGATATATGTTTGACTCCCTTTTCTTTAATTATCTTTAAAAATCCTCAATTTATTTTGGTTTCCTTTACTTTCTGTTACATGGAGATGGTTCAAACTCCCTGCTGGTAGCAGAGAAGGGGGAACCGGCTGTTTCATCAGTAACAGTACAAAGAAAACCATCTCCAGCATAACAAAATAGGCTCAGGAAATGGAGGAAGGCAATCGCTTGTCAAGTGGCCTTTCTTTGGCAAGAAAGGGGCAGGAACAAAATTTATCTACATGTTAGCAAACAGCATGGAATCTCTTTCACCCTGAGAGCCCTTGTCTACATCCTCATAGTAGAATGGAACTTTTCCTTGGGGTAATCCTCTGGAAAATGCATTTCAAAGAGGGACTGGACTATGAAGTGAGGGGAGGGGGGAAGACTTCAAGGTCTGTTTCTCTCTTTCATCTAAGATGGCAAAAGAACAGCCTTCTGAAAAATTTGGTCAGCAATGTTACTAGGAAATTGTGTTCAGGGACTTCATCTTGAACCAAGTCTAATTTGTTACGGTCTAATACTAAGAAGTCTTTTAACTTTATTTCTCTTGTGACCATTTCTAATTTTAATTCCTTACACTTGCAACCACTTAAAACCTCTTTCTTTCCTGTTAAAGAAATGTGTCTTTCATTAGTCAGTACTAATCCAGTGCTGTGTTTAAATTGAATTGTACAGATAACTACATTTAAAGTAGCAAATTGTTGACTACTGATCCTCTACAATGGACCTAAAATATCTGAAATGTCCAGGACAGGGCTGTACAGTGCAGAATATGTCTTGAAGGAAAATTTAGGACTGGGAATATGTTGGATCACTCTGCAAGTGGTGACCAAAGCTATATACAGACACTCAGGGTATGCAGCGAGTGCTGTTTGTGAGTGGCCCAGGTTGGAATCCACAGCAGCAAAGAATTGCAGGGCAACCCTTCACTGATCTAGACTGCCAAACATCAACATCCCCCTTTGTGGATTCAAGCCTGGCTCTTTATGGATATTGAGAATATCACCACTGCAGATAAATATTTACTCATGCCCCACACAAGTTTAATATGGTGCAAATTTTGCAGAAAGAAGGCAATGAAGTATTTTCACTTAATAAAAGAATCTGTGTTATTGTGTTTTATACTGGAAAAACATCATTTTGCTAATAAAACTAGAAACATTAACAGAGCTTAAAATAGATTGTAAACCCTAAACTCATTTCTCAATTGTATTCTATATTTCACTGTTGTCAGTAGTACATATAAAATTAAAAAGCTTCTTAGTCAAAATACAACTCCTAATAGGACTGAATAATACAAGACATTTTAAATTCCCATAAAATGTGAACTTTCTACTATTCTTCAATATAGTGTGATACATAACCATTAACTTAAATCTAGGTTTTTGAAGTGATAATAACAGCCCCCCCAGTTGTGCCCTGTCTGAAACAGGTTGGACCAAACTCTCTATTTCACAGGACATTTTCAGTGAGATGTGAGAATTTAGATTCATGAATTTCATTCTCTAATTCATCCCTAAATGACAGAGAAAAAACTATGACCCAAGTGCAAAGCTGGTTTCCTATCAAAGGGGCAGGGGAAAAGTAACAAAAGATATTTTAGGTGGGTTGGTAGCACTGCCTATCAAGGTTGCCTGGCACTTCTCATAAGAACCTGTTTTCAGTTGTTCATGTTCTTGCTTGCAAACAGGGACTGCAAACAGGGGAGTTTGTGAGGGAAGGAGAAGGAGAAGCCCTGAGAAGGAGGCGAAGGAGATCCCCTTGCTGACGAAGCAAGGGAGAGAGCGAACCTTGGGGAGAGTGAATTGCTGACTGTGTGTGCGTGTGCTTGTGTCTTTTTTTCCCCACAGGTGATTTCTGTGAATTGTCAGTTACTGTGTGAGTTGGGATTGTGATTGTCTGGGGGCTGTTTGTACCATTGTTCTCTGCTCAGCCCTGCTCAGCTCAATCAGCCTTGTGATCACCCTTCCCCTGTGTGCTTAACGAGGGGCAAGGGCTGACCCAGGCAGAGAAGGCCTTAAAAGCCAGTGGCTGAGCGACCAGGGGGAGCTTGCGACCAGGGACTGCAAACAGGGGAGTTTGCAGGAAGTTTGTGTTTTGTGTAGCTACTATGGTGAAGAGGACCCACGCCGCTTGTGCCAGCACTGCTTCTGTCTCCTCCACCTGCGCCTGTATCCAGACAGACATACCGACCGTGGATATCTCTACCCAGATCCTGGCGTGGACTTGCAAAGACTGTGGCCTGCATTTCCCACTCTCAGACGGTCAGACTGGGGAGATCATTCAATGTGACAGGTGTCTCCTGGTGGAATCTCTCAGGAAGCAGGTGGGGGAGTTACAGGAGGAGGTGGCCAGGCTCAGGAGTATCCACGCCCAGGAGAAGTTCCTGGATAGCATCCATGAGGAAACATGCAAGGATGAAGAAACTATCCAGAGGCAAAGGACTGCTGCCACACCCTCGGAGATGGATGAGATGGCTCAAGCAGAGGGTGGACACTGGTAGCTGGTTACTTCTGGCAGCAGACAGTGCTCCACTCCTGCTCCCATCCCACCCTCCATTGTGGTAAAGAACCACTATGCAGCACTACAGACGGGAGATGAGATGGAAGAGGAGAAGCCATGCACCCCCGAGGTTGGGAGGATCACAACCATCACACCCAGGAGAAAACGTCGGGTTGTGGTGGTTGGGGACTCTCTTCTGAGGGGGACGGAGGCACCCATCTGTCGCCCAGATAAGGCCTCTCGGGAGGTATGCTGCCTGCCAGGGGCCCGTATCCGAGACGTTACGGAGGGATTGTCGAGAATCATCCGTCCCTCTGACTACTACCCCATGCTACTCATCCATGTGGGAATCAGTGATACTGCGAGAGGTGACCCTCTGCAGATCAAAGGTGACTACAGGGCTCTGGGAGCACGGGTGAAGGAGTCCGGTGCACAGGTGGTGTTCTCCTCGATCCTTCCGGTCAAGGGTAGGGGCCCGAGCAGAGACAGATGCATCCTGGAGGTGAATGCCTGGCTGCGGAGATGGTGTTACCGGGAGGGCTTTGGCTTCCTCGACCATGGGGTGCTGTTTCAGGAAGAAGGACTGCTAGGCAGAGATGGACTCCACCTATCCAGGAAGGGGAAGTGCGTATTTGGAAGCAGACTGGCTAACCTGGTAAGGAGAGCTTTAAACTAGGTTCGAAGGGGGAAGGTGACCAAGGCCCACAGATAAGTGAAACTGAGGAAACCTGGGGGAAGGGATGGAACTTGGGGGATGCTGGGGCTGTAACAACAGGAATAAAAGAGAGGGTAGTTGGAACTGGGGGGGGGAAATCTAATAATTGTTTTTTATTTCCTGATGAAGTCATAATACCTCAGGTGAGTGGGGAAGGAGAACACCAGGAGAAATTGCAAGGAGGAAGATGCGACAGGAGGGAGAATCGACAGGGCAAAAGTAGGGCAATGGGCCCGGTATCTTAGGTGCCTGTACACAAATGCGAGGAGCCTGGGAAACAAGCAGGAAGAATTGGTAGTACTGGCACAGACAAGGAACTATGATATAATTGGAATAACAAACGTGGTGGGATAACTTGCATCACTGGAGCACTGCCATGGATGGATATAAATTGTTCAGGAAGGACAGGCAGGGAAGAAGAGGGGGAGGAGTAGCACTATATGTAAAAGAGCTGTATGACTGCTCGGAGCTCCACTATGAAAGTGGAAACAAGATGGTTGAAAATCTGTGGGTTAAGTTTAGGGGAGAATGCAACAAGGGGGATGTTGTGGTGGGTGTCTGCTACAGACCGCCAGACCAGAAGGAGGAGGTGGATGAGGCGTTCTATGGACAACTAACAGAAGTTTCCAGATCGTCGCAGGCCCTGGTTCTTATGGGGGACTTCAATGATCCTGATGTCTGCTGGGAAGATAATACAGCAGTGCACAGGCAATCCAGGAAGTTTTTGGAGAATATTGAGGACAACTTCCTAGTACAAATGCTGGCGGAACCAACTAGGGGCCTTGCACCTCTAGACCTATTGCTCACAAACAGAGAAGAATTGATCGGGGAAGTAGAAGTAAATGGCAACCTGGGCAGCAGCGACCATGAGATGGTAGAGTTCAGGATCCTGATCAATGGAAGGAAGGAAAGAAGCAGAACACACACCCTGGACTTCAGAAAAGCAGATTTTGGCTCCCTTAGGGAGCTGATGGGCAGGGTCCCATGGGAGGCTGATCTGAAGGGGAAAGGTGTCCAAGACAGCTGGCTGTATTTTAAAGAAACCCTGTTAAAGGCACAGGATAACAACATTCCGATGTGCAGAAAGAACAGCAAATGTGGACGGCGACCAGCGTGGCTTAGCAGGGAACTCTGTGGGGAGCTGAAACATAAAAGGGAAGCTTACAAGAAGTGGAAGCTTGGACAGATGACAAGGGAG
The DNA here is from genome assembly GCA_007922175.1 of Pelusios castaneus. Lineage (NCBI taxonomy): Eukaryota > Metazoa > Chordata > Testudines > Pelomedusidae > Pelusios > Pelusios castaneus. Next base: position 393,889 of record ML688283.1, on the reverse strand, counting down.
ACGTATAAAGATATTGCTCGGGACTGCAGGGATGAAATCAGGAAGGCCAAAGGACAATTGGAGTTGCAGCTAGCAAGAGATGTGAAGGATAACAGAAAGGGGTTCTATAAGTATATCAGCAACAAGAAAAGGATCAGAGGTGGTGTAGGTCCCTTACTGAATGGGGCAGACATCCTCATGGAGGATGATGCGGAAAAGGCTGAAGTATTCAATGCTCTTTTTACTTCAGTCTTCACAGGGCGGGCCAGCTCCCAGGCTACTACACGGGGTAACGCGGACTGGAGAGAAGAGTGGCCCTCGGTAATGGAAAGTCAGGTTAGGGAACACTTAATGAAATTGGATGTGCACAAGTCCATGGGGCCGGATGAACTGCATCCGAGGGTGCTGAGGGAGTTGGGGGAAGTGATTGCAGAGCCGCTGGCCATTATCTTTGAGAACTCGTGGCGAATGGGGGTGGTCCCAGAGGATTGGAAAAGGGCAAATATAGTACCTATCTTTAAGAAAGGGAAAAAGGAGGATCCGGGGAACTACAGACCGGTCAGCCTCACCTCAATCCCTGGGAAAATCATGGAGCAGGTCCTCAAGGAATCCATCCTGAAACACTTGGAGGAAAATAGAGTGATCAGGAACAGTCAACATGGATTCACCAAGGGCAAATCGTGCCTGACCAACCTGATTTCCTTCTATGATGAGATGACTGGATTTGTGGATGCGGGAAGAGCCGTTGACGTGATATACCTTGACTTTAGCAAGGCTTTTGATACGGTTTCCCACAGCATTCTCGTTGGCAAGTTAAGGAAGTATGGGTTGGATGAGTGGACCGTAAGGTGGATCGAAAACTGGTTAGATCAACGGGCTCAGCGGGTAGGAATCAATGGCTCGATGTCTGGTTGGCAACCGGTAACGAGTGGAGTGCCCCAGGGGTCGGTCCTGGGGCCGGTTCTATTCAACATCTTCATTAATGATCTTGATGATGGAATAGACTGCGTGCTTAGTAAGTTTGCGGATGACACCAAGTTGGGGGGAATGGTAGATACTCTGGAGGGCAGGGACAGGATCCAGAGAGACTTGGACAAATTGGAACACTGGGCCGAAAGAAACCTCATGAGGTTCAACAAAGACAAGTGCAAAGTCCTGCACTTAGGACGGAAAAATCCCATGCACTGCTACAGGCTGGGGACCGATCAGCTAAGTAGCAGCGCTGTAGAAAAGGACCTGGGAGTTATGGTGGACGGGAAGATGAATATGAGCCAACAGTGTGCCCTTGTTGCCAAAAAGGCCAATGGCATATTAGGCTGCATCAGTAGGAGTATTGCCAGCAGATCGAGGGATGTGATAATTCCCCTCTATTCGACACTGGTCAGGCCGCATCTGGAGTACTGTGTCCAGTTTTGGGCTCCCCACTACAGAAAGGATGTGGACAAATTAGAAAGAGTCCAGCGGAGGGCAACAAAAATGATTAGGGGGCTGGGGCACATGACTTATGAGGAGAGACTGAAGGAACTAGGCTTATTTAGTCTACAGAAGAGAAGACTGAGGGGAGATTTGATAGCAACCTTCAACTACTTGAAGGGGTGCTCCAAAGAGGAGGGAGCTAGGCTGTTCTCGAGGGTAACAGAGGACAGAACAAGGAGCAATGGTTTCAAATTACAGCTGGGGAGGTCAAGGTTGGATATTAGGAAAAACTTTCTCACTAGGAGGGTGGTGAAGCATGAGAATGGGCTATCTAGGGAGATGGTAGAATCTCCATCTTTGGAGATTTTTAAGGCTCGGTTAGACCAAACCCTGGCTGGGGTGATTTAGGGGGAGTGGTCCTGCTTTTTAGCAGGGGGTTGTACTAGATGACCTCGTGAGGTCCCTTCCAACCTATTATTCTATGATTCTATAACTTTGCCAGATTAAACTGGTTGGAGGTGAAATTGTGTGTGCTGGATGCCAGACTCCATCTGTGTGTGTACACACCCACACCCACTTTTTTTTTTTTAATTAAATTTCAGCCAAAATGTTTCAGTGGTATCAGAGAACAAGATTAGGGGAAAATATGTTATTTTGCCCATGTTAAACATTCTAGCAATCCTTTCCTTGAGGAGGACTAGGTCCCCACAGCTTTGAGGCAGAGACTTTTAATTGGGCAGGAAGCCGGAACTTGTGTTAGTGTGGTGCCTTTTGCCAGCCCTGTGAAAATCCAATGAAATTTCAACAAGTTTGAGCCTTTCTTTAAAAACATCCCATGTCACTCACTCAGAACAGACCTGCCACCAAATTCTATGAAGATTCCATCCACACTGGGGATTCTCCAGCTGTGGGTTGATCATTTTCCATGAAATTTTTGCTCTAGGCTACTTAGGTCTGGGCTGAGGCCCTGGCCATGCATTGGAACAACAAGGTGCCCATTTCTCTTGTGCATGCAAGTTACCCTCTTTTACTTGGTCCAGAGAGTATAGAGGAAGAAACTGCATGATTAAGATGCAGAAGGGACAAGAGCTGGACCTCAGGGAAAAGTAAGAGCACTAGATTTGGACAAGAAGTTTAGGGAGAGGTGAAACAGGGACTAGTGATTGTGAGGAGATTGAGATTTGGTGAGGAGCAATGGCGAGTGAGACAGATTGATCTGTGAGGTAGGGGGGTGGGGCGGAGACAGAGACTGATCTGATCAGGAGCTGTGATATAGGAGGGAGAACTGGAGACTGGTTGGTCAAAGAGTGGGGGAAGGAGGGTGTGAAGGGTCCCACATATTGGACAAGAAGTCCATGGAGGAAGACTGGGACAGGGAACATCATGGACGGGTGTGGATAGAGAGTGCATGAGGATACAGACAAGGAATGGGAGCTGAGAATGTAACACTGGGACTGGTATGAGGAGTCTGGAGAGGTTTTGAGGCCTGCATTTTGCAGGAAGTCAGACTAGATGATTATTCTGGTCCCTTCTAACCTTAAAGTCTATGAGGTGGGACTAAGTACTTACACGGCCTAGAAACAGACTGGGATTTGAAATCTGGAGACTAGGACAGACTAGCTGTAGAGAGTGGGACAGGAGAAGGAGCTGGGGTGGAGGAGACAGTGCTAGCACATATTAAAGGAATCAAATTTGGGAGAGAAGTCAGAAGAATCTGTGCACACCAGAGCAGCTTCTCCTCTCCAGCTTGAAATGGAACCAAAGATTGCTGTATTTCCCCATTTTCCTACTTTCAGCAAATGTCAGTGAAACCCAGTGGGCAAAGACTTCTGTTCCCTCTCGCACTGATTCACAGAAAGAATAGCAACATATCCCGTTCATTAGCTCAAATGATAGAGGTGTGTATGTACAGCTTCCAGGGCTGAAGGGCCCATGATTAACAGCACACACGGAACAGGGAAAGCTGGAAGCAACTGTCCAGCCACATGATAGAACAGTGTTGAGGGTGTGATAAAGATTCCCTTGTTCAATTTAAACTGCATTCTACTGCACTCTTTGTGAATGGCAGCAGTGTCTTAAGCTGTGAGTTCTGTCACTAGAGCAGCTGGCAGCATCAGCCATGGAACTGTCTGAAGTTGCCCTGGATTCTGTGGCTGCAAACCTAGCCCAGTCGACTTACTGCCCCTGCAATGTGACGGCTGACATCCACACTATGCTCCTTCGGTCAGTGGAGTGCATTCTCAACCAGGAACACTTCCACCAACCTAGGAGTGTGGCAGTGTGGGAGCTGGTCTTTCACCTCCCTGCCAGGAGCCCCACAGGTTGCTCATCCCTTCCTCTTACCACCAGGAGCCAGCCTCAGGTTTCTCTCATCTTTGTTCCCCACCAGGGGCTGGGGGAAGCTATGAAGGACTTTCCCCCTCCCATTCCCAGGGGAAAGCAGGCTAGGGCTTCCTGCCCCAAGGGAGTAGGGGTCTAGCTGCCCCAGCTTCTCACCTCCTTCCCCCACCCTCCACCTGCTCTGCATCAAGAGACAGCAGCCTTTGTAATTGTATTGCTGCGCTGTGAGACAGCTTCTCCCATCCCGGGAGCTGGGGTCCAGCCACCCACCAAGGTACAATGTTTTATGGGAAATGATAAATTCTGTCTTAAGTTCTGACCATAACCAGCTCCAATAGCAGAGGCTGTATGTCAGCTCACAAGGGAGAGAGAGATAAAGCAGGTCCCTAACAGCAAGCATTTGACATGCTGAAAAAAAAAGGATAAATCGATGTCCCTGTCCTAAAGTATTACAAGCCAGAAGAGCCATTGACACTCCAGTGTAATACATCGAAGAAAGAACTGGATGTAGAATTTTTGCAGGAGCAGCTGGTCGTTTATACCAGCAGTGCCTTGTAAAATGGAACAGATGTACACCTATATATTCAACGTAACCTGCAAACCGTCTGTGAACGAAACAGAGCTGACGTCAGACTGCTGCGGGAGCCAAATCAAGCCCTAAATCAGCTGCCCAAGACTCAGAGCAGAATGAGAACTTGGGAATTCATCTCCTAACCCTGTGTGCAGATTCTCCCTCCTCACTTTCACTAATCATGTTCATGCTCACCAAGACTACTGATACTACATGCTCACCAAGACTACTGGAAGCTTAAGATGACACACCTTTCTTTGGAGCTTGATTTTCACAGCATACTGAGCACTCTCAGTCTTTGGCTTCCAAACTTGGAACCCCTCAAAAAAGGGGCCTTATTTTCAAATTTGTCAGTCACTTCAAATCTTAGCCTTCCTCTTTGCAACACTGTGCTCTGAGGGAAAGCATGCTACACGCTGTAAGAGATGTTTCTCTAACAAGGGCATCTATCCATTAGGTAAATGAGGCAAGTGCTTAGGGGCTATGTTAACACCAATAATTATTAGGAAATAGAATATATTTGAAGGACAATTCAGCAACTATACTAGTCAGGGAAAATGTACTGCAGTAAAGATTTTAAGAATGGTGTGGTGTGTTAACACAGTTGTGTTCTTCCTGACATTTTTGCTTCTTTCTATTCAAGAGTAACAATTTTTTATTAGGCAGCAATATGCTATGCAAAGTTTTACCATGCTATGTTCCTTAACAGAATTAAAACAAGTGTTTTGACAAAGTTTCAAAGTACAAGATATATAGAGAGAGAGACCACTGACTGAAACCCATTGATCTCATATACACATCAAGATTTTGGAGGATGAGAGTCTTGAACTTGCCTGTATAAAATTTTTGTGATTCATGATCTTCATCTTCTTTCCAATTCTCCAACCTCTAACAATTTGTCATGACTTAATATTGACTTTACACTGATGAAAATCTTTTTGACAACTAGATCAAACATTTGGCATTTAAAAATATATTACTACATAATGAATAATTAGCTCTCTGTTCTTTCTCTCTCCTTTTTAGTTTATCCTACTGTCTGGAGTGTCAGAACTTGAGAGCTAAAGATACATTTAAAAAAAAATCTCAATGGCATTTAAATGATGCATTAACATAATCTTCTAAACTAGTTGCAAAATCTTAATTTGATCAATGTTTTATACATATTTAAACACCCTTTCAATATAGTGTATCATTGGTTTGTTTTTAAAACTGCTCCAATTTATTTCAAAAGTCACTTAATACAGTTTTCCAATTATTGTGGGTGGAGGGAGAGAGAAGTGCTCCTCTCTTAGTTCATTTCTCTAACGATACCATGATTCTACTGAGATGGTCTGAGGGTGCTGTTTGAAAGCAGTGACTAAAAAATCTCCTTGGGCTTTTAACTGCCACAATGTTCAAAATACAGATCAATTTGCGGAAGTGGATACATTATTTTTTTCAAGTATTAGTGTTCCTAATTGTGTGGTAATTCTCAATATATCATGGGACAAATGTGGAATGCTATGTGGGAGTCAGACGGAATTAGAAGCACAAGAATAAAAGAAAGTAAAAATGTTCAAGTTATATTGGACTCAGTCTTTTGCTTAAGAACTTCTACAATCACTCTTTCCTAATTCAGTATTTCCAAATACAATAAAAGTGGTACCATACCTAATTTGGAACCTAAATTGAGAGATGATCCTAAGATCTGAGGGTTGTGGAATATCACTTTTAGAGCCATCAGCTCATGTTCTCAGGATCTGAGTAAAAAATAGCTCATTTATTACTTGATATTTGAAACCAGCGTAACACACTTTTCCAGAGTCAGTTACATAAAACTGATGTTAGCCAACTTTTTTACTGATGTACAATATAACAGCAAACAACTAATAAGACACAAACAGTGAAAAATTAAGATTCTTATACTGGCGTGCATTTAGCGTTTCCTTTCCCTAGCTAGCCATCATCTTATGTACTTTATAAAATGTCCTACCGTGCACTAATAGGCATTCTTCTAACATCAGAATATACTTCCCCCCCTTATTTAGTTTCCCAAAAGAAAGAAATTCATGAATAAAAATATTTCACTCCACTTGTGTTTGAGTTCCGCAGTGACTCACTTATATCACCCACCTACCATAAAAAACTGTTGCAATACAGGACTGCTTTTATCTTATTCTCTACTGATGTTTTAGGATTTGTCTTCAAAGACTTTAATCTGCAAAGCAGCCACGGCTAGCTAACCGAGGGCCTGACTCCTATTGACTTTAAGGGGCTTTGGCACAGGCCCTTACTGAATCAGCACTGTTGTTTCTGGCGCACTGAATGCTAAGGTCTCATTTCTTGGAATAGGGTGTTTTTCAAAGTCCTTTGGCCTTAGCAACAAATATCTTAGAAGCATCGGAAAGGAGAAAATATTAAAGCAGAAGTCAGTATGTATTCTTTCATGCTTTCACAATGCTAACCCAACTATTTTTGGTTATATTACAGAACAGAAGCAGCTTCTTCTAAGCCAGTGGTTTTCAAACTTAGGGTCAGGACCCAGTACTGGGTCACAGACCCTCAGGCACTGGGCTGTGGCACCCCCTGCTGCCGCTGCCCAAAGCCTGGAATGCATTGCTCAAATATGTAATTGTTGGGTCGCCAACATAAATAATTTTTTTCATCTGGGTGGGTCCTGAAAAAAAAAAGTTTAAAAATCACTTGTCTAACATGTACCCAATTAGAGATCTTTCCACTATTCCCATTGGGTGACATTCACTCCTGTGCAAGAGGCCAGCGCAAAGGCCTATTTTGATGGTGTAGGTGACAACTCAGAGTGGTGCAGGGGCTTTCTGTTGAATAACTGTTAAAGGTTCCCTTACAGAACATAGTCAGAAGATGAGGCTTAGTTAGAAATTTGCCTAGTAGGGGCCTGGAAAAACTGTCTCCTTTTTATAGTAATTTTCTTAAAATTCCATTGGCTCTCATGTAAATCCAGAACAACTTTATTGGCTTCAAGCAGCTGCATAAACAGCAGCAGACAATGACTACTGGTGGTTTGAACATTTATTGTTTTAATTCAGTTGCAAGAAGCAATTATTAAAGAGAAAAGCATGTTCAAAACAAAATAATCAAAAAGCAATAATACAGATGGAGAATGCTGAATGAATCTACTTAGGGTGAAAATTAACCCACGCATATCAATGTCAAGATTCATGTCAACTTCAGGGGGAGCAGGCTCTGTCCTTTAAAAACACAATATTTCTATCAGTAAGAATACATGCCCATCGTTCAGAAGACTTTAATCAAAGTTTCCCAAAAGGCCACACTCAAAAATATGTAATATTATTCAAGAAAAAAGGTAGAGTTTGTTTACATACATTTTCAGGCACGTTAAAAATAAACCTTTTCATTTCAAACATTACTGGACTCGGTTCTACTGCTGGCCATTTATCATCACCTTCATTCATTTTTTATTTAAAAGCAATGTATGATCCAAAGCAGTCAATCCATTAATGTGATAGTATGCTTGTTTCATGGACTCTGGAGAGTTTACTATCTATAGCTAGAACTTTTGTTTGGAAATTATACCACCACCTGTCCATGTGCTCCAAGGAAAACATCTGTGAGATTGACTGCAGAAGCTAACACCAAATTAACATTCATATATAGGCAAGGATTCCTTCTTTTAACAGGAGGGTTCCAAGTCCCCTACCCATATCCTTATCTTCCACCAGACCACCAATAAAGATTTTTTAAAAACTAATATTTAATCCAGAATGGTAGAACCAGTGAAATAATATTTCCACTGTATTTTTCCTGTCTTGTTAAGTTTGAACTCTGTTACCCAAATCATTACATGGACCACATCACTGAGTGTCAGAAGATATCACAGATATTAATTTATCCTGACACCCGCCCCTTCTGAGGTACTAATTTACAAGTGAAAACTGAGGTATACAGAAATGAAGCAATTCATATCATGTCACACAGGATAAAAGGGAATATGTTTGAAGGTGACTGATACTTAATGCAGATTTGAAATAGGAATTCAGTCAAAAATAATTCTCTTTCCTGATTATGTTTAGGATGCTCAAACAGATGCAGGCTAGATTACATAAGCAGAAAAAGATAAATCCTTGGAGCAATATTTTATGTACTTTCTAGAACTTACTTAATACAGAGACATACTCTACTGTCAGGAATGAGATATTAACTGCACCAGCATTAACGTAATCAAACTTTGCATTTAACTATCAATTTGATAAGTTCTGAACAGCTATTTTAGTCAGTCAGTTGAACAGATTACCTACATGAAGTTTACTCAGAAAGGTAGAACTGAAGTCTAAGCCTAAAAGTGATGGCAACGAAAACTATACAAGGGTACAATATGCATTTTACGTTTTTACTGAGAGGTTAGAAGAATATTTCAGGTGTCTTGAACAGAGCTATTTCTTTTTGATTGCGTAGATCTAACAGATTTTACAAATCATTTCTAGAACACAAATGTAGAAGTATATCAATTGCGTAGCATGCATTTATGAGATTACCAACAGGTAACTTTCATTTTGTATTGAATTGCCCCCATCCCCTACTGAAAAATAGAGTCCCATAGCGTAAGAAATGCGGTATGCACAGTATTCTGTCTCTTGGCTCTTAAAATTTGCTGCAGTCTGCTGCTTTGGGACATTATTTGTTGCTAAAACAAAACATTTATTTCAAATACTGATCAAAATGTTTTTTCCACAGAAAATATTGTCCTGAAAATGGTAAGTAATCATCCACATAATACTCCAGTTCATTCAATATTTTTCATTCAAGAGTTTTGTTAGACGAGGGCCAAAAAGTCTTTTCTTATCCTATTTTAAGGAGCAATAATGTTGGCCTTATGAAGAACAAGAAAAAAATTGTAATTAAAACCTAAATATTAATGGCAGCAATTAAAAAAATTACACTGAAGTCAAGTCTAAAGTGACTTTACAGTAAATGCAGTTTATTTTGGCTGGATTTGTAAACTTACTTCAGAAGTATGATCTATCATCTTCTGTGTCTGCTTTTATCCAACTCCAGGATGCAGATAATAAAAGAAAAAAAATCCTTACACACCTCTAGTTTCTCACTTCAAAACATTTCCTAATTAATGACCAACACACCATCCATTATAATAATGATATGACATTTTGAATTAGAGTTGCCTGAAAACTGACTAATTCATCTAGGTCACACAAGGATGATTAATTCATAATTTGCTTAGAAGTACTTCATCATAAAACTCACTTTTATTGATTAGATACCTTAGTTCTAGGTATTTGTTCTTCCTTGATCTTCTTGCACCCTCAGGTGCGTAGTCTGTTCACCAGTTTCTGGCATTTATTTCAGTCTTGTGCTGGTCTGTTCAGGTTTTTGAGTGTCATGATTAATTTGGTTTCTTCTATTGTACTGTATTGTATTCTATTCTACATAAATGTTTCTCCAGGTTGCCCTCTTTTCACTAATGTCCCGATTGTCACTTGATAGGAAGTCATGTTGGTGGCATCCGTAAAGCATAACTTAACAGCCAGAGTCATTTTGTTGTGTTTGATGCTTTAGGTTGGTTTGCTCTACTTAGAATTTCTGATGTTGCAAGAAACTCTTTCCATTCTGAAGACCTTTCACAGGCATTTGCTTTGGAATGAGTTGATCATCAATTTCTGGTTCAAATTTCCATAGGTCAGGTCCATAAAATGAGAGAGAGAATTCTGAATTAACATCAACATCATGTCAGTGCAGGTCATGTTATTTTTCCAGATATTTTCAAGCTTATGAAAACTATTTGCCCCTTTCAATATTTCTTCCTTGACAGCTAGCGTAGTTTCACCATCATTGCACATCTCATTCTCTAGAAAGGAAAAATTTACTTCCTCTCAGGTTTTTCTTCTCTGTTGGATACCGATGGCCATATTTTGTCTTTCCCTTGTTGATGAACAGTTGAATTTATTTTTCTGTGTCTGCCAGAAGCTGGGTCTTTTCGTCCATTAAGTGATGTGTTGAACAAAACAGGAATATGTCATCAGCAAAAATTAGGTCACTCAAATTGTGTTTTATCATTTATCCATAAAACTCCTATGTTGCCTTTTGCAATTATGTTCTTCATCACGTGGACCGATGCATACAATAGGGGAGACATAATACATTTTTGCTTTACTCCAGTTGTCACTTCAGTTGCTTAATGTCCAATAAATACAGTTTTCCATTGCTGGGTATACACTATATTTTAGTAGCCAGTAGTATACTGGGGGTATATAAATATGCCATTAGCTTTGGAATTGCTGATTTGTATGATTTTGGTCATGCTTTCTTTTGTTCTTTACTCCCTGTATGTGTTAACTAACAGAGTCAAAGTAAAACAAACAAGGAGTCTATTGGCACTTTTAAAGACTAACAAATTTATATATCACAGGAGCTTTCGTGGGAAAAAATCTCACTTCAGAAGATGGGGAACTTAGAGAATGGGAGCAAATATCAAGCTTATTGTACCTAAAATCAGTCTTGAAGCCTATACTGTGCTTACTACATTTCTTATTTCAGTTTAAATAGTTACTTTTAAGTATTACATATTTTCCATCATCTAAATACGAGTAAGCTATTAATAAGGACTCGTAGGTCAATCCCTATTATGTCATTTGTACTGAATTAGAACTTTTTGGCAGAATAGAAAACTTTAAAAAAACCTACCACCACCATACTGACCTCCACGCCAGCTAGCATATGAAGGTGTTGTTCAGCATTCGTAAGGGTTATAGAATTTAACCCTAATTAATTCATTCACGTTGTTCATTGTTTCACTGCAAACCTAGCACAAACAATTTCCTAGCCCTGATGTTTTCCAACATATACAGCTTTCTTGCAAAACTGACATTTTCTCTTGTTTTAACCTCTAAATAGTCTCAGGTATTTTCCATTTTTCCTTTTCTTGTTTCAGAGTTTCCAGCTTATTCTGTCAGAGATTTATAGGCCCTACAACTTCCAACACTCATCCACTTCTTAATTGGGCCTCAAACAAATGAAGCATATCCTTTACATGAAGCAATATTCCCAACCTCTGTCTGAATAAGAGCAACATTGCACTCCCTGGCTTCAAATACAAGATTAATCACTTAATAATGTGCTCATGTTTTTGATTTATGTGGAAAAATATAATGCATCTAACCAAGCTGATAGGAACTTTACAGGATGCTTTTCGTTTACTTAAACAATGCTTCTCCTGGCTCTTTGTGTGAGTGCACATGTGGGGCAGTGACACGGCTCTCCAATCATCCAGGCTTCTGCCACACAAAGGGATGGTGTTTAAAGTTCTGGTCCAAGATTATGCATTCTGATGGATAACCATGTCCCTTAGACTTACACAAGTCAGCAAACTCTTGTTAATGTGATCAATGTGCCAGTGTTGAAAGTAACGTAACAAACACAACATGAAAAGGAGGAACACCACAGTTTGAGCTTCCAATGATTTGTAAATGTATTTACATACAGCTTGTGGGCTACTGCACAGTAGTCAAATAAAACCTGGTACAGAGAAGAGTCACTGATGAAGTGAAAATAATTTCTGGCGGAGAAGCGATCTACAGAGAATCAGCTTTGCTAGTTTGCTGTAATGTACATGAACTACTATTCTCTCAGCTTTAGATCTGAGCTCTTATGTAGATGCATACATTTACTATTAATAGGGCAATTTCAAGACAAATGGAACAAATTGGTAGAAGAACCCAGGTTGTCCAGTTATTGAGTGGTCTAAAATAAGTTTAAGAGAGCAAATCCACTCCATTCTACTGTAGTGAATTACAGCCCTTTACAACTGTTGCTTGTTTTTCTGCCACACAGTTTATCTAGAGAACTGTGTAGTATGAACTTTTTTTTCAGCACAGTATCCCCCTTAGGCAACAATGCCAAAAATAAAATCCAGAGTCATCTTCCCTGTGTAATCATGAAATATTTTCCTCTGTTACCGTGGACAATCCCAGAATCCTTCCTGTCAGTGTCCCCAAAACTCACAGCCTGTGGGGCATCTTTGATTATGGCCCTCTTTCTTCCTCTGTATGAATTGCTTCCATGATTTGTGTCATCTTTCTTTATCCATTTACAAGGTAGATTGCTACCTCTTATGGGGGGGGGGGGGGGGAAAACAGTATTCCCCCCCCCCCCCCCCCCCCCCCCACTGCCAAAAAAAATTTCACAGGAACTTCAAGGGGTACTGAGGTATCATTCCTTTGGGGAGTTTCTCTTGTAAAAATAATAAGTGATTCTCTCAGAGAACACTTTAGCAAGATGTTTTGCAGGTTCACACACAGGTAGACCATACTACTCTCTGGGACACCTAATGTATTAGTTTAGAAACATCTTCAGATTTAAATGAGATGTGGACCTGCAAATAACAGAATAACTCCAGGCACCTACAGAATCCTAAGAAAGATTTACCCATCAGATCTTGAAAACTGATCCAGTGTTTCTCATAAAAAGCAAACTTCTCAGTAACAATCAAGGTAATGTTTCAGTACTTCTGGCAATTAAAATTTAATGAAGAGCTTCTAGGAAAGAGCTTCCAAAGATTCAGTGGTTTGCATATAGACACGCCAGATCTTCAGCCTTACATAAGAAGAAGTGTTATTAAATACCAAGGAAATAGGAAGCAAAGCTTTTATAAAGCAAAAATGGATCAATGAATATAACAGCTCTATGAATGATAAACAGAAAAAAATCCATTTTCCATTGACACTATTATATAGCAACTTTAAAAAATACATTTAGATTTAAAACACAATTGCAAGGAATTGCTGGAGAGCTTTTGCTGTCTTGAAAAGTTAACACTCTTTTTGAGCAGATATTTAAATAAAGTGGCACTGACATCTTAGTAAATGGATAGAAATGCTCAGTTTTCTAGGTAAACAACTAGAGTCAATAACCGGGGAATAATCTGAATTGAAATAAATATCCCTGTTTATTAGAAGAGTTTAATCAATTTAGAGATGCTGAGCATTTGAAGTGTTCCATTGTCAGCTGAAAACTTGTTAAATGAAGTTCTCTCTCTGTAGACAGCTGGGCTCACCCATATTTAGTGGCTGCTCTACGAACAAATGAAGATAACTTTTGCTGCCTTTTTATTGTTCTCACATACAGGCACGCATGCACACACAGACTCAGGTTCAATACCCACAGCTGTTAAATGCTCAATAACTGTATTTACATTCACCTAACTATTCACACAATAAAAGCTTCCTCCCAGCAAGTTCTGCTTCTTTTATCATAACAAGAAATTAAGAGTCTTCGACTCTCTAACTGGTAATAGAAACACAATTAGTGTGATTAGGGCAGCGTAAGGCAGGTGTATGGAGACAAGGATTCTTTCATTTAGCATTTTCACTATTCTAAATAATTGGGACGGGACTACCGGTCACCAACTTCATATACGTCAACAAGACGGTCAAAGATGTAATTGCAGTTTGGTGCTAGCTTTAATCTAGCTGTCACAGCTAAAAATAGCAAAGACACATGCAGCAGCATCTTCAGCACAGGCTGGATAAGGCAGCATGGAACTCGGTGCATGAATTTGCACTGACTATATCGTGATCTGCTGCCATGTCTTCACTGCTATTTTTAGCTGTACTAGTTAAAGCTTAGGCTGCAAAATGTTCATTCTGTTTTCTGTTCCTGAACAGGAAAACCCAACAAACAGACACCTGGTTCAGTGTTTCTGGCACTACCTCCGAGTCATCATTCTTATTTTCTCAGAACAAGACCTGGCAATTGGGAAAAGAATCGGAATTTGAGCTTTTATGATACTTAAAAGGAATGTAATGAAGATAAGAGCAACTCCCTCTGAGAAACCATTCCAAGTGGAAGATAAAAGATGGATTCTTGTTTTCAATTAGACTAGCTGTCATTAATGGTTTCTCTCCCATTTCGTGCAACAATTCCTTTAAAATATTTTTCAACAACCGGGCAGAGAGCACGTGACAAGCATTCAATGCTCTATATTTCAAATTTCCCCTTCTCACACTCAAGAGAGCAACAGCGACAGCCTATTATTTAAAGTCAGGGCAACATATTTAGTTATCTAATATCAGAATGCAAGACGTGAACCAGATTTCTGTTTACAATGATGCAAATCTGAAGTAACCCTACTGTCAGAGATAAAGCATGGTATTGTGGACCTGATTTCATTTCTGCTTATTTTAAATTTACATTACTGGAATCCCACTATCAGAGACAAAGCACAATATCAGGATGAAGGCACCTAACAGGGATTTGGGAGATCTAGGTTCAAATCTTGACTTTATCATACACTTCCTAAAGGACGTTGGGAAAATCATGTCATCTCTTTGTGCCTGAGCTGCCTATCTGCAAAATGGCATTCATTCTTCCACCCATAGTCTCTCCCCTTAGACAGGTCTATAACAGTTGTGGACTTTACATAATAAGGTAATCCAAATAATATATATAAAATAACAGAAATGAGTGGATTTGCAATAGTGTAAAACAGGTTCAATAAAGTAAATGCACACACACATATACACACAAGATAAGTAGCTATACTGGCAAAATTACTCTAAGAATGTCAGTCCATCATACCCATCATTTAACATTTGAAAAAAAACATGTTTTACTCATCTTAATTTATTTAACAAACTTAACTCAGCAAAGTGGAGAAGCAATGCTGTAATATATTAGTAAGACAAATAGACATTAGATCAGAGAAAGAGAATTACTCTAGAATCTGCAGGTTAAGATACTCAGCTGGGGTGCGGGAGAACCTATGATCAAGACCTTGCGCCAATTAATATTTAACAGTCAGAGATTCACCCAGAATTGCATGCAGTCTAGTGGGTTACGGCACTCATCTGGTGAGGATCATTGGGGGCAGACATGATTTGAAGATGTGATCTTTGATTTTTCACATCCCAGATGAGTGCCCTAACCACTGAGCAAATGGATACAAGGGGAAGAGAGTGGCACCTCCTTTTCAGTTTTGTGAATACAACCTAAATCCCCTTGTGAAGATAGTCTAATAAAAATAAAAAGTTTTGTTTTTATGGTGTCAATTTTTTTTTTCAAATAGAGACAATTTGCCAAAACTGACACAAATTAATCAAATGTTTTGATTGACCTGAACTAATATTTTTCAAAGAAAAAAATGTAGACAAAACAGTTTTGCCTCTCTAACTTAGTTTCTAGACAAAAATCCCTGTGAAAGTGAAGTTGAGGTTTTGTGCTACGAGACTCTTTCTAAAACACTGCAAGTATTAAAGTTGGAAATTCAGTGATACGATTTAACTTAAAAGAAACCTGAATCTTTGAAAGCATGGAAATTCGGTTAAGATACCCCTCACATGCACTGTTCTCATTTTCCCTCCTTTATGGAAGGAGCAATAAAAAATGTGAATGTGTTAAGAACAGAACACCTTAAATGAATATGCATGCAGAATTAATCTATGCCAACAAGCAAATTCAGAGTTTGTGCACGAAATTAAATAATTTTTGCAGATGTACCCAATCATATCTCACACACTCTCCACACAATGATAGCATTCTTGTTTTAACATATGCCTAATGGTGCCCCCTGGGGTTCTATCCCTGGCTAAGAATCAAATAACTTGAAGAATAATAAAAAGAGACATGCGATTGGTATAGATTTGTTACACATGAACATTATTAATTAGTGGTGTAAATTAACAGAGCAAAGCCTCATGCCCTGTCTTAATCTGACTGTCACATGGCAAAGGACTCAAAAATGTATGAAGTCATGTTTTGTGTATAAAATCACAGCATAAAAAAGGAAAGGTGATACTTGTGCATTCATATATTGATACCAAGCTTTTGAAAATAAATTTCTTTTTTCCCTTGGGTATTGCAAGTCCTCAGTTGGTATCAAGTCAATTTTCATTTTGAATTCCATTAAACATATAGGGCCAAATTTAGAGTTAGCTTATGACAAAAGAGAAGGTCAAAACTCACAACCTGACCTATTATGATAATATTTGGGTACAGTCCCCGATGCACAGTTATTCCTGAATCTTAGTAAGTAGTAAAACAAGGAAAATGCAAACTCCTTTTATGTTTAACTAGACAGGATAAAAAGTATAAAATCCCTAGCCACCTAAGGTGGTGCCAAAATATGCAGACTCACAATAGGCCCTGCACAAAACCCAAATAGATGCACAAAGATCTTCTGAAGGGTCAATAAGACAAAGTGCTCCACACCAGAGAGCAGAAGACAACAGTAGTCTCATAGCCTATACCATTTCCACTCAGAGAACAGGTTTCTTTTGTTGCTCCATGTAGTTACAGTTCCACTGGTCATGCTTCTGCCCTGCACTCCTACATGGGTCTATTGTTGAGGATACAATGGACTTGAGTAAGTTTTAAAAGTCCCTCAAGTAAACTTTATATACCTTTCTGACTTATCACTTATACCACAGTCTTCACTAGGTTGTAGGGTATGTAACATAACCTGCTCCTCCCCATAAAACAAACCTGTCCCAGGTTCAATGTGCACAACTTTCTTTGGCATTACTTGGGCCAAAGAAATTGCCTTATTGAGGTGGTGGTTGTGATGCTATCTGGATTTAGGGAACCATTTATGATATTATTTTGTATTAATATCTCATAATTGCTATAATCCATGGGAACTATGCCATGTTTGGTATCATTAGAAAGGTAGTAATTTGCTGGG
The DNA here is from genome assembly GCA_007922175.1 of Pelusios castaneus. NCBI lineage: Eukaryota > Metazoa > Chordata > Testudines > Pelomedusidae > Pelusios > Pelusios castaneus. The sequence continues at coordinate 376,913 of ML688283.1, read as the reverse complement.
AATGATTATATAGTTCGTGTAGGAATTGTATTTGTATTAGAAGTTAGGAGTATGGTTGTTATATCTATGTTTTAACTTGTGTGATTCTGGGGAAACTCCCCAGACTGGATGTCTACAGCCATTGTCTCCTTAATAGCCCATTAAGGAAGCTCCCAGGTATAATGGGCCCAGGGAGAAACTTGTTGAGCTACTAGGACTTGAACATGTGACTCAACTCCATTTTGATGGGAAAGAACTGTACACAGCATGGAGAAGGCCAGAGGTGATAAAAGGCAGCAGCCCGGACTCCATCTGGTCTCAAGTCCCCAATCTACAGTCAACACCCATCTCTGGAACTATTCCTCTGTGACTGGACAAAGGACTGAGGCCCACCCGGGTGCTGGGTGTTTACCTGAGGAGCAAGCCTGCAAACTGCTTGACAAACTGTCTTCAAAGCGTCTGACGAAGTGGGATTTTCTCCCACGAAAGCTCATGCGATTAATAAATCTGTTAGTCTTTAAAAGTGCCACAAGACTCTTTTGTCTTTCTACAATAGACTAACACGGCTACCCCTTTGGAATTTAAATCATTTGTATGTATGTGATTTGCTTTGACTCTAACATCTCTCATACTTTGCTTCTTTTCTTTTTATATTAAACCTTTAGTTGTAGTTACTAAAGGATTGGTTACCAGTGTGATATTTTGGGTAAGATCCAAACCTATATTGTTCTGTGTGATGTGGCTGGCCCTTTGGGGTCAGGAGAACCTATATCTTTAAGGAACCATGCAGCTAGGTGGGAGCCAGAGGAGCTGGAGTGCAATAAAGGGAGCTGTTTCTATTTTGGGCAGATTTCTTGGTACCCGGTGTGGAGTTCCAGAAGCCCGTTTGTGACTGATAGGGAAATTGGTTTGTGTACCGCCCATCAGTGTTTGGGGACTCTGGCTCCCGGTTTTGCAGCTTGCCCTGATTTTTACATGTCCAGGAGGCCCTGGTCACAGTGGGTTGTTTTGTTTTTTTTTTTAATTTTATTTTGTTTTATTTTTTTGAGCTGAGTGCTGGCACAAGTGAAATACATCATTGCAGAGATGAAAGGCAGGAGCCTTAGGACAAAGGGATCATGAGCTGGAAAAAAGGCTGAGCCAATAAGTCTTAAATAATCATTCCTGGAGGAAGAAAGCATATTGTTAGGCCCTAAAATTCAATGGGTTCCACATGTGCTATAGTTTATACTACCTACAGCTCAGAGAACAGACATTAAATGTGCACTGAACTCCACCGTCATTTGAGAAACATACTTTCGGCACAAAAATAAAGTCAGAGTTTAGCTGTCACTCCTAAAAGGTATCTGTAGGTAGGCAAATCTTTAAGTTAAAGCCTAACCCTGCCCCCACCACCAACCACCTTGCAACACAAGGTTTATTTTAAAATATCATATCTCCTCTCTTCCCCTTCCAAACCTCATGATCCCTCCATTATATTCATTTGATTTTGGCTGCAGTGGCCTTTACTTTTTAAAAAATAGGTATGATATCAATTACAAACCACACAATAGTTAATATTTGGTCAGAAACCAGAGACAGATGAAGGTTCTCCTATAATACATTAAGAAGTTGTTCAATCAGTAAACACAGTGCACATAAAATAGGTAGTAATATAGCCATATTTACACAGGCTTTGCTGGAACCGGCATTCATTAATTTGAACTTCACCAAAGATTGCTCGGGCCTCTGATATACATAAAATGGAAACCATTATTTAAATATACAGTACAAACTAAGAGCAATTAATTTTGAGGGGAGGAACCTATAAAATGTCTTCAAACAGCTAATCATTGGTGCTGCATGAGAAACCAAAGCCGACATGTAAGAAATTCAGGGAAAACTTGTCAACTTTATTACAATGCCACAAACAGTGCTCATAGCCTTCGCACCTTTGTTTTTTTTAAAAAAAAATAGGAAATAAAGGCAGCTGAAGGTTTTCAAAAATATGCTTTCTATTCAATGCCCCTAACTAATATAGTCTTAACTGAAGAAAATAAAACAAGTCTCTGAAAAACAAACAGAAAGTAACACCAACACTAAGTCCTGACATAAGACTAGTCAAACCCAGAATTTGCATCCAGAAGATGCTCCTATGCCGATGGGAAAGCTTCTCCTGAAGGGTAGTTTAGCCATCTCCATGAGAGGCAATAGGAGAAGATCTCCTGCCGACGTAGCAGTCTCTACACTGGGGAGTAGGTCAGTATAATTCCACTGGTCGGGGTGTGGATTTTTCAACTCTTGAGTGATGTAGTTATACGAATACAAGTCCGTAGTACTTTGCCTCAGGAACTCCCGTAACTACAACAGTTTATTGAAGCCTAAAAATCCCATGTTTTACAAAAAAAAAAAAAAAAAAAGAGTAATTTGAAACAGATCTGAACTAACAAAAAGATAAAAATGCTGGAGAACATATTTTATGCTGACCACTTTCTTCAGTTATCCTGCACAATAAAATACTGCCATAAGAAACTTGGCAACAAGTTCCTCTTCAGCCTTACCTGTTCTTTCCATTACTGACCAGTCTGTCTTTATTCAAGATGAAGCCAAAAATTATGACTGTCAGTAAACATCAGTCTCATATTAAATAAACTAACACAAGTGACTTTTTTCTAGCATTAGCTTCAACAAGAGTGCTTTCTAAGGTTCTTTTAGTAATACTGAGGAAATTCAATTTCAGATCCCAGGTAAGAAACACCATCAAACTACTCCATAATTTACATATCCATTCCTTCCTTTACAGTTGTTTATGCTCAGACTCTCTTTCTAAATTGTGGCACAGTGCAAATGTTCTTTATCATCTTTTCTGTTTGCTCCATCCATTGAACTGTTTGCAAACAGCTATCAGAGATCTAGCAGAGTATGGAGAGTCACAATCAGTGGTAATACACAAAACTACACTTTTTGTAAATGACGACACCAACTTTCTCCCAGTGAATAGAAGCCTTCTTTCAACACCTTAAAGAAATCTTAGAGACATGCAGCACTATGTCTAGCTTTTGTGTAAATATGACCAAGTCAGAGGTAATGCATCTAGTGAGAATCTCTAATAAGATTTTCCATGCCAATGACCCATGAGATTTGAAAACATGAGGGTAGAATTCTCATTCGATTGAGCTAAACCAACACTTAATATACAACTTTTCTGCACTCCTTATATCAAGAATTTTAAAAGATGACAACTTTCTATTGTCTACATTTAACTGGAGTCTACGTGCAGACCATTAACAATCCTTCCCCAATGCTGAAATTTTTTCAGATTTTCCTATTCATACCAATTGAGCATTACATGAGAGAAGGGAAAAATCCTAAATAGACAGTGTTTGAATTTTACATGGCATGGAAAGAGACCAATAATTAACATGTTAAGGCTCCAGAACAGAATATAAAAAGGAAGCATTCACCTCTCTTCCTGGAGGTTTTATAAATGAATAGCTGTAATTTGACATTTTTGGAACTGCAGAAACTCAAGGAAGAGCACTGAAGCATCATATTAATCTTTTTCTGCATTCCAACCAGATTTATAGCAAAGCCACTTTGCTCCCACAGGAGATCAGACCACATCCTGTTTTCGGCAACAGACTACAGAAATGGGAAAAGGCGATCGGGTACAATGCCAATATTCAAATTGAATTTTTGAATATGGGGGCTACTAAATTCTCTTTCAGCACAAGAGGGTGGCAGCTTTCAAAGATAGGATGCCAAAGGACTCTCTACCAGTGGTAAATCTCCGAAGTCAACTAATATCAAATTTTGAACAGCTTAGATAAATATGTAAGCCACCTCAACGGGTATTTTATAAATGAACCTACAAATTAAACAGTTTCTAGAGAACCCACTCAAAAACTAAGGATTAATGTGCTCCAAAAAAACCCCCCAAAAAACAAAACAAAAAAAACCTTGCAGACTCTGGCCTAAACTAAATGATCTAGTCTTTATTGTACAACTTCATCCAGAAATGGTCGTACACTGCATATTCTACACTAAAAGCCTTAACATTCCTTTTAAGCAAAAATTGAAGGCTGAGGGCACTCGAAAAGCCACCTGAAGTCTTCATTTGCAACACAAAAACTAATTAAATACTTTATGCTGCAAAAGCTTGAGTTTCTTTTTTACCCCCCAAATTGGAGAATACTATAGAACAATCACTTACAGTTTTCTAATGCAATTATCAAATCACTCCTGACTCTATACAGTCTATGATATAAATACACCAGGTTAGGGTATCATACATTCCAAGTTGTCAATGGCTATGATGCTTTATTATATGTTTTTTATTAAAAGTTTTGGGAATTGAACTCTGGGACCAAGTCTGGCATTGACTTCAGAATACCAAGTGGAATATCTAATCCTAAAGCTAGTGGGTCTACCACAAATCCTACATTATCAATATGGCATGTGATGTCAGAGAGACTACCTTAACTAGCTGAAAGTGTCATAATAGAAGGTTTCTTTGTGGGGTGGTGGTTTTTGGGATTTTTTTTTTTTGTAAATAAAGGAAAAGACTCTCTTAATTAAGTCTCTGGATATTGAGGTTTCACACGGAGAGAAATTTTGCAATAGAAAGGAGTTAAGGTTATAGAGGTAAACAGTAATGGTGACAAAATACAACTTGGTTGTACAAAAGGTACATCATGCCATACCAACCTGATCTCTTTCTGTGAGAAGAGAATGAATTTTCTAGACCAAAGGAAATACAGTAGATTTAGTGGATTTCACTAAGGCGTGTGATAGGAGTTCCACTTGAGGATTGTTAGTTAAACTAAAGAATAAAAAGGTGGGTAAGAAACTGATAAAAAGGGAGATTACAGTGAGTCATACTGAAAAAGACTGTCAAACTCGAGGGAGGCTATTGGTAGAGTTCCTTAAGGATCAGTCTTGCTCATTGTAAAATATATCAGAGGGCTAAAGAGCAGAGAGGGAGGAGTTAATTAAGTTTAGGGTCTATGCTGGCATAAGAAAAAAAATGAATAAAAACTGTCCATCAACAAGTTTAGGCTAGAACTTAGACAAAGATTTCTAACTGTCAGAGGAGTGAAGTTCTGGAATAGCCTTCCAAAGGAAGTAGTGTGGGAGAAGCAAAAAAATAACTTGTTTAAAAACTGATCTTGATAAGTTTATGAGAGGGATGGTATGATGAAAGAGGTTCCAATGGCATATGACCCACCAGTGATTGCTTTTCTCCAAGGGCCAGAAATGGATCTCTAGATGGGGAGAGCACTAAGTTACACAGACAGCTCTTTCCTAAATATCTCGCTGGCGGGTCTCTCCAACATGCTTAGAGTCTAACTGATAACAATATTTGAGGTCCTGGAAGGACTTCCCCTATGCTGGTCAGATTGGCAGAAACCCTGAGATTTTTTTCACCTTCCTCTGCAGTGTGAGCACATACCACTTGCTGGTTTGAACTAGAGGAAATGATGGATTCTTTGGAACTTGAAGCTTTTAAATTAAAATTAAAGGACTTCAGTAACTCAGTCAGAAGTTATTTCTCTATTACATGAAAGAGTGGTCCTGTAGCCAGTGATATACAGGTCAAGTTAAGTTATAATAGTTTCTTCTGGCCCTAGTTTAGGAGTCTATAGAAGAATCACATTTCTGTCAAGGCTGGGACATAGGATGGCCCAGCCTAGTATTTAGCGTAGGGCAGAGGTCTGGGTCCTCATACCAGCCAGGGTTCAGAACCAGAAGGTCAGCAACCAAGAATCAAGTACATCAGGAGCTCTGGCACTAATCAGGACCAAGGGTTGAAACATTCCATCTGAGCAGGGCTTCAAGAAGTCCCCATTCTAGCTGATGTCAATAATGCATTGGGGGAGAGGGTTGGATCATGACGACTCAGGATCGTGTAGATCCAGATTTGAAACAAGTAGCTCGCAACAAGTTTTCCCTGGTTCCACATCTCCACCCTTTCGTTTGAAGGGAAAAATCATCTGTGCCTTTATCAAGCACAGATATTTCTCCCACCAGCACCATTGGCCTGCACACTTTGGGCGTCATAGAGAGAAGCAAAACTAAGGCTCTTCCCACTTCTTACCCCCTGCGTTGTTAGATTAAATAGCAGCTCTAAAGAACTTATTATCCTTACAGTCAGTCTAGGCAGAGCCCAGGCATAGGTATTAGGTATATTGTACACAAGCCCCGTCCTTCCCCATGCAAGCACATAGGGCAAGTTACTATCTTGTCTTAAATTATAGAATTTAAGTGGCAGTCAATTATCTTAATACCCAAGTCATATTGGCTAACCACAATATTATTTATAATGAAGACAACAAAGAAGCAAGTACTTAGAATTTTAAATGCTGGTTAAAATGATGCCTCAATCTGTTCACTGGAGATGCTGCTCATGTAGCTCAACCTTAAAGGGTTGAAAAAAGTCATTTGGAAACGGTATGTAGAATAGTTCCAAAGGGATAGCCGTGTTAGTCTATTGCAGAAAAACAACAGAGTCCTGTGGCATTTTAAAGACTAAAAGAGTATGTAGACTGCTGTTCAGAGGTACATACACCTTGTGAAGAAACTTCCTTTAGTCTTCAAGTTTAACTTTAAATGTCCAGGGTGCCCCCTCCCCCCCTCCAAAAAACAAACCTAAGTTATGATTATTGCTGATGCTAGATATGAAGCCCATTAATTCATTGCATTTGTGAACAAGTGATTTAATTCCAGCGGCCAATCAATCATGTTGAGGATGGAAGCATCACTGCCCATTGTTCTGTCAGCGTTTTATAATGAATAATCATAAATTTTATTAATTATTTATTAAGACTAAATTGCTTCTTTTAAATAATCAGTACTTAAGAAAATCTTTAATAAAATTTAACCAGGTCTAGGATCAGAATTCAGAAAATGAACTGGGTTTCATATCTCATTACTATGAAATAATTAAGCACAGCAAAGCAAGTAAACTAAACTAGCCTGACAGAAATGAGCATGCTACCACAGAAGAGAACCAGGTTCTGAGCCTGATTCAGGACTCTGAAGCTGGATAGCAAGTAGGAGCCAAATTTTGTCCTTGGAGGCATACGACTCCCAATGAGCTCAATAGGAAATATGTATGCATGCAAAGGCAGAGGTTGTCCTAAGTGTAATTTTAGTGGGAAAAGGAGAAGGGAAAGGACCTGGTTCCCCTATTGATAAACTCTCTTATCCTACAGATAATTCAAGGAACTGAACCTTCAAAATCCTCCAAGGAAGCGACCTGTGACAGATACTAAAGAAATGATGATAGAGGGAGAAATGGATATGGAATAAAGAAGTGGAGAAAAAACGAATGGCAGAAATTTCTTTAGTTGACACCAAGTCAGAAGGCCAGAAGATCATATATATTTCTTGCATTAATGTTCATTTTCTGACAAAAAGCATGAACATACTAAAGAATAGTAGAAGGTACAGTTTTTCATTTGAAAACATTATTTCCATTTAGCTGAACTTTGGATTTGCATATCTCCTTATGTTTAGCATCTCAAGAGAAACAGCTCCCTCCAAACCCCTTTCCACTGAAACCATTGAGGCAAATGCTCTGAATTGTCATAATTTATATTATTTTTCCTGTGATCGTCTTCAAAGCCATTTGAAAAAAAAATAGAATTAAAGCCTCTCTCTATGGATTATCAGATAAAATTTCAAAAAATTTTGGGATTAAACATTATTAAATTCGCTAGTATTGCAGTATTATCCTGTCTATCCATAAGAAGAAAATTAGAAAACTGTGACATGAATTATATAATTGAGAAATTCAAACTGGTCCAGAAACAAAGTTGTAATTTAATCTAACTACATAGTAGAAGGTTTAAGAGGGTGTCTAAAAAAAGGAATGCTACGTGGGTGGAAGAACGGAACAGAAAATGTCACAGAGAGAGATTAAATCCATGAGCCGTATGTTCAACAAACTTGCATAGCCAAATTGCCATGCTCACAATAAAGGACTGTAGGTTTTTGCTCAAGGGTTTGGAAAGCTGAGAGATACAGCAGGAATAGTTATATTGCTGCACAAAGGACATGGGGAGGGAGAAGAGAGACATGGAACAATTTCTTAGAAGCAAAGAAACCAGAATATTCGTTCATACATCTCCACAGAGGAAAGATGTTTTGGTAAAAATCTATAAAGCAAAATAGGTTTAAACTCCATTTACTCTGCTAACTAACTTTAACATCTCAAAAATACACTCAAGGAATTAATTCTGAAGAATGAAAACAGAAGAAAATGGAAATCTGTCCAGTAGAATTAATAACAAGTTTAGAGAAAGGAGTATAGCAATCTGGGAAAACAAGCTTAGGTTACATCATTATGAAGACTGCAGAGAAGAGAGGGTGGAGAAAGAAAAAGATGGAACTTGTGCCATGTCATAGTACAGACTGCTGAGAAAAGAAAGTGGTGGGGAGGGAGAAAAAAAAGTGTGATAGTTGTCACTATTTAAAGCTTAGAATGAAAAATAAGCACAGGAAAGGAGGAAAAGAAATCAACACAAAACCATCACACTAAACTTGACAAAAATACTTATTTTTTCAGATACTGGCATATAAACAGAGTGATGCAGGGAAACTGCTCATTAAAATGCAAGTGACAGTATTCTTGAAATCAATAAGTTAAGAAAAGAACTAGAGATTTTAGAAAGACTCAGATGTTGGCAAGTCAAGTCAAGTCGACAGATGAACACAAAAAGGATACTATATCCTTATCTGCTAACTGGGTTTCTGCTAATTGAATATACCAATCCAGACATACATTCAGCATTCTCTCAGCAGACAGATAGACCAGTGAGAAGATTGTGCACTTATCGTGCAGTTTCAAATGCAGCTGCAAAAAGGAAGTTTCCTGACCTCAGCATCAATCAGTGATAACATTTGTTGTCATAATAATTCCTTGATCCAGATCTATCTAAAATGGATTACAAACATGGCTGCTTGCATCCAGTCTTGTCCTTCATATATCACATCACTTCAATTAGAGTAGGACCAGCTATAAACACAAAACCTGACCAACATGATTGCCTTCTATGATGAGATGACTGGATTTGTGGATGAGGGAATACCCATCGATGTGATATACCTCAAGTTTAGCAAAGCTTTTGATCGGTTTCCCACCAACATTCTTGTCAGCAAGTTAAGGAAGTATGGGTTCGATGAATGGACTGTAAGGTGGATAGAAAACTGACTAAATCATCAGGCTCAGTGGGTAGGAATCAATGGCTCAATGTCTAGTTGGCAACACCAGTAACAAATGGAGTGCCCTTGGAGTCAGTCCTGGGGCCAGTTCTGTTCAACATCCTCATTAGTGATCTCGATGATGGGATAGATTACACACTCAGTAAGTTTGCGGATGACACCAAGCTGGGGGGAACGGTAAACATGCTGGAGGGCAGGGATAGAATTCAAGGAGACCTAGACAAGTTGGAGCATTGGGCCAAAAGAAATCTCATGTGGTTCAACAAGGACAAGTGCAAAGTCCTGCACATAGGACAGAAAATCCTATGTACTGCTACAGGCTGGGGACCAATCGGCTAATTAGCAGCACTGTAGAAAAGGACCTGGGAGTTATGGTGGACGGGAAGCTGGATATGAGTCAACAGTGTGCTCTTGTTGCCAGAAAGGCCAATAGCATATTGGGCTGCATCAGTAGGAGTGGTGCCAGCAGATCGAGGGATGTGATTATTCCCCTCTATTTGGCACTGGTGAGGCCACATCTGCAATACTGTGTCCAGTTTTGGGCTCCCCACTACAGAAAGGATGTGGACAAATTAAAAAGAGTCCAGTAGAGGGCAACAAATATGATTAGGGGGCTGGGTCACATGACTTACGAGGAGAGACTGAATGAACTAGGCTTATTTAGTCTGCCAAAGAGAAGACTGAGGGGGGATTTGATAGCAACCTTCAGCTACTTGAAGGGGTGCTCCAAAGAGGAGGGAGCTAGGCTGTTCTCGGTGGTAACAGAGGACAGAACAAGGAGCAATGGTTTCAAATTACAGCTGGGGAGGTCGAGGTTGGATATTAGGAAAAACTTTCTCACTAGGAGGGTGGTGAAGCATTGGAATAGGCTACCTAGGGAGGTAATAGAATCTCCATCTTTGGAAACATTTAAGGCCAGGCAAAACCCTGGCTGGGATGATTTAGTGGGAGTGGTCCTGCTTTTTGCAGGGGGTTGGACTAGATGACCTCATGAGATCCCTTCCAACCTTAAGATTCTATGAAAAACCGAGAAACTACTGCTACCATTCTTTTCCTGCTCACTGCCCCATGGATATCATTCCTAAGTGAGACCTGCACCTTCCATTACACCAGTGGTTCCCAACCATTTTGGCTCGAGGGCCACAGGTATCATTTTCACAACCCTGGAAGGCCACCAATCTCCGCTTCCAGGCTGCACCCCCCACGCTGCAGCCAGACAGAAGGTGGTCAGTGAGGAGTTTGCCTCCTCACTGATCTCCCATCTCCTTGTCTGCAGCAGGGAAACCATACACATCAGGTAGCTCTATGTGTTCCACCTGGGTCCCTTGGGAGCAGCTACCTTCTGCAGCTCGCAGGAGGGGAGCAGCAGGCCAGTTTGAAAGGCCCCACAGGCCACAGATTGAGAACCACTGCATTACACCATAGTATCCCACCATCTTTCAGCCCAGCAGACATCACTGGAAAGAAGCTAAATTTTGGCACTCACTGCTCTCTTTACCATGAGGATGCCACAACCACTGGCTCAGCTGACCCATCTTTAAGGCTCTTTAGGAGTGGAAGCCATTTGTATGGAAATAAAACAAATTTGGAAAAAATAAGATTGGATAGCGTGATAAGTGTAATTGCTGTGATCTCAGAAAGCAGAGAGATAATGCTATTATACCCAAAATTGAAAGTTTATTGGTCTTTCACCAAATTGATATTACAATTAGCAAAAAAAATTATAAATTTTTCAGATTCCAAATAAAATCCATCAATAATGGTAACCGGTGTTTTAGGAACATCCCTGCCAGATTCCTCACCTGGGTTTAAAACTTAGCCTAATCCATAATGAGACAGGACTGAGTTTCATGGAATGCGCGCGCGCGCGCACACGCACACACACTAGTTACATGCCTACTGAGTTTCACCATCGGATTTTCAAAAAGTACCTAAATCAAACTTAAAGTCAATAACTAGTTTAGGAGGATAAAACTGGAGACTTTCAACAGTCTTCTAAGTAACTTGATTGCTTCAGAAAATCCCACTTTTGCTGGCTTGATTTAAGTAGCTTTGAGTACCCAAAGGCAGAAAAGAGACATAGGAGAAAAATATATATATATATTTTTAGTAGTTCAAAGAGAATTCCCGATTAAGAAACATCACAGAGAATACAATAATGATAGGCTATAGGTTAGAAGATATAGTACTAGGGTCTCTATATAAAAATCCAGGGTAACTAAAAATGTCAATCTATACTCAATAACTCTAATTTTAAATACCATTTTTAAAGTCAGACCTGGCAAAAGGAAAGACACTGCCACCAACCATGTTTCAACTTGTAGGGCTTGATAGGTAATGATAAAACAATATTTATAGCTCAGCAAAAATTTTAAATTGGTATTAAGTTCAAGTCTTCTGTTACAAGGCCAACCATTGATTCCTAATATTAAGTTTGACTGTATGAAAGGATACACATTCCTTTGGCTTAATAATAGAAAGTAACTACTGAATCGATATTTTAATTACGTTTCAAAGGGGTAGCCGTGTTAGTCTATTGCAGAGAAACAAACAGAGTCCTGTGGCACTTTTAAAGACAAACAGATTTATTTCTCACGAGCTTTCGTGGGAGAAAATCCCACTTCATCAGATGCTTTGAAGATGGGAAACTTGCCTCAGATCCTATGCTATCAATATGCCTAGCTATCTTAAATACACTATGGATTTCCTGAGAAAAATCCCATCCATTGGTGAACTTCCAGAAAATACTATCCTGGTCACTATTGATATAGAGGCTATTTACACCAACATCCGATGCAAAGATGGATTACAAGCCATTAGAAGAACTATCCAAGATCATGTCACAGCAAACCTTGTGGCTGAACATTGTGACTTTGTACTCACCCACAACCATTTCAGATTTGAAGATAATTTATACCTTCAAGTCAGCAGCACTGCTATGGGAACTCGCATGGCCCCACAATATGCCAACATTTTTATGGCCGATTTACAACAATGCTTCCTCACGTCTCATCCCAAAGCACCTCTACTTTACTTAGGCTATATTGATGACATCATCATCTGGACCCACAGTAAGGATTGCCCTTGAAGATTTCCATAGAGATTTCAACAATTTCCACTCCACAATCAAACTTAGCCTGGAACACCACACAGGAGAGCCACTTTCTGGACAGTACAGTGCAAGTTAGTGATGGGCACATAAACACCACCCTATACCCAAAACCTACTGATCGCTAAAGTTACCTACCTCTCTTGAACTTTCATCCAAGACATACCTCACGATCCATTGTCTACAGCCATCCCCTAAGATATAACCACATTTGCTCTGATCCTTCAGACAGAGACAGACACCTTCAGGATCTCTATCAGGCATTCTTTAAACTACAGTACCCACCTGCAGAAGTGAAGAAACAGATGGACAGAGCCAGATGGATACCCAGAAGTCAACTACTACAGGAGAAGCCCAAGAAAAAACAACAACAACAGAACACCACTGGTCGCCACCTACAACCCCCAAGTCAGACCTCTTCATCACATCATCAAAGATCTATAGCCTATTCTCCAAGACGATCCCGTACTCTCTCAAGCCTTGGGAGATGGACAGACTTCTCCTCACTTACAGACAGCCCCCGCCCACCCACCATCCTTAAACAGATGCTCACCAGCAACTACAGACCAAACAACAGAAACATTAAAGCAGGAACATATCCCTGCAACAGACCATGCTGCCAACTTGGCCCTCATATCTACACAAAAGACACCATCACAGGACCAAATCAAGTCACCTGCGCCATCAAGGGCTCATTCACCTGCTCCTCCACCAACGTGATTTATGCCATCATGTGCTAGAAATGGCCCCCTGCCTTATATATTGGACCAACAGGAGAGCCTCTACATCAGAATTGACATCAGAAATCACAACATTCAAAAACCAGTAGGGGAACTCTTCAATCTCCCTGCTCACTCCATTGACGACTTGTTTATAGCTGTACTGAAACGGATGAATAACAAATCACAGCTTCAAAGAGAAACTGTAGAACTCAAATTTATATGTAAATTTGACTCAGTTGCCTTAGGGTTAAACAGGGACTATGGATTTTTTTCTCATTACAACAGGTGATTTGACCTCACATTCCTCTATATGCTGTTCCCCAGTGTTTGAATCCTAACATCTATTCTGATTTGCTGTTACAGCCTGGCCTGATCCTATGTCATACACTTCCCTGCATTTAATTTCCTCCCATTCTATAAGTTTCCCATTTTCAAAGTGTCTGACAAAGTGGAATTTTCTCCCACAAAAGCTCATGCAATAAATAAATCTGTTAGTCTTTAAAAGTGCCACAGGACTCTCAATATTTTAATTAGTATACACATACTAGAATAAAGCAATTACAGAAAAAAACCAGGAAATTGTAGTGCACAAAATGCAACAGTTTAATGCATTGACTAGAAGGCCTTGTCAAAGGCAGTTTGACTTAATTTATTCTGACATGGGTTAGATCAGAAGACTCTTTGCAGATGTCAGCAGACAATTTACAAAAACAATTGTTATTACAGCAGAAAATGTATATATGCATGCCCAGCTTCCAAGGTCCCACCAGAAATGGACCACTGCACACAGCAGGATAGAAGGTATCACATGTACAACAACATTACTTATTGGGGGCGGGGAGGGGGAAATCAAGTGTCAGGCACGTTTTTCCATCTTGTCAGCATACTAGTACAACACATTAAATCAGCAAAGGACAAATCTGACTCTCTCCTCAGTCTTCCAGAACTCCAGTAAGCAGCAGATGCAGGCTGGTATCACGGTCCAGGCACCCCACTGTACAATGAATCTAAGCTCTTCAGACACACTTGCACGGCCATGAACAAGTTAACTCTAGGGCATGACAAGGTTAATTCAATCTTCCAGCCAACCAGGGCTGCAGACATCAACATTTCCACAGCTTCAACACTCTCATAGCAATCTTGGAGCAATTCTGCAATCATTCATAGCCTTTGAGGAGTTTGTCTTCCCACTCTCATATCCCTAGCAGAGATCACCAACCTACAGCCCATTCTATGGACTGTGCACCAATTCTCAGTATTTAGACTGCTTTATAAGGATATTATTACTGAAATCATGAAGCATACACAGTAGGTGTGGGCAAACTACGGCCTGTGGGCCAAGCCTTTTCTCAGACCTTCCAGTGGGGCCTGGCTGGAGTGTGTCAGCCGCTCCCCACTTCCAGCTCTACTCCTTCCCACTGCTCCTCTCTCACCATGTGGGCCCAGCAGCAGCACCTTGACCAGAGCGTGGTGGCCGCTCCCCCTCCTAGTCCCTGCTCTTTTACCCGACCCCCCTTCCACCACACGGCCCGCCATAATTTCTAGACACAGGCCAAAAAAATGTGCCCACTCCAACATACACCATATCATCTTTAAGATAACCAGTACATTTTTAGAAAGATCATGGATAATTCACTTCTGCATGTAAATTTCAGGATTTTTATGTTTATATAAATTGCCTAAGGAGATTGTGGAATCTCCATCAGAGAGGTGTTTAAGAGAAGGTTAAACAAACATGCCAGGGACAGTCTAGAAATACATAATCCTGCGATAAGTGTAAAGTACCAGACAGGATCACCCCTCAAGGTCCCTTCCAGTCCTACAATTTTATACAGTGTCTGTAAAAGGAGAAAAATAATCAATGGTTATTAACGTGGTCACTGTCTGAAACAGAAGCACTAAGTGAGTAGGTGCTTAATCCAAGAGTTTTAATATTGACTGGTGATTTTTGAAACCCAACCAGAAATACCATAAGAGGACGCTTGATTCCACCCCTATTCGCCACAAAAAAAAGTGTCCAAATATTGAGAAATAAACAAACACCCATTGAAACCCAGAATTTAAGATCTATTTTCCTCCTTCATTTTGCCTTTGGAAACATTTAATATCTATATTACTTTCAGAGTAGCACATGTAGGCTTATCAACCATGTCTATTGGCACTTTTCATCTAGGCACCTCAGAAATCATTAGATACTTTAGTTTGACATAAGAATAGGAACCTCTTCTAAATGCCTGTTTTGAAGATGGTCAAAACTAAAATCAGGAAGAGATGATAGCAGAGACTGACCATAAAACCACATGAGTTAGTTGCAGAGCCAGGACTCAGGAGTTCCAGTCTATTAGCCTACCTTTTTTTTTTTTTTTTTTTTTTGTAAGCGCGCGCGCGCACGCACGCACGCACACACCACCCCTCCCCAAGGAGCCCTATGGCACATTTCAAGATTAACAAATTTATCATATAAACTTCCATGGCATAATCCCACTTCATTAGATTCATGAAATGAGAACTGCTGTATGTTAGGTATATATACGCACATGCAGAGAAGGATGATTCACAAGGTCAATTCAAAATAGTTTCAGAGGGGCAGCCTGTTTCAACAAACCAAACAAGTTGTTTTAATTCAAACTGTGTGGATGTGGGCGTTTAAACAACAATAGACAAGTATGTTAGAGGGGAAATTACCTTCTGTAGTGACTTAGCCATTCTAAGTCCCTATTCAGATCGAGTGTGATGGTGTCAAGTTGCATATGAATTCCAGCTCTGCAGTTTCACACTAAAGTCTGTTTTTGACTTTTTTGCTGAAGTACTGTAACTTCCATGTTTGTTGCAGAATGTCCAGTGAGATTGAAGTACTCCCCTACTCAGTTTTGGTTGTTAGCATTCTTGGTGCCTGATATGTGTCGATTTATTCTTTTGTGCAGAGACAGTCCAGTTTGGCCAATGTATATGGTAGAGAGGCATTGTTGCCACATAATGGCAGACATCACACTGTCTCTGCACAAAAGAATAAATGGGGATAAATAACAAATTGGGACAAAAAATTCACAAGATAAAAACCACAAAGCAAAAAACCCACACGACTTATTCTGAGGTGACTGTCTTTTTATTCAAGACTAGGAGAAAACAGATGTTTTTAGCTAAGAAGCAGAGTGAACTGCCACAAGTGCGCAGAATTGTACTGCCAAGTCTCGACTCGGGTGTGTGAGAGAGTGCTAAGGAGTGAAAAGACACATGTACTGAGATCCAACAGCCCCTTACATACCAGTTGGCAAGACAGCAAGGTAGTACAAAGGGGTTATAGTAATCTCCTGAGTCTCATAAGTATGTTCTAGTTCACCAGATAAGATCATCTGAAGTCTTGAAAGCCAGTGTCACAACCCCATTATGTAAGGAGATGCTCAAATTCTGTATCAAGATACTGGTTACCAGAAAAGGTGAAAAATCAAGTTCTGTCAAATAAGATAGCTGTTCTACATATACATTGAATGTTGTCTTGTTCACAAGTGGTCTCCTATCACCAATCTGAACTGACAGCAAAAGAAGGATTCCACAAACTTTTGAAAAAAGCTTACAGGACAAGAAGAACACAAGAGAAAAGTACCTTATCCTGACATACATAAAGGTTTGCTGAAGTATAATTGGGGAGGTGAGGAGAACAAAATGGAAAGTCATGCACCATTTACTGAGAAAGAAAGAGGACAGTGATTTTGCTTCATGAGAAAAGACACTCTACCAGACTCAGCTGAAAACACTGGTGAGAGTTTGGGATGAAATAAGCTCCTGGTGACTAAACTTAACTAACAAGTTACTCTTGTCTATGGAAAATGTACCATGATTGCTTTATATGTACCCCTATGTTTCCCATATTTAGGGGCACTGCTATCCCAGAAAGAGATTCAGGGCACAGGCTCACAATCTATTCCCCAGCCCCGCTTCCTGCAGCCCAGCAATGCGCACCTTCCCTATCCCCTCTCTTTTCCAGGTCCGACTGTACACCTTCTCCCCCCATGCACCTTCCCAGCCCCCTCCCCTCACCTCTTGGCCATGTGCACCTTCCCCTGAGCTCTTCCTCTGACCCATGAACCCACATGCACCTTCCCCAACCCCTCCCCCCCAGCCCTGCACCCCTTGCCTTGACCCCCCATTCCCCCAGCCGATGCCCAGGTCTCAAGAACCCCTCCACCTTGATCCAGCACAGTACTTCCCTTTGTTGTATCGGGGGAGGCACCAGATGCTGGCTTAGCCAAGCCCGGTTTAGATTTCCCACCCTGGGCCATATGCCTGGGAACCAGGGACATGGCTGCCTCAAGAAAAGATTCAGGGCCCAGGCCCCAATCCAGGCCCCAGGGGTAGACCAGCTGGCCCAGAGGCGGGGTGGAGCGCAGCTCTTCCCTCCCTTCCCCCCCTCCCTCCTCATCCCAGGTCCGCCCCCCTCCCCCTTCCATAGAGTGCTGACAGGGCAGTAGCGCTCTCTGTACTCCTGCCCTGCCAGTGCTGAGTGGGGTCTCCGGATCATTGGAGGGGTTTTAGGGGCTGGAGCCTGAAGCTTAAGCCCCTTGGATAATCCAGCTCTGTCTTTGGGGACAGTGGTCCTGGCAGTTCTGTGAGCGATTAGTGACTAAGACAGTCAACATTTGGCAACATATTGCAACTCTACAGCCACTCCCTCCAGGCTAAATCCAGCCATTTCCCCAGATCTCTGACACACTTCCACTGTGGAATTTAGCCCTGAAGATATTAGAAAAGGCCTTTATTTTAAAAAGATCCCTTGTTCCCTTCCCCTTTAGCGGGAGAGAGTTGTCATCCAATGACCTTTAAAGACACAAGATAGGAAAACACAATGGTGGGGAGGGTCATTCCTTATGAATAGGCTATGGAGCTTTGATATGCATGTGTTTGTTGGTAGTTATTTGATGGTCTATCTTGATCAGGGGTCTACAACCTGCAGCTCCTGAGCTACATGCAGCTCTTTGGCTGTCCTGTTGTGGCTCTGGGCTCTAGGCTGGCTGCCCCCCTTGGCCCTTGCAGGCAGCTCATGCCAAGCTCTCGGCTCCCCCCCCCCACTACTGGGAGACCCTACACTGTACCTGATTCTGGGCTGTCCCCCCACCTGCCATGGGACCCTGCAGCAGGCAGCCTAGCTCAGCTCTCACCAGGAGGCTACACCCATTGTGACTCTCAAAACACTTGGCTATTGAAGGAATTTTTTAAAATGGCTCTTATCTTAAGTTTCCGACCCCTGATCTTGGCAGAGGTAGATAATATGTTTTCTTGTCTGTTACTATTGTTCTATTTGATGAAGAAGTCAAAAGGGGACATTAACATCTAGAGACGGACCTTTGGTGTAACAATCTAAACTGTCTGTTGACTGTGCTAATGCAGCTCATTATCTGTGATGCCTAGGAGGTGAAGAACAAATATTACTTACTTCAAAAGGACAATATACATTACTATTCTCGACTCAAAGTATCTATGAAATGTTTTGAGAGCTTAAATGGTTATTCCTGACTGCATTGTCTGAAGAAGCACCTGTTGAGTAAAGGTCAAACATCAGCATCCTCTCATCATAGCCCACACGAGGGAATTACCTGAAAATGCCCACCTTGCTACAACTATAAAGGAAGCTTGGAATATAATCCTTTTATGTCACATCTGTCCAAGCTTCTCAGGGAAAGTCTGGATTGCAAAATTGAGATTCCAATCAGCACCAGCCTGGAATCACCCTGCTAAGTCTCATGGGTGAATTAGAACAAACTCTATACATGGACTATTGAGTCTTCATTTCTCTGGACTGGATTTCTAATCACTGAAGCTGTGAAACAAAGGACTGAGACAAAATGATTTGAAAGTACATATATATGTATGTGATTATTTAACCCTTTAACAGTTCTTATAGTTTGTTTCTTTCCTTGTACAATAAACCTTTAGTTTTAGTTACTAAAGGATTGGCTGGTAGTGTGATATTTTGAGCAAGATCCAAACTTGTAATAATTTTGTAATGTGGATTATCCTTTGAGGTCAGGTAAAGAGCATGGAGTTTTAAGCAACTTATCTTTTTATTAGTCCCAGTAGCTAACTGGGGGCCAGAGACTGAAATGAAATAAAGGGGGCTGAGTATATTTCATTTTAACTTTTTGATATCCAGTGTGCAAGATCAGAAGCTTTGTTTGTGGATGGCTGGGGAAGTCCGACTTCAGGTCACCCACCAGTACTGGGAGAAACTGGTCTCCTTTTTGCAGCTGACCCAGACCTTGGCATTTTCAGGTCCTTACCCTAGGTACAGCATAGTCACAAGAGTTTCAGAAGGAAAAGGTCTCCGTGCTTGACAGTCTATTAGATAATACCAAAGGCTGTGTCCACACTGGAGCCTTAGACCGACTTAAGGATGGTTAAGTCGACTTTAAGTCGACCTCGGTTAAGTTGACTTAACAGAGCCTCCAGTGTAGACGTAACCAAAGATGGTAATCATCATCCTTTTGGATGAAAGGAAAGTTAGTTGAGATGGGTTAGAGCTATTATTGCTGCTACTGTTAAAGTCTAATCTATTTCATTTCAGGTGATGTTTGGGATTCAGCTAGAGCTGATCAGGGTGGCAATGTCATCTGGTTCCCTCTCTCTGGCCTGATCTGGTCAGAGTTATGACAAAGTAGTCCTAGGAGACAATGGTGATCATGATACTGGTAGCCTTCTTCTGTTTTTCCATTCCACCACCCCCAAAGTCTTTTTTCCCCTCTCCTTCTTTTTTCAGTGAAGACTTAGAAAATGGAGTGATGGATGGACTGGTCATTTGCTTATCATTTTCCCCCCCATCAGTTAGGACTAAATTTTAAAAACACACCTGTTTTGGTTTACGGTTTGGTTTTTTTTAATCTATACTTCCTTATCTACAAAGTATGAATTTAGTACAGGCCTTCTGTTATATCAGTAGGCCATTGTGTTTGGATAATTGAGTTTTTCTGTCTTTCATACCTCTTACAATCAACATTATAGGTTGGGACATTGTGCATTTTCACATTACTTTTATAGTTGAGATCACACTCAGAGTAGATTATCACAGCAACATTCAAATAATATTGTCCAGCCAAATTAATGAAAGTGAACACAACAGACACAGGTAGCATGATTATAAGCTATTCAATTTTCCAATACAAGAGATCCATTGACCCACCAGATAAATTAGATCAGATCAGTTATCCTAAAGTGAATTTTACAACTCTAAAAAGACATGGATGTAGATTTAATACTAAATCAAAGCTTTGTTAAAATGAAAAGGTGTTTTCTTAATTTATGCAGCTTCTTAAACAAGTAAATGCCACCAAAACTCAAGAAACATCAGGAAAAATGGAAGAATTAGAGATACTACAGTGCAATCAGTACCATTTAAAAGAAGCCCTAATTTCTGAAATATTTAAATCTAGACCAACTTATAATAAAGTTTAGCACAATGCATAGGTGACAAAGGGAGTTTAAATCATAACACACAATAAAGCCATGTAGTTAAGCTCATTCATAAGCAAAAATGTTGCATTGTTTGCTATAACTACAGGGGAAAGATGACAAAAAATAAACCTCAGGAGAAATCAACAAACATGTTGCAAGTCCAAAAGAGAATGGTCAAATAAGACAAAAACCATCTATTAAAATTCAAGGGGGAAAGCCAAAATAAAGCTGACGTATGAACTATAAATCAGTAATCCACCCATCAGATTTTTAATTGTGGTTGAAGCATCTAAACTAATGGCAAATTATGTTCTAACACACTCTTCCTCCTTCTATCACTAACCCATCCGAAAAAAACCCACATACTAAACACCACACACCACCATCATTTATGTACTTATCTTTTTTTGGCCCTCAGGTCTAATACAGGTCACATGGCTCTAGCCAAATCTGGTTTATAAACTATGTCAGTGAAGGAATCATAATTCAAGCTACAAACAGTTTTAGAAAATAACATTTTTACTTCTTCTCCTGCAGCTTTTATTCTGGCAGAACACCCACTGAGTTAAACAGGCATTTTGTCACAATATTCACTAAAGAACTGGGGCTTTCTTTTGAGAGCTTTGGTAAAAAACTAGCATTGGGGCACTAATTAACTGTCAGCCTAAACCTTTATATAGCAACATGCAAATAGAACCAACACACACACACACACACACACACACACACACACACACACACACACACACACACACACACACACAGAGAGAGAGAGTGAAATTGCCCATTGTCCTGTTTAAAGTGTTTACTGTTCAAAAATAGAGATTTTTCTAGTAAGTGTGTATATGAAGGAAAGTGCAATTACCTTGCAGATATTGAAGAGAAACAGGATAGGAGGAAGAGGAGAAAGAGGAACTCAACACTGCTCAATTCAGAGAATCTTAAAAAACAGTCTATTTTCAAAGGCCTAGAACTTTGTTCGTGTACTTCCATGTGAAAAACACTGTCCAGTGTACCTTGGAGTCTCTGCTTCAGAAGCAATTGTTACACTCTCTTCAACTTCCTACCCAGATAAACTGCAGACAGTTTGGTATTTAACTGTAAGAGTTTATCATCTGAGTAACAAAGACAGAAACAATATTACTTAGCAGGCAACCTGGAGAGCTATGAGCTGCCCATTACTGTGGGAGCTCAGATTCATAGCTAGGAGAAGCATGCTGAGACTAGGAGTGGGTAATAAGCAATTTGTATATTTAGGTACTTAAAGAGCCACCAACATTCTAGAAGTAAAACTATCCTAACATTTAAATAGGATGATCAACTAAACACAGCAAGCTTTTTTCTTATCGTGACAGGGTACTATTAGTAGTTCCTAGTCACCAGATTTGCTGCAGCAATGGAAAAAATGCAGATTTCATTGAAGCCAGTTATCCCCTTTGGGGATTGTGAGCAACTTAATCACTGGGTTGGACGCAAAGAATGGCAGCTGGGAAGGAAAGCTCAGAAGGTGAGCCTGGTCTAAGGAGTGAAGGTTTCAGAGCAGCCTTTCTTTGCTGTTAGCCTGCAATATACTGTGTTTCTTTATACGAAAGGAACAAACACACACCTTGGTGAAAGATAAACAATCGGTGTGCATTTGTGACTGCATGGCCACACCAATTGGCTAAGTAGTTGTAGAGAGATGCTTGTAAAAGGTTGTGATTTTAGAGACACTCCTTTTCATGGGACATGTTGTGTGAATTGGGAGAGGTGCCCTACAGGTGAACTAACATGGCTGCTCCCAGCTGCGCACCTGGGAATCCCTCCAGTCTGTAATTTCCAGAGGGGTAGCCGTGTTAGTCTGTGTACAGCAAAAACAATGAGAGTCCTGTGGCACCTTATAGACTAACCGATTTTCTTCGGCATAAGCTTTCAGGGGCTATAACCCACTTCATCAGATAAAGTAGGTTATAGCCCACGAAAGCTTATGCCCAAGAAAAGCTTTTAGTCTATAAGGTGCCACAGGACTCATTGTTTTGTGCTCCTGTCTGTTATTAAAGTTCTATTCCTCACTCATTCAATGGTGTGGTCTTTAATGAACCCTCAAGATCATTACAGTAGTGGAGTACAGTTGTTAGTGAGACAGCTGCTCTGTGACATTCTTCTTTTTATAACAGTCCCATTTAAAGATGGGGGATAGGCAGAAAACATTTCCTGCCTACCCCTGAAGAGTATGTGGAGATCTCAACAACACACAACAATCTTCCTCCATTCCAAACCCACAAACCTAAACACATTTTGTCAGAGTCAATCAAAACCATTCTTTAGATTTCAACCTGGCACTTATAGTCTAACTACTAAAATTTCTAAACGTACAGTTGTTTTGTTTAAAAAACAAAGCTTTCAATCTGAAAGTGTCAATAAACACAACCCTCACATCCCCAGCAAGGAATGTTTTGTGAGGAAAAATAGTTTTTCAGTTCCTCAAAACTGACTCCCTTTCACAAACAGTTTCAATTTTAACAAATCAACACTGTCTGGCAAAAGAAACTTTTTATTTAAATATTCCTGATCAGCTTAAGCCCATTTATCACCCTTACAATTAAAAGCATCTCCCACTGCAGTGATGTGCTTGATTTAAACATGCCTCTTCTTTCTTTTAAAAAATAAATAAATAAAAATCCACACTTCCAGTATTCTTTGTCAGGCAAATAATCTCTTGAATATAATGTGGTTGTACAGAAATAACCAAGGACACAATTTGAAATGTAGAGCCTCTATTAGCTAGTAAGATTGCATTAAAAGAAAAGATCCCAGTTTGACTTTCTGATCTCAAGTTTAGTGAATAGGGCTGACAGAAGTAATCTTTAACATGTAAAACTGAGCAAATTTATATAAGAGCCATTGACACAGTTTAAAAAGTGGGACTTATAGTATCTTTTTGTTTTTTTAAAAAAGTATCTTTTATTAGATCACTTTAATTTACAACTACCAACTACCAAAAAGAACATCTTTTTCAAAAAGAGAACCGTGATGTGCATAACTGAAGCCATTGTTTCTTCCCATTCTTTAGTGTTTACCTGTTTTTATCATCATCTGTTATGACTATACCCAGACTGTCAACTGTCAGCTGAGGAAAGAACCACACTTTATTTTGAATGCTTTAGGCATTATATTAAAAATAGTAATTTTGGAAAAATTATATATTGTTGAACACTAGAGTAGCGTCTAAGTTGACTCATCTTTCTGCCTTCCTTAAAGGGGAATCTGGCTACATCTATAGGTGTTCTCCATTTGCTGCCTTTCAGGGTCAAACACTGCTGGGTGCCTTGTCTGTCTGCCTGCAAGAATGAAGAGCCTTCTTAAGCAGTACACAAGAACATCCTGCTTAACATAAAGATGAGAACCGCTCAGTTCACAGTGACAGCCACAAGAATGCAACAGTCAGTACAAAGTACAAGATTTCTTCCCTACATAGTGATATCTGATCATCTGTGCTTTAGAAAAATAGTGGTACTGAATCCAACATTACTTAGGGTTGGCTGACTACACTTTAAAAATCACAAGAGTAACACAGCTGCACCTCAGTAGTGGTTCAGTGTAAACACTACCTATGCTGATGGGATGAGTTCTCCCATCAGTAAGGTAATTCACCTCCCTGAGAGGCAATAGCTAGGTCTACCGAAAATTTAGGTCAGCTTAACTCCTGCTTAGAAGTGTGGATTTTTCCCACCCCAGAATGACATAGATGATTCTATTTAATTTTCTAATGTAGAACAAGCCTTTAACTGATTTTGAAAGCATATTCAACTCCACTGACCTCATTAGATGCAACTCCTGATACACACTGGTGTCAGGAAGATAAAACTCAGGTCTACTGATTCCAACTTCAAAATTGGAAGAAGTAGTAGTTTGGATTGGGTTTAATAATACAAGACAGTATCTGATGACAGCACTTAATTAGTACATTTATTATTATACTTATACCTCTGCAGGGTTCCGGTGGGGAAGATATTGCACCAATACCATTAAAACCAAGTACTATGTCATTTTAGCAAGATAGCTATAAAAAGGGCAGCCATACAAACAGGGAGTCCTTTGTCACTTTTAAAGACTAACAAATTTATTTATCGCATGAGATTTCATGGGAGAAAATCCCACTTCGGCTGACCCAGGCTAACACCGCTACCCCTTTGGAACATAAAAAGGGCTTATGCAACCAACAGACATAGGCCCAAAGTTGACATTGTATTGCTGTTGCTCCTACTGGGTCAGGGTTGCATTGTGTTAGCACAGTAAACAAATGCAACAAAAATCCCTGACTCAAAGAACTCACATTCTAAGTGTAGGCTGTGTGGCCTGAAAGCTATGGAAGATAGGGAGCTCCATATCATCATAGGTTGGTGAATTGGGGAGGCAGGGAGGCAGACAGAAGCTCTATAAGGAAAGGAGTTCTCTGCCACCATCCATTGGTGAACAAGGGAAGAAGCTGCCAACAGTTGCTTCACAAGTTGCTAACAGCAGCTGTGGAATTTTTCACTGGAATGAGTTTCCAACACAAAAGTTTCTTTAAAAAAAAAAAAATCAAGGTTTTCTATGTGAAAAAATAAATCTTAGTTTGTTAAAGAAATTTGGGGGGGGGGAGGGGAGGAAATCAAAATAAAATTTCATTTGGGGTTTATTAGATTCAAAACAGAATCCTTTTGTGGAGCTGACCTGAAACATTGTTTTGAATCAGTTTCATAATTTCATTAAATTCCATTTTCCTGTCAGTGTACTGTTTTATGGCAGTTCTAGTTTGGGCCCATTTCTCTGCTATGAACTGAGCTCCATAGAATTCTACATCACCCATATTGTAATGTGGATTTCCCTTTGACCAATTTATGTGCAGTGCGTCATGGGAGATGTACTCCTGCCAGTGAGCCTGCCCCTTTTGGGAGAACAGGGGCATCAGGCTCCTGGACTACAAAACCCATGAAATGGAAATAAAGTTCATCAATGTTAAACTGTCTCATAACGGATGCTTTTTGGATCAGGTTCAATGAAAGCCAAATTAAACATTTCAGTTTCAGGATTGTCAGAGTATTTAATTCCGATTAAGAATGACATTTCCAATTCAAAGATTCTCAGAACTTTCTTCCACATTCAGACAAACAAGTGATGGAAATGTAAGAATTTCTGTCCTGAGCAAAAGTCTGACATTTTGCTCAGCTCTATTATTTACCCAGAACTTCAGAGGGGCAGAAGCTCTATAGAGAAGCTCTTAGCCACCATTCACTCATGACATGAGAAAAGTACAGTTACAGAGTATATTTGCACAAGCTTTGTACCCCAAAATCCTGCAAATGACACTTAGGGACTCACCAGAACTATACATGAGCTCTGAATAGTTTGGGGAGCAGGAATGAACTGAGACAAAGGGAAGGAGGGGGAATGAAATTCATACCTTTCAGCAAAGACTGCTCAATAGTAAGATTGCACAGATGTTCTTGAGGGGCTGAGAAAATCTCACCTGAGTCCTTGCACTCCTGAAAACCACAGGTGCGAAAACATTGAAGTCCCAGGGAGGCAGGTTGGAAAGAGAGTACACCCAGCAGTTCCTATTCCACAGAACTGAGCCTGGCTCCCCAGTCTAGGCATTGCAACCATTGCCTGAAGTCACACCATTCACATTTAATCTATCCATCCCTAGGTGTGGACAGGCCAAACCGGAGTAGTGCTCTGATCCATGCACGTGGTTGCAACACCACTCTGTTTAGGGGGAGAGCTTTCAAATAGGGCACCTGGGACAAACTACCCTCCATTTCTGGGCAGCCCTACACGCTATTGAGATCTTTCCATTTAAGATTTCACAAAGAGGCTATACAGAGGCAACTGATGACAAGACAGCACAGAGGTGGTTTTGCAAGAGGCAACACCTGCTGAAGCTCCAGAGAATAGACAGTTGAGTAAACTAAGATGAGGGGCACCAATACAGCTAACCGCCCGAGTGAGGGGGAGGAGCCTCAGGACTGGACAAGGCAGCAGCCCTTCCGCCTGGAACGGGAGACAAGTCTGTTCAAGCGCACTCCCAGCCACAATCCACTGACACCAAAAAGCGTTCTATGGCATAGGGAGAAGAAATGTGCTAACTATATATTTATCAGACTCACCAGTGGGTGCAGAATTAAGTTAAAAGGATTACCATCAAAGGGTGCATCTACACTGGCAACTTAGGTCAACTTAAGGACGCTTAAGTTGACCTACACAAAGCCGCATCCGCACTGGGCTTTTATTAAGTCTATTTAAGTGCTTCTTTAAGTCGACTTAATACCACCACCTCTGAAGGTTGATTTAAGCCTTAAGTCAACTTCTTAAGTTGATTTAAAGCCAGCGTGGACGGGGAATAGCATTAAGTAGACTTAAAGCCAGAGTGGATGGCTATGTCTACTGTTAAGTCGACTTAACAAGATCGACAAAGTGTAGCCACTCTGTTAAGTCGACTTAACTTTACAAGTGTAGACATAGCCAAAGATACCAAGGGCATGGACAGTTTACTTATTTGTTTATATATTGTTATAGTGTTTTTCCAAGCTGATGCTGTCTCATCTTCACCCCAGTAGTCTTTTCTTGTTATTAGATGACAGTTATATTAACTTTGGTTGTGCCTGTTTGTAGTCCCTGTGCTTTCCCACCTTTCTCTAGCAGATGGTACAATCTTCATAGGTTTGAATGGCAAGCAGCATCCCTGGTGATGCCTCCTCACTTTTTGGTCTTCAAATATTTTTATTTTATTTATACTATAAACAATTTTTTTTCTAGATGAGATGCCCTTAGGGGAATTCACTAAGAGGGAAAAACAAACGAACAAGTACTTCACATTGGTAGAACTTCTTGTATGAGGATTTTTTAAATACTTGTATGTATTTCTTTGCAAAGGATTGGCTGGCCAGTATAACTGTGCCCATGACACACACTACATTGGCCGTCCAATCTTTTGCAAACACGTGCATGCAAGTGTTTTTAAAATCCTCATATAAAAAGTCTTACCAATGTGAAGTATTTGTTTTTTTTTCCTTTTAGTGCATTCCCCTAAGGGTGTCTCATCTAGAAAACTTGTATTTTTTTATGTAATTTTTTTATGTGCTGACTTTGCAAAAGAGCAGGGGAAATGATGCCTGTTAAGGGCACCCAGGAAAAGTTTTCCCCTAGGTTTCTGGATGGACCAGTACTGTTCGCAAAGTGAGATGGGATTCTAAAATGCATTGGTGCTAGCCTTAATCACAAACCTGATAGGCCATCTCCAAGTGACTCTCAAGCAATGTTCCATCTAAGGTTTGGCAGCTTGTGTGCAAAATTTTCAAGCCGTGTGCAAAATTGTTTCTGAATAAAATTTTTGTGTAAACTCACACGACAGAAATTATAGGCATTAATTGAAGTTAAAGTAATTGTAAATAGAATTAATTAATTGTGTTTAATTGAATTTGAATGAATTTTGAATTGAAATTTAGTTTTTAGAAAGGTTTTTATTTAAAATTAATTTTTTGAAAGAAAGAAGAAAGAGAGAAAGAAAGAGAAAGAAAAAGGAAGGAAGGAAGGAAGGGGAAAGAGAAAGAAAAAGGAAAGGAAGGGGAAAGAGAAAGAAAAAGGAAAGGAAGGGGAAAGGAAGAGGAAAGAGAGAGAAAAAAGAAAAAGGAAGGAAGAGGAAAGAGAAAGAAAAAAAGGAAAGAAAAAGGAAGACAAATAAGGAAAAAAGAGAAAGAAGGAAGAGAAAGAAAGAGAAGCCAAGGCCGCTGGCGGGGGAGGACACTACCGTGGCCCTGGGAAGCCGCCGGTGGAGTGGAGCAGACCCGAGCCCCGGAGGCTGATCCCAGCCCCGTGCTGGGAGGCCGAGGCCATCGGATGAGCCCGGCCCCGGGCCGGGAAGTCAAGGCAGTCAGCGGGTGGGAGCCCGGGAGCCCGCCGTGGCCGCAGCCACCCCACTGCCCCGGCTGTGTGGGGCAGGCAGGCAGGCCCGTCCACCTGAGCCTAGCCTGAGCCTGCCTGTCCCGCCTGGGGGTGGGGAGGGCCAGCCCAGAGGCCGGGCGCAGGTCGTGTCCGCAGCGGCAAAGCCGCAGCCCCAAGGGTCTGGAGGGAGCAGCGGAGGCTGCCGGGCTGCGCAGGGGTCCCTCAGTGCTGCGCAGGGGGTGCGATGGCCGCTGTGCGGCCGCTCACCCGCGCAGCTTAGAGGGAACACTGCTTTCAAGAGTTATGTCCTGGTTTCAAACAACCATTCAAACAGAAACTGGTGATTTCACATAACTGTAAAAAGTAAACGTATTACTATTTGTCCTATGATTCAACAGTACAAAAGATAACAAGAAACACCTAAACTAGTACTCATCCCCTTTTTTTGGATACAGCACAAATACTATCCAAAAGGGATCTACATTTTTTGAGATGCAAAAAAAATCAAATTTAGTTTATTCGCAGGTGTCCTTACCTTATTTCAATCTGTGAATTAATTCTCAAATTCATAGAATAATAGTGTTGGAA
>ML688283.1:327433-347563 GCA_007922175.1 Pelusios castaneus | reverse complement strand
GACACAGTATTCCAGATACGGCCTGACCAGTGTCGAATAGAGGGGAAGTATCACATCCCTCGATCTGCTGGTGATACTCCTACTGATGCAGCCAAATATGCCATTGGCCTTTTTGGCAACAAGGGCACACTGTTGGCTCATATTCACCTTCCCGTCCACCATAACCCCCAGGTCCTTTTCTACAGCACTGCTACTTAGCCGATCGGTCCGCAGCCTGTAGCAGTGCATGGGATTTTTCCATCCTAAGTGCAGGACTTTGCACTTGTCTTTGTTGAACCTCATGAGGTTTCTTTTGGCCCAGTGTTCCAATTTGTCCAAGTCTCCCTGGAGCCTGTCCCTGCCCTCCAGAGTATCTACCATTCCCCCCAACTTGGTGTCATCCGCAAACCTACTAAGCACGCAGTCTATTCCATCATCAAGATCATTAATGAAGATGTTGAATAGAACCGGCCCCAGGACCGACCCCTGGGGCACTCCACTCATTACCGGTTGCGAACCAGACATCGAGCCATTGATTCCTATCCGCTGAGCCCGTTGATCTAACCAGTTTTCGATCCAACTTACGGTCCACTCATCCAACCCATACTTCCTTAACTTGCCGATGAGAATGCTGTGGGAAACCGTATCAAAAGCCTTGCTAAAGTCAAGGAATACCACGTCAACAGCTCTTCCCGCATCCACAAATCCAGTCATCTCATCATAGAAGGAAATCAGGTTGGTCAGGCACGATTTGCCCTTGGTGAATCCATGTAGACTGTTCCTGATCACTCTATTTTCCTCCAAGTGTTTCAGGATGGATTCCTTGAGGATCTGCTCCATGATTTTCCCAGGGATTGAGGTGAGGCTGACCGGTCTGTAGTTCCCCGGATCCTCCTTTTTCCCTTTCTTAAAGATAGGTACTATATTTGCCTTTTTCCAGTCCTCCGGGACCACCCCCGTTCGCCACGAGTTCTCAAAGATAACGGCCAGCGGCTCTGCAATCACTTCCCCCAACTCCCTCAGCACCCTCGGATGCAATTCATCCAGCCCCATGGACTTGTGCACATCAAATTTCATTAAGTGTTCCCTAACCTGACTTTCCATCACCGAGGGCCACTCTTCTCTCCATTCCGTGTTACTCTGTGTAGTAGCCTGGGAGCTGGCCCTCCCTGTGAAGATTGAAGTAAAAAAAAGCATTGAGTACTACAGCCTTTTCCACATCATCCTCCACGAGGATGCCTGCCCCATTCAGTAAGGGACCTACACCACCACCTGATGCTTTTCTTGTTGCTGATATACTTATAGAACCCCTTTCTGTTATCCTTCACATCTCTTGCTAGCTGCAACTCCAATTGTCCTTTGGCCTTCCTGATTTCATCCCTGCAGTCCCGAGCAATATCTTTATACGCCTCCCTTGTCATCTGTCCAAGCTTCCACTTCTTGTAAGCTTCCCTTTTATGTTTCAGCTCCCCGCAGAGTTCCCTGCTAAGCCACGCTGGTCGCCGTCCACATTTGCTGTTCTTTCTGCACATCGGAATGTTATTTTCCTGTGCCTTTAACAGGGTTTCTTTAAAATACAGCCAGCTGTCTTGGACACCTTTCCCCTTCAGATCAGCCTCCCATGGGACCCTGCCCAACAGCTCCCTAAGGGAGCCACAATTTGCTTTTCTGAAGTCCAGGGTGTGTGTTCTGCTTCTTTCCTTCCTTCCATTGATCAGGATCCTGAACTCTACCATCTCATGGTCGCTGCTGCCCAGGTTGCCATTTACTTCTACTTCCCCGATCAATTCTTCTCTGTTTGTAAGCAATAGGTCTAGAGATGCAAGGCCCCTAGTTGGTTCCTCCAGCATTTGTACTAGGAAGTTGTCCCCAATATTCTCCAAAAACTTCCTGGATTGCCTGTGCACTGCTGTATTATCTTCCCAGCAGACATCAGGATAATTCAAGTCCCCCATAAGAACCAGGGCCTGCGACGATCTGGAAACTTCTGTTAGTTGTCCATATAACGCCTCATCCACCTCCTCTTTCTGGTCTGGCAGTCTGTAGCAGACACCCACCACAACATCCCCCTTGTTGCATTCTCCTCTAAACTTAACCCACAGACTTTCAACCATCTTGTTTTCACTTTCATAGTGGAGCTCCGAGCAGTCATACAGCTCTTTTACATATAGCGCTACTCCTCCCCCTCTTCTTCCCTGCCTGTCCTTCCTGAACAATTTATATCCATCCATGGCAGTGCTCCAGTCATGCAAGTTATCCCACCACGTTTCTGTTATTCCAATTATATCATAGTTCCTTGTCTATGCCAGTACTACCAATTCTTCCTGCTTGTTTCCCAGGCTCCTCGCATTTGTGTATAGGCATCTAAGATACCGGGCCCATTGCCCTACTTGGCCTGTCGATTCTCCCCTCCTGTCGCATTTTCCTCCTTGCAATTTCTCCCGGTGTACTCCTTCCCAACTCACCTGAGGTATTATGACTTCATCAGGAAATAAAAAACAATTATTTGATCCCATCCCCCAGTTCCAACTACCCTCTCTTTTATTCCTGCTGTTACAGCCCCAGCATCCCCCATTTTCCATCACTTCCCCCAGGTTTCCTCAGTTTCACTTACCTGTGGGCCTTGGTCACCTTCCCCCTTCAAACCTAGTTTAAAGCTCTCCTCACCAAGTTAGCCAGTCTGCTTCCAAATACGCTCTTCCTCTTCCTGGATAGGTGAAGTCCATCTCTGCCTAGCAGTCCTTCTTCCTGAAACAGCACCCCCTGGTCGAGGAAGCCAAAGCCCTCCTGGTAACACCATCTCCGCAGCCAGGCATTCACCTCCAGGATGCATCTGTCTCTGCTCGGGCCCCTACCCTTGACCAGAAGGATCGAGGAGAACACCACCTGTGCACTGAACTCCTTCACCCGTGCTTCCAGAGCCCTGTAGTCAACTTTGATCTGCAGAGGGTCACCTCTCGCAGTATCATTGGTTCCCACATGGATGAGTAGCATGGGGTAGTAGTCAGAGGGACGGATGATTCTTGACAATCCCTCCGTAACGTCTCGGATACGGGCCCCTGGCAGGCAGCATACCTCCTGAGAGGCCTTATCTGGGCGACAGATGGGTGCCTCCGTCCCCCTCAGAAGAGAGTCCCCAACCACCACAACCCGACGTTTTCTCCTGGGTGTGATGGTTGTGATCTTCCTTACATCGGGGGTGCATGGATTCTCTTCTTCCACCTCATCTCCCATCTGTAGTGCTGCAAAGCAGTTCTTTACCACAACGGAAGGTGGGATGGGAGCAGGGGTGGAGCACTGTCTGCTGACAGAAGTAACCAACTGCCAGTGTCCACCCTCTGCTTGAGCCATCTCATCCTTCTCTGAGGGTGTGGCAGCAGTCCTTTGCCTCTGGATAGTTTCTTCATCCTTGCATGTTTCCTCATGGATGCTATCCAGGAACTTCTCCAGGGCATGGATACTCCTGAGCCTGGCCACCTCCTCCTGTAACTCCCCCACCTGCTTCCTGAGAGATTCCACCAGGAGACACCTGTCACATTGAATGATCTCCCCAGCCTGACCATCTGAGAGTGGGAAATGCAGGCCACAGTCCTTGCAAGTCCACACCAGGATCTGGGTAGAGATATCCATGGTCAGTATGTCTGTCTGGATACAGGCGCAGGTGGAGGAGACAGAAGCAGTGCTGGCACAATAGGGTAACGCATGTACTAACACCTTCCTGGCTGCCCCCTTCCCAATTATTGTAGGTTTATTCATTTGTTAATACAACACATCTAAAAATCTTACTATCCTGTTGGAAAAACAGTCAGTTATGAGGACTATTCTGGACTCAGCCAAATGAAAATGTACTGAATAAAGCAGCTTAACATATTAGGATCTGTGAATTGATCTAAGGTTATAGATCTTCTTTGCACAGTATAATCATGACTGCTTCAAATGGTCTTCATAAAAGAACTCTTTAGAAATTAATATGCACCTCCATTGGTAGAATGGTGTAAATTATGAGACTAAGTCCTGACATGCATAACACACACTCTCAACTTAGTTTTTTGACTCAGTTCTTTGCAAGAACTTTGAATTTCTTTGTGAAGACTCCTCCACGCTGCAGCCACTGTTATGAGAGAACTGGACTTGACATAACCCACAGTCATCTTGTGCTCGTAGCCACTATAAGCTTAAAGCGAGGACACCACATGAAAATGAAAAGAGGATGGATAGCTGATCTTGTGTTGGGTCCTGTGTCTGTAAATAAGAATTGCTTTATTGTTCCTAATTCCAAAGGGGTAGCCGTGTTAGTCTGTTGTAGAAAGACAACAGAGTCCTGTGGCACTTTTAAAGACTAACAGATTTATTTATCGCATGGGCTTTCGTGGGAGAAAATCCCACTTCGTTAAATCTGTCGTTCTTTAAAAGTGCCACAGGACTCTGTTGTCTTTATTGTTCCTAAGTAAGATGGTTAGAAGTTGTTTTGAATTATGTGCATTATTTAGAGAACACTACAAAAATTTAGTGAGCATATATACTTTGGATTTTCTATGAGCAAGAAAATGATATTACTTTCCCCAGCCCATAGGAAGAAGGCTGACCACCTGAAACCTGCTGCTGCCACTCACCACCACCCCATACTTTGGTTAAAGTTGGTTATATTCTAGGGTACTCTGGATATTGCTATTTTAAATGTGTGCTTTATATGCAGTAAAAAAGGATTTGGGGGTGGAAACACTCATGTATCATCATTTATCAAAGAGAGGTACAGTGTCCCTCACTGATTTATATACTGATACAGCCTGGAAAACAGATTAGTTACTGTAGCTTTGGGTTCAGCTAACTCCACATAATTTCACCTCCTTTTGTGCAAACTGAGATCTAGGTGTAAGTTTCTTGTGACTGTCCAACTAGGACTTTAGGCTTAATGGAGCCAAGACACATCCCTTAATTTTTCCCCTTCATTTCTCCCCCTCTCTTTTCCTCAGTCACTGCAGGTAACAACCATCTTTCCTATAACTCAGGCCCACAATCTGGGTGGCATATTTGACTCCGCATTCTCCCCAGATGATCACACATGTCGCCACTTGCAACCCCTCAATACAAGTATGATGTCTGCTGTGGGAGGAAGTCCTTTATGAGACATAAGATGGCTAAGGAGTCCAATTTGTACTCAACAGGTTTTTCTTGAGTACAGACTTATGCTTCAAAGCTGGTGGAATAGCTCGTGCAAAAACTTCAACTTCTGGCTAGAATTTGGATTAATGAGGAAATTCCACCTACCTAAAGAATGCTACCATTATAGCCATTTTTAAGAAATAGAACAAGCCCATGTGTGGGAATTACTGAGGTATTGACCTCCTCTCCATTGCCAGGAGGATGCTTTCTTGCATCTTTTTGAACTGGCAAAGAGGCCCTTCCAGAATCTCAATGTGGTTTCAGACCATCTCAGGTGTACCGCCAACATGATTTTTGTTGCATGACAGATCCAAGAAAAGTATAGAGAAGAGCACCAGCCATTGTTTATGGCATTTATTGACCGAAGGCCTTTGAGTCCATCAGTTGGGAAGTGTTATGGAAGGGTAATGCCTAGGTTTGGTTGTACATAGAAAGTTCATTTGTGTTCTCAGGCTACTTCGTGATGGAATGGTGGCCACAGTCCTTTTCAATGAGTTAGAGACAAACTCATTCACCATGTGTACTGGTATTAAATAGGGCTGTGTTATTGCTCCAATCCTTTTCTCCATCTATCTTGCCATAACCTTGATTTCTATTCATGACCATCTTTCCTCTGGAATTGAGATTAAAAAACTGGCTATTCATGAAATACACTGTCTGTGGCATCTCCATTCTAAAACTAAAAAATCACCAGGACTGTTACCGACCTTCAGTAAGCTGATGACTGTGCTATCCTCTCACACAGAAAGGCTGACTTAGAATCCACTGTTGATCTCTCCTCAGGTACCTACCATACCTTAGGATTCTCCCTCTACATTGGGAGGTTAAGGTGATCCACCAGCCTGCCCAGGCACAAGTTGTCCCCCTTCTACAAACTGCCATTGGTGATGAACCCCTGGAAAACACTGAGCATTTCCAGTATCTTGCTCACTTTGAGGTCATACATAAATCTTGCCACTTCATCCTACAAGTCTTTCCTCTCCATCCATGCAGCTAAAGCAGCCCCAGACTTGGGGATACAGTAGGGTGGAGACAAACTGCGATTCTCTGTGACATACATTCACAATCTGTGCTCTGTCTCTAGCACTTTTCATGAACACTAAACTCATATAAAATATGTATTTAAACGATTATGCCTGCTGAAGTATAGGAGGAACCCAACATTCATATTAGATGACAGGGAGACCTACTGTAGATTAGAAATTAAACAGTAAACAAAACACAAGGAAAAAAAGAAAAATTGAAGAAAACACCCAACCAAAACAATCCTATGAACATCACAGAATGTATTTTTTTAATTTATATTGATAGTGTAGTTTAATACTTCAATACTATTAAATGTATTCAGGAATGTTTTGTAAAAGTGAAGGGTAATAAAAGTCCAGTTCCTTCAGCCTCTCCTCATAGGTCTTCTACTCCAACCCTCTAATCATTTTTGTTGCCACTCATGGACTCTCTCCAATTTCTCCACATCTTTTCTGAAGTTGGGCCCCCAGAATTGTACACAGTACTCCAAATGTAGCCCCACTGGTGCAAAATAGAGGGAAATAATCACTTCCCTTAATCTGCTGGCAATTCTCATACTAATGCAGCCCAATATGCTGTTAGCGTCCCCATTTTTTAGTGGGGACATGAGAATTAGAAAGTTTCTACTGTACACTAGGTCATAATGATCTTGCCATCTAGACTAGTACAGAAAGAGGAAGCACAACTTAGGGCTTCTGTACTCATGCTGCTGGTGAAGATGATCTATGCCAATGGGAGAGAGCTTTCCCATCAGCGTAATAAAACTATCTCCACAAGCAGCAGTAGCTATTTCAACAGCAGCAGCATTCCCACCAGCATAGCGCAGTCCCCAGTGATCTGTATGTCAGTGTAATTTGTGTTGGTCAGGGGGAAGGTTTATTCAAATGTTACTGACAAACTATAGTGTATACATAACCTTATTAGATTATCCTGTAGCCCCAGTAGTACAGAAGCCAATGTTTCGGGAGCTGTAGTTTTATCCTTTATGCATATTGCTGTCTGTTGCCATGGTGGCATTGTATATACATAGCCAGAGACACTTTCAGTACAAAGTGGAAAAATTGATCAACGTTCCCTATATAGCGCTACAGAAAACAGATAGTCAAAGAAAATATTTCTTACTAGGTATTGAAGCTTTAGATAGAATAAGTGATATCCAATAGTGATTTTGAAAAAGGAAAATTTCTTGTTGCTAAGAAAAGGGAATGAGAATAATAATCCAAGATCAGGCAGAATTGAATTCATTCAGAGAGATAATTTTGACCTGATTAGGTGTATTTTGTAAGAAATCCAAGATCCCATTTGTAAAGTGTGTGCACGCGCACACACACACACACACACACACACACGTGTGTGTGTTTGTTTTAAACGCTCTACCTCAGGTGCTCCTTATTGCAAGAAGATTCTGAATAAGAGTCTAATATGTGCAGCACAGGGTGAGGGAAATGATGAGACTCTTGAATACCCTGATTAGAGATGTCAACAGGAAATCAAACATGTGGAACCTCTCCGGTTAACATTTTGAACCACTACCCATTATCCTACTACCCTTCATTTCTGAAGGATTTTCCATCCACTAACCTTTGATCCCAAGTTTAATTCTAAGGTTGGCATCCGTAGCATATCACTTGGCTCAGCAAGCGAACTAAAACGGCAGTTTCACCTGCGGCATCCCTTTCAGAGACATGAAAGATGGCATTAATTTTCTTGTTAGCCCAAGCATAACTGGTTCACATTTCACTAGCTTGAGCATGCTGATGAGCACCGAACAAAATTTGGAGTGCCACTACATATAATCCAGTCAAAATTCATTGAAGGAGCAAGATGTGGCCGGGGTGTTGCATTCTGAGTTTATGGGCCTTCATTTAAAAGTACATCATCCCCAAAATGACAAGGAGTCCTGTGGCACCTTAGAGACTATCAAAATATTTGCAGGGCATAAACTTCTGTGGTAGTCCCAAAAGCATGCCACATGTCTGCCATGCAATAACTTATTTTCCTAGCTCATGGAGTACATTACACATACTTTACAACCCTCTTCCATTCATTTTGTTTACAGAACCCTCCTGGATAAGAGGGTAGTCAAAAGGAAGTCATTATTTTTTTCCCCCTCAGAAAAGCATCATTTTGAACTTGTTTTTTCTTTTAAATTTTCAAATAAAATGTTGAGTCAAAGACTGAGCACAATATTCAAGAGTGGGGGCCTCAATTTAGCTCTTGAAAGTAGGATACTCAGATCACAGTGTTTGAAACCCTAGAGTCACATTAACAAATCTTTGTTAGGAAGTTTAAAGGAACTCCGTCAATGAGAAATGGGACCAAGTGAGAGGCAAGGGGAAGTCCTCGGTGCTACAGGTCAAATTTGCCTAACTCCTTTCCCCACACTTTCCTCCTAAGGCGTGAAGAAGAGCGCCTTACTTATGCACACCTCCCAAGCTTCTTCAGGACAGAACCAGTCTACTGTGGAACAGAGGCAAAACACAAATTAAGTCAGTCCCATCATGGGGAGATGCATTCAGCAGACCCCTTCTTCCTTCCATAGTTGACTCACTATGGAGAATGAACTACCTTACCCAGCTAAAAGATGATCCAACATTTTTTCTTGATTTTCCCTCTAAAGTCAGGGTTATAATGGAAATCCAGAGCCATTCTGGTTAAGTAGTGACTTCATGGGGAGAAAATACAGGTACTAAAGGGCTTTTTAATCTAGAGCAGAAAGAGGTCACAAAAACTAACGGCTGGAAGCTGAAGCCAAACATTCAAAACCAGGCACTTTAAAAACAAACACAAACCAAAACAAAAACAAAAAACAATGCAACAACTAACTGATTAATCACTGAGAGAAGTGGTGGTTTTGCCACATTTCTTAATATCTTCTGGAACATATTGTGGCAAACTAAGGACTCTCAGTCCCCCTGGGTCCTGTGCTTCATGTAGTGGCAGCCAGCTAGGGCACAATTCTTCCACCTGCAACCCCCCAGGCACTATGGATCCTCAGTCCCTCCTACTCTGAGGCTGGGCTCTCCACCACCTGGCCTGAGGCTCTAAGGCCCATCTGGGCAAACTTGCCCTAAATGCCTGTACCTCCTAAGGCTGTCAGTAACAGCTACTGGACAGCTCTCCTCCACTTTTCTTTGCTCTGTTCTCCTCCATGCACACCAAATTCTGCTCCTATCTACACCTCCAGACAACACACCCAGACTCCCTCACTGCCTAGCTACTACAGGGGCTTTTTATCTTCTACCCTTACTTGGAGTCAGGTGTTCCAACTGACCCTAGATGCCTTAATTTGAGTCAGGTGCCTTAATTGGCTCAAAGCAGGGCCCTCTGCCCAACTGGGGACAGGACCTTCCTGAGCCTGGGACTATCTCCACCATCCTCCTCAGTCAGGGAGAAGGAGGACAAAGAGAAGGACACGCTACTGCTGGCTTGCCTCCCTCCCACCCACCCCCTGCCCTGAGAGGTGAGTGAGGGGTCCCACTGCTGCTACCACCATCTGCAGAGGACCCCACCTAGCCAGCCTAACCTTGCTGCTGTTGCTGTCCCGGGAGCCTGCTACATTCACCACCACCACCAGCTAAGAGGAGGACAAGAACTGCTTCTGCTGTTCCTGCTGCTGCAGCTGGGGGAGAGCTCAAGCAAACACCAGGAGCTGTGGAGGGGTGGCTTGTTTTGGACTTGGAGTGACTGTACCATCTCTACTCTTCTGGTGATGGGGAAAGAACTGTTGTTGCTGCAGGGAAAGGGGGGAGTAGTGTGGAACCCTCCCCCCAGCTCCAGCTACTTCCCCACCCCACCCCCACCACCATTGTCACTCTCAGTGACCCACCAGCCTCACCTCCTTGCCCTCAAGCCTGCAGCTTGCTCCCCATACCATCTGGGGCTATTGTAGCAGTAAGGGCTGTTCTCCACCCAAGCACACTCCCCCACCCCACCCCTGATTACTTAGATTTTTCCTCCCCTCCCAAACTGTTTTGGCTGGAGGGCTCCCTCTGACCCTCTGCATTGCCCTCCAGCTGGTACAGTACAGAACAGCCTACCCACCCCACCACCACCACCCGCATGCTCCTTACAGCTTGCCCTACCTACCCTGTTTGCTTATTTTTTTTCCTTGGCCCCTTTAGACTTTGTTTAGTTCCCTTGCCCCGCCCCAGTCCTTCAGTGTTAGGTTTTTTTGGGTTCTCTGCCCAGTCCCTTCAGCTCTTTTAGGTTCCCTGCCCTGCGCCTCAGCATATGTTTGGGTTTCCTGCCCCACCTCCACCCTGTAGTTTCCCTTGCTCCCCTTCCCCACCCCACACTTGATTTCACTACTCCCTGTGACCCCACCTCCCATTTTCCTAGTTGCCGATATCATTGCCCCACCCTGCCTCTTTGATGCACCCATGCTCCACCAGCACACGTGAGCACCTGAAAGTCCACATTTTAGTTGAACCCCTATTCACTGCACCCCTGATGCTATTGTGACTCTCACCTTACCCAGTGCAGCCGGTACCCTTCCTACCCCATATAAGGTCCCTATACCCCTCCCTTCCCAGTGCCCTCCCCGCTGCCTGTAACCTAGCGGGGAGGGGTGGTCTGCCAGCCTACCTTTTCCTCCCTTGTCCCTCCCCCAGTTATACCCTCCTCCCCTGTTGCTGCCTAGTGGAAGAGTGGTTTCCCCTAGCCCTTCTTTGTCCCTACCCATTCCCCCCACTAATGGATGTAGACCTTGTCCCAGTTTCCCCTGCCCCCTTTCCTAAGTCTACTCCCCCCATCCACTTCTGTGGCTACCCCTTTGACCACTGCTGCCACTTCTGCTACCACCATTGCCCCCATGGGGGCTTTGACAGTAGCGGGCACAGGAGGGGTCTCCACCTCTTCTGCTGCAACCTCCTCGGCTAGTCGGAAGAGCAAGGTGAAAAAGGTGAGCAAGGGCTCTGCTGCCACCGCAGCCCCACCATCGGCTGCGGCCCCTTCTTCCCCTTCCACCAGCTCTGGGGGCACTTGTGCCCCAGAGCGTACACCGAGATAGCCACCCCTCCCCCACTACTGAACCATCTGCCCCGACTGCCTCCTCAAACAACATTAAGGGGCTGGGGCCCCTTTCCCACCGTAACCAGGAGGCACGACGTCTGTTGCCTCCTGGTGGCTGCCTCATCCCATGTAGAGACCTATGTGTGGGTGTTGGTGCGAGGGATGGGACCCTTAGCTATCGTGGCAGCCTCCAAGATGTACAGGAAGGTTATCTTCTTCCTGGAATTGGAGGCTGCTGTGCAGGAGGCGGTCGAGAAGAGCCTGGCGGTGGGGGGCATTTATGTTCCCCTCAAGCCCCTGGAGTAGCTGGGTGTACAGGTGGTGTTAACCTCTGTCCCGCCCTTCCTCCCCAACACTGCCCTCATTTCCACCTTGGGGAAGCCAATATCTGTCATCAGCCCTATTCCATTGGGCTGCAAGGACTCCACCCTCTGTCACATCTTGTCCTTCTGCCGGCAGGTCCAAATCCAGCTGCTGCCAGCGTGGGCACATAACAGAGTGGCACTTTCTGGTGCCCTATCAAGGGGCCCATTACTGAATCCATTATTCCTTAGGGGAGGCTCGCTGCTTCCTCTGTTGGGCCACGGGGCATGTCCGAAGGGACTGTCCCACAGTCCAGCACGGAAAGGGAGCAACTGGCCCCTTCCTGAGGCTTTGGTGGGCGCCGGCCTCACCACCGCTGGTGACCCTGGCCACCAGGCTTCTGTAGCCACCTCTCCTCCTTCTTGCACTGGGCCTGCCATCAATGCTGCTTGGGACGGGGGGACCATCCCTCTGATGTGCCCAGATGAGCAGCCGGGCTGCTGCCGCTGCCACCACCACTGCAAACTCAGACGGGGCCCATGGAGAAGAGGGCACTGGCCATGGTGGCCCCACAGTCAGGAGAGGGCTTTCCTTAGGGGAAGTGTTCCCATCCCCTTGTCCCACCCTCATCCCTCACCCCAGGTGTCTTCACCCTTGGCACCTGCCCCTGCTCCCACTGGCCAGCCCTCTGATACCACCTTAGAGGGCTGGATCCTTTTCAAGGGGAAGCATGGCAAGCACAAGAAGACCCAGACCCTCCCCACCATGTCAGATGGGGAGGAGGCCCATCTTAGTGTGCAGAGGTGGAGGCTCCCTCCATGAGGCAGAGGTTGGTCCTGGCAGGTGTCACCAAGGTCAGAGACCTCCTGGACTATGCCTGGGGGGACTGGGTGGATCCCCTTGCACTGGCTTAGTGCATGGGGTTCCCCACTCACCCCTCAGTCCTGGCCCTCCAGAGCCTTTAATCAGGCCCTGGCCCCACAAGCCTCCCCGGCTGCCCTCGCCTCATACCCCTAGCCGGATACTGGACTTGCAGCCAGCTTGCTTTCAAACCATGCCTTGTAAATATCTGTACATGCTCGTGCTCCACACCATCCACTTCCTCATCCTCGTGTCCCGCCCCAACACAAAATGGCAGGACCTACTACCACCAGCAGAGGACAAGGAGCCCTGGTGGGCCAATCTGTATGCCACCTTGACCCCGCAGCCCACTGGGGCCATCAGTTGGTGGCTCCTCCATGGAGCCATGAGCATGGTCATGTATTTGGTGTGGTTCACCCCTCGCCCCGACACCTGCCCCCTTTGCAGCATGAGGGACCTTGGTGCACACCTACCTTGAGTGCGCAAGGTTGCAGCCCCTCTTCCGGCTCCTCCAGAACCCCTTACTGAAGTTGTGGCTGCCTTCTCCCCCCACTTGTTTTTGTATGCACACCCCATCCGTGGCCCCACCATGTCACAGGACCTCCTTGTCAACCTCCTTCTGACCTATGCCAAGGTCGCTATCTACAAAACCAAGGAGAGGAGGTTGGCTGAGGGGGGGTCTCTCCAACTGTGGGGCCTATTTCCAGTCCCTTGTCTGATCCTGGCTCTGGGCAGAGTCTGCTGGTTCTCTCAACACCTTCTATGAGCAGTGGGCACTGTCCAAGGTTCTCTGCTCGGTGTCGCCTTCTGAACCCCTTGTTTTGAACCTCTAGCCTCACACCCGTTCCTGTTTTTCATTAGTTTTTCCCCATTAGCAATTGGAACTGGGCCCAGTGCTACCTCCCCTTAGGCTGGGGGAGGGGTTTTAGCAGTGGGCAGGCTTGCACCCACCCACCACCCAGTATCCAAATAGGTCTACCCTGCTGTAGCCATTAGGCCTGGCTCTGTCACAATATGTTTTAGCCAAATACAAATTATCAGGATAAATATAGGGATATTTAGCTGAAATGAAATGGTCTGTGTTATTACAGGACGTCAGACTATACCAGTGGTTCCCAACCTTTCCAGATTACTGTGCTCCTTTGAGGAGGCTGATTTGCCTTCAGTACCCAATGTTTAATCTTACTTAAGAAGTGCTAGTTTACAAAATCAACCAAAAATGCAAAAAAGTGTCACAGCACACTATGACAAACATTGTTTACTTTCTCATTTTTACCATATAATTATAAAATAAATCAAGGCCCCAGGATGAGAAATATTCACACAGTAGATAAACAAGTCATTGTCTGTAGAAATTTTAGTTTGCACTGACTTTAGTGCTTTTCATGTAGCCTCTTATAAAACTATACAAGTATCTAGAGCTTACGTACCCCGGCAGACTTCTGCATACCCCAAAGGGTACTTGTACCCTAGTTTGAGAACCACTGGACAAGATGATTGGACCTCTGATAAGTGACCTCAGTTTTGTGCCTCCCTTCCCCTGTCTGAAAATGGTAAAATTTTTCTTTCCCTGTGCTTTGAAATCGACAAAAGTAAAGAGCTCTTGGAAAACTTAGGGATTTAGAAACCCCCCTCCCCACATAAGTCACATGCTCCTCCATTCACCTGCTTGATATTTTTTTCCACCTGACCTCCAGGTGTTAAATCAAAGGCTATTGTATGGTTGTGAGGGGAAAAGCAAACAAATTGAAGTAATGGTAAAAATAAAAGGTACAAGCTGGAGAACATTGGGGTCCTTGAGGAAACAACAGGTTACAGCTATGAATTAAGAAATGCTCCTGCCTCGCTCCAGCTAAGCTGGCATGAGTATTTCATCCCAGGCCTGAGCCTAAGATCAACAGGGGATCCCAATACCTTAAAGATTGTGACCTAGAGAAGGGAAAGTTGAATGGATAGACCACAGCAACTGGATAAGAGCTGGAGAGAGAAAAACTGCAGCAAGCAGTTTTCTCCCACGAAAGTTTGTACAGTAAATAATGTTAGTCTTTAAAAAAGTGCCACCAGACTCCTTGTTTGTTTTGCATCAGGCAGGCTCTCTCCCCTCACCCAGAAATGGAGGTAAATAAAATTTAGTAAAGCTGTAAAGGAAATATTAATATTTAGCTAAGAGGAACTAGAAGTATAGGCATTTCTTGATTTCATCTTTTGTTCCATGTACTTTTGGGTGAATGAACAAACAATATTTTGGTTTTTGGGGGTAGGAAGAAGGCTATTTTTGGAGTCACTTTAATCTTCCGTGCCTCAGAAAAACAGACTAATAGGTTCTGAACCAGCTCGGACTCCCATGTTAGCATCATTGGGAAACAGGGGCACTGTTACCCAGATATCCAACCCAAAAGTGGTCGGAGAGGCTTGTCATCTGAGGGGTGCACTTGAGAGGGACTGAAAGGGTATAAAGCACAGCTAGTTGTGTCACCATGGCAGAACTACGTACATTTGATTTCCAATATGTAGCAGCCCATAAGTTTGTAAGTGCTATTTACTTGTTTAAAGCTGTCATGCAATATGTGATGTTTAAAGTATCGGGGATGGGGGGAGTCAAAATTCAAAGTTTCAGACCATAAAAGTTAAGACAATTGCAAAGACAGGAATAGCAGCTCGCCATATATAACATCATCATCCACATCACTTCTATCTGCTAACATTGTGTTTCTTTAATACATAATTTACATTTACATGCTTAGGAGCATACTTTTTCTCCCACTTGAATCTCTTCTTTTCCCATCTTTACAAATAAGCACTTTACATATATGGGAAAAGGCATCATTTTGTACTGGCAAAGCATGGATGGACCCCAATTACGGCCTTTTAAATAAATAACCCATATACAAAGCATTTCACCTCCTGGATACTGGTATGAATATGAAACAAAGTGGTGAGAACAATGGTCAGTCCCCTTTTGCTGGCTATTCAGTGACCTCTGGTCAGTGTGGTATGAAAATGAGTTAGTAAGAAAAGTCCAATCACCAAAAACAGCACCAACTGGCATTCCTAACACTCTCCGCAGAAAAGCCAAGGACCGATGGCCATGGAACATGAACTACCCTTTCATTTCCAGAGATGGTCCCTACACAAAGGAGGTCCACAGGGGGGAAGCTCGAATTGATGCCACCAGGGCTGTCCTTGGGATGGGGAGCAAGCAGGGCAAAGGCAAGGGACAAGGAGAGCCCAGCCCTGGGCCCCGCCCTCCCCCTCAGGTCAGCCCTGGATGCCGCCCATATTGTGCTTATTCTATGGACGAATGGAAAACTGTGGTTTCTGTCAATCTGGTTCCTTGCACAATGGCTGAAATTCCGTTTAAAAAGCATTAAACAAGGATAAAACAAATAAAGGAAAATGCATTCTACAATTTACTGAAGTATGCCCACTTCCTCTGGAAAATAGCC
Organism: Pelusios castaneus; assembly: GCA_007922175.1. NCBI lineage: Eukaryota > Metazoa > Chordata > Testudines > Pelomedusidae > Pelusios > Pelusios castaneus. Next base: position 331,772 of record ML688283.1, on the reverse strand, counting down.
AAAGAACGCTGATGTATTGAACTGTATGCTTCTAACAGCTCTGTAAAACACTTCAGAGCTCATTAAAAAACAGGGTGAACAATACCAATAAGTATCTGAAGCCAAACTGCAGCTTTGCACTGGATTGGAGTAATTGAACCAAAATAAAGTAGTATTTCCATGGGTCTCTATAACAATGCCATCTTGTGGAAAATGTTGAAGTAGCACAGACGAGTCTCTCTAGCACCTTTTGACTTAGTAAGGAGAACAGACTTCACTGCCATAGTACACCAATTTGTGACATAATTACAAAGCATACAGGGTCTGTAAAATAGTCTTTTCACATGGTAACCAGTAACCAGTTTAGAGTGGATTGACACTGGAGAGGGAACTCTCATCAGCAAAGAGGAGCAGAGAGCTGTTTTCCCAAGCCAGGAGAAGGATGGGGGCTTTCTCTGCTTCTAATATAAAGGGGATTTTCAGCCCCTGATATTATTTCCCCCATGTCGGTGCCTGGTAATGAAGATTAAAAAAAAAAACTAAAACAAAAAACACAGAGCTGTAGACACGCAGAGGTATGGAGAACTGGATGTCAATTTCTGTATCGTGGGTTGGGTTTTTTTTCTGTTTGGTTGGTTTTTTTGTTTTTGTTTTTTTAATTCTGCTGCCTTTTGCCCCATTGGGCACAACATACCATCAGGCATCAGATATAGTTCTTGATATTTGTTGTATATCAAGTTATTCATCAAAATAGTATACGATATGATGCAGACATCACAAGGCGTCCTTCCAACAACTAGTAAAATGCGAAAGCACTGTACCTGTCATGATAGTGGCTGAGTTTTTGACAAACAACTCTTGCTTCTCTCAGAATACACACACACACACCCCTTGATCGCATGTTTCATTTGTCTTCTTGTAGGCCCTGCTCCTGCAAAGGCAACTCTATTGGTGGATCCTTGCACTGGACTTAATGAAACTGCTCAGAGGTGTGAGTGCCTAACTAGACAGCTCTTTTTACAGGATCAAGGGTTAAGATTGTAAACTCCTAAGGAGGGTGACTGTCAACTACATATGCCTACAATGACCAATTACTCTTTGAGGCCTCTAGGCACAACCCTAATAATACAGAGGAAGTGCATTTACCTTTCTATGCATGCATGTCTCTGAGAACTTCCTAAAAACATTATAGCCAATGCTACAGATCAGACCATTTCCAGTGTTTCTATGCACGTATGTTGTAAAGAATTTGGTAGGAGGCAGCATAGAGTGAGGAAGTAAGGTGGGTGTTTATGTGAGCAATCTAAAGCTTAGTGCACATATATACTTCCAACTGGGTGTTCTTCACATGCATGGAATACTTGCTCATTTTTACTTCAAAACTATGAAAATGCAAACATAATAAAGCTTGCTATTCATCAATAAACACACAAGGGTCAACAGATTTCTGTCCTCTCCTTTACTGTCTAGGACAGTTAGCAAAGATGGATCAAATTGTTTAAGCAGAACTGTGGATACTTCACGGCTAACCAGACTCTGGTGTTGCAGTTACTATATTCAGCATTACTTGCCAAACAGTGGGATCAATGACTAGCTAAATTCAGTTTTTGTTTTCTATTGAGTTTTACCACCATCTCTGAAAAAGACAGTCTGAAGACCTAACCCCACAATCTTTACTCACTGATAGGCTTTACCTCAAGAAAATGAAGTCTGAAGAGTAATAACGCCCAGTCCTCCAACCTGTATTAATACATTAACTTCCTTTTTTCCTTCAAACTCTCTCTTCCACTAACCTGTATGTAAGCATTCTGATGCAGTTGTTGGAGATTATTTTTAAAACTATAAACTCTTCAGGGATATACTATCTGTTCCTCAGATTCTCTTGAATATATAGTAACATTGATGTCCAGACTGGCAACCAGCCCTGATTCCAGTTGGACCCTTTTTCATAATTTGTTCATGGTCATTATTTGTGAGGGATGATGACAGAATCACAGACATTTCCAGCAAAGGCAAAAGACTATTCAGAAGGTTCTTGTCATAGAACAACTTCCAGTTAAGGATTCTTCCTGACAGAACCTCTAGTGGCTGTCAGATATTTCACTGGCTAAACCGGCATGCATTCCCCAGCACGGAGTGGCTGCCATTTATGACGTTTCATAGTATTACATGTGAAAACATCAAGCTAGAGCTTAAAAGTTTGACTGAGGCTGTGGTACAGTTCCTAGCATTTTGAGTTAAGAGCTACAGTGGGAAGAATAAGTTTTCAATCAAAAAATAGTGATTGAAATTGCAGTAACAAGAGCTATAGTAAAAGATTCATCCCACTTCAAAATCCCTTGAAAAGTTATAGGGCACTTGCCCCATGGCTCCAAAGCTGTTTGTGACTTTTTATAGCCTGTCTCTCTCTTCTGAAGCTTGAATAAGACATTGTGTGGTGACCTAGCAAGAATACTGCAATTGCTCTAGGGGAAAGTTGCCATTTAAAAAAAAAAAAAAAAAAAGGCATATTCACTCAGAGATGAGTTAAAGCTCTGTCTGTTCACGATACTAAGGTAGGCACAAGATCAGAATTATTGAGCGAAAATGTCTGCTTTGCCATTTTAGTATTAAGATTGATCTAATGGGGAAGATAATACAATTTAGTATTTTTCATCTGCCAAAAGGTTACCAAACCTGTCGTCAAATCTTAACATCCCTTCAAGATTGCCTCAATTACCCCATTTAAAAAAGGGGCAGAGGATTTATCCACAGCCTCAGAGGTAGCAGACAGTAATATTAGTCAGGATTAATATTCAGGAGTAATTAAACAGGATTAGAAATCAGGAAATCCTGTCTCCTAGTTCTGTGTGCAAACCACACCTCTTTATTAGCACCTTTGTTAAACCATGTTTAAATGTGTCTCTAATTCTTTGGGCTCTTTGTCATTTAATGGAGTTGCAAAGTCGCTTGTTTGCTTTTACAGTTGAGTGCAGATGCTCTAGAGCAGTGGTTTTCAAACTTGTTTTTCCTCGGGACCCAGTTGAAAAAAATCATTTACGCCTGTGACCCAACAATTACATCTTTGAGCAATGCAGTCCAGTCTTTTGGCAGTGGCAGCAGGAGGTGCCGTGACCGAGTGCCTTAGGGTCCCAGTACTGGGTGCCAACCCTAAGTTTGAAAACCACTGCTCTAGAGCATTATCCATGCAGTAGGCCAGTGGTTTTCTAAATACAGGTAATGGACCCTCAGGTACCACCAAGGCCAGATTATCGCAGGGGCTTTAGGGGCATGCCTGGGGACTGCCCACCCACTGAAAAGCTGCCTGGAGCGGCTCCTTTAGATGGCAGCTGGGGCAGGGATCCCCATGGATGCTGCAGAAAGAAGATCTCTGGGCTTCTTTCGGCCACATGCCTGGGGACATGCCTCCCTCCTCCCCCCCAGCCATGGCACCACTGAATTTTCAGATGTTGACTGCTTTTTTTGGTGCTGAGGACCATAGCTGAAGGGTTGATGGTTGGCAAAGGTTGTCAACCCCAGGGCTGGGTCACAGGTATAAATTATTTTTTCCAACGGGGTCCAAAGAAAAAAAGTTTGAAAGCCACTGCAGTAGGCAGTTTCTCTCTGTTTCAAACTTGATGTGCTATCTATGTGTATGTACAATCCGAGAGCCAATGGAATGACATGAGCAAATGGTATCAGTCAACTGATAAACTGATCTCACCACCTGACCAGTGTTCCCTCTAAACTGCGCGGGTGCGTGGCTGCGCAGCAGCCATTGCACCCCCCGCGCAGCAGTGAGGGACCCCCGCGCAGCCCAGCAGCCCCCGCCGCTCCCTCCAACCCCTGGGACTGCGGCTTCGCCGCAGCAGACCCGGCCTGCGCCCGGCCTCTGGGCTGGCCCTCCCCGCCCCCAGGGCAGGACAGGCAGGCTCAGGCTAGGATCAGGAGCGCGGGCCTGCCTGCCTGCCCACCCCACGTGGCTGGGGCAGCGGGGGGGCTGCGGCCGCAGTGGCTCCCCGGCTCCCACCTGCCGACCGCCTCGACTTCCCGGCCCGGGGCCGGGATTGGGCTAATCCACGGCCTCGGCCTCCCAGCACGGGGCCGGGATCAGCCTCCGGGGCTGGGGTCTTGTCCGCCCCACCGGCGGCTTCCCAGGGCCGCGGTAAGGTCCTCCCCCACCAGCGGCCTTGGCTTCTCTCTTTCTGTCTCTTCCTTCTTTCTCTTCTTTGCCTGCCTTTTTTCTTTCTTCCTCCCTCTTTCTCTTCCTTCTCTCTCTTTTCCTTATTTGTCTTCCTTTTTCTTTCCTTTTTTTCTCTCTTCTTTCCTTCCTCTTTCTTCTCTTCCTTCTTTTTTCTTTCTCTCTTTCCTCTTCCTTCCT
>ML688283.1:239289-327333 GCA_007922175.1 Pelusios castaneus | reverse complement strand
CCTTTTTCTTTCCTTTTTTTCTCTCTTTTCCTTCCTCTTTCTTCTCTTCCTTCTTTTTTCTTTTTTCCTCTTCCTTCCTCCTTCTTTCTCTTCTTGTTTCCTCCTTTCTCTCTTTCTTTGCTTCCTTCCTTTCTCTTCCTTCTCTTTTCCTTCCTCTTTCTTCTTTCTCTTCCTTCCTTTTTCTCTCCCTTTCTCTTCCTTCCTTCTTTCTCTCCTTTGCTTTCCTTTTTCTTTCCTTCTTTGCCTTCCTTTTTTCTCTCTTTTTTCCTTTTGTCTTCCTTTTTCTTTCCTTTCTTTCTCTTCTTTCCTTCCTCTTCCTTTTTCTCTCTTCCTTTTTCTCTCTTCCTTTTTCTCTCTTCCTTCCTTTTTAAAAAAAACTTTTAAAAAATTAATTTTAAATAAAAACCTTTCTAAAAATTAAATTTCAATTCAAAATTCATTCAAATTCAATTAAACACAATTAATTAATTCTATTTACAATTACTTTAACTTCAATTAATGCCTATAATTTCTGTCGTGTGAGTTTACACAAAAATTTTATTCAGAAAAAGTTTTGCACACGGCTTGAAAATTTTGCACACAAGCCGCCAAATCTTAGAGGGAACATTGCACCTGACTATCCACAAATGAGCATGGACAGCCTATGAATGATTGTGGGTCAGTGGCTAAGTCAAAAGGAATGAGGAAAGGTGTAACTAACTTAAAATGTACCTTTTAATTCTGCCTCCTGCTCCCAAACCAAGGGTATATCTACACAGCTTTACCTGGGCTACTCTGTCTGAGATAGCTTGAATCCAGCTAGTACAGATAACAGTAGCAGCTAAGGTAGCTAGTGCAGGCTTCAGTTTGGATAGCAAAAACCTGGTACGGTCCCTACTTGGCTCACAAGTGCACGTTGCATTGTTATGATTGCTACTGGATTCGGGCTCACTCAGGTAAACTAGCCTCTGTGCTGCTTTTGCTGAGTAGACATATTACAAGATGAAGAAAAGTCTACCTTACAAGGTAATGTGTTATGTTTACATTCTGTTGTATATACAGTATCCAAGTGTGTAACTGTTGTGGCGTGCCACAGAACCCCTACTGGCATACAAACATCTAAACATTATTTAATATGTCTGTGTGTTCCAAAAATGTCAAACAACCAGCAGTGAAGCCAGTGATATTAGTGACAATTAACGGCAGTCTACCTCTTTTTTCTCCAGTACTGAATGGCTGTAAAAATATAGCTACTGTAGAATTAACTAGAACTAAAGGTTGACTACTTAAAGAAGTTGGATGTGCACAAGTCTATGGGGCCAGGTGAACTGCATCTGAGCGTGCTGAGGGAGTTGGCCAGTGTGATTGCAGAGCCACTCGCCATTTTCTTTCAAAAAAAAAACTCATGGTGAATGGGAGAGGTCCCACAGGATTGGAAAAAGGCAAATATAGTACCCATCTTCAAGAAAGGGAATGAGGAGGATCCAGGGAACTACAGACTGGACAGCCTCACCTCAATCCCTGGAAAAGCCATGGAGCAGGTCCTCAAAGAATCCATCCTGAAACACTTGAAGGAAAATAGAGTGATCAGGAACAGTCAACATGGATTCACCAAGGGCAAATAGTGCCTGACCAACCTGATTGCCTTCTATGATGAGATGACTGGATTTGTGGGTGCGGGAAGAGCTGTTGACGTGGTATACCTTGACTTTAGCAAGGTTTTTTACGGTTTCCCACAGCATTCTCATCGACAAGTTAAGGAAGTATGGGTTGGATGAATGGACCATAAGGTGGATAGAAAACTGGCTAGATCAACGGGCAGGAATCAATGGTTCAATGTCTAGTTGGCAACCAGTAACGAGTGGAGTTCCCCAGGGGATCAGTCCTGGGGCCAGTTCTGTTCAACATCTTCATTAATGATCTCTATGATAGGATAGATTTCATGCTTAGTAAGTTCGCGAATGACACCAAGCTGGGGGGGAATGGTAAACATGCTGGAAGGCAGGGATAGTATTCAAGGAGACCTAGACAAGTTGGAGCATTGGCCAAAAAGAAATCTCATGAGGTTCAACAAGGACAAGTGCAAAGTCCTGCATGCAGGACAGAAAAATCCTATGTACTGCTACAGGCTGGGGACCAATTGGCTAATTAGCAGCACTGTAGAAAAGGACCTGGGGGTTATGGTGGATGGGAAGCTGGATATGAGCCAACAGTGTGCTCTTGTTGCCAAAAAGGCCAATGGCATATTGGGCTGCATCAGTAGGTGTGTTGCCAGCAGATCGAGGGATGTGATTATTCCCCTCTGTTTGGCACCGCTGAGTCCGCATCTGCAATACTGTGTCCAGTTTTGAGCTCCCCATTACAGAAAGGATATGGACAAATTAGAGAGAGTCCAGCAGAGGGCAACAAAAATGATTAGGGGGCTGGGTCACATGACTTACGAGGAGAGACAATGAACTAGTCTTATTTAGCCTGCAGAAGAGAAGAGTGAGGGGGGATTTGATACCAACCTTCAACTACTTAAAGGGGTGCTCCAAAGAGGAGGGAGCTAGGCTGTTCTCGGTAGTAATGGAGGACAGAACAAGAAGCAATGGTTTCCAATTACAGGTAGGGAGGTCAAGGTTGGATATTAGGGAAAACTTTGTCACTAGGAGGGTGGTATGCATTGGAATGGGTTGCGTAGGGAGGTGGTGGAATCTCTGTCTTTGGAGATAATTAAGATCCGGTTAGACAAAACTCTGGCTGGGATGATTTAGTGGGAGTTGTCTAGCAGAGGGGTTGCACTAGATGACCTCATGAGGTCCCTTCCCACTGCATGCAGCAGTAATATTAGCTTTCAGAATTAGGGTCCGGCACCAATTGAAATCAGTGTGTCACAACCAGAACACTGACCCTTCCAAATCCGAGATACAAAAAAAGGAAGCACATGCCATTTCAATTTTTTAAGGCATTGTCCACATCCCAATGAAACTTTTATTTGTGGAGTTGATTAATATCTCTCATTCTTTTGGTGATAACATGTGCAGAAAGACATGTCAACTTTTAGTACCAGTTTATCAAATCAAGTAGTGAGTGAATTGATGCCACTACATTACAGCTATATTGGTTTGGAGAGGGAATTCAGTAGCTGCTCTAAGAAAGCAGCATTGATTCAAAGGATGCACTGCTCTCCACCAGCAATGATTATGCAAATCAATTATCTTGTCAAATTTGTTTTTTGCTATCAAGACTATGTGGCAGAGAGGACATGTTTGCAAAACAACTTTTTGTCTAAAAAGGTAAGTTACAAAATGAAACTGCCATGTTTGTTCTACAGCTGGCCGGGGAACAAATTTCTGTCCCATAAAAGATGGAGTTTCTACAATTTTTTCTTGGGACTTATATGCAAAAATATGGTGATATTGTCAAAGACTGCAGCGCTTCCTAAATGAACAGCCCTTGGCAGCCCCTGCTATACAGCTCCCCAGATACCTCGTGTCCCCCAACACCACCCACTTAGCAGGCTAATACAAACCCCAGCTGTCTTCCCACTGGGCTGCCACACTATCCCACTCATCAGGGAGCAAGGAAACTTACCAGGTAAGTGGAAGGAAAGCAGGACAGCCTGCCAGCCAGCCTTCTACCAGGCAAAGGGGGAGTCAGGCTGAGTAGCTGACAAAAGATCAACTGATCAGTCAGCCTACCTACCTTATTTCCAAATAAAGCTTTGATGCAATCAACGATTCCCATGGAACACTGAGATTCTGTCAGATTAGCACTGTCCAGTGGAAAAACAGCTGTGGTTTGTACCTTTTATTGCTCTTTCACAGTATGTAAAAGCCACAAACTTTATTTCTGTCTTTAAGATAAGAAAAATTTTAGACTGGAATTAAATCCTTCCTGTCCTCTTCATCCCATACCGCCTAGCCATTGGACAAGGGAAGAACAGTGATATTGTCAAAAGCCTGAAGACTCAGCTGGCACGTTTCCAGGCTTCAAATTAAGGTGTATCGCTTGGTAGTCTCCCTAGAGTTACTTTGTGCTGAGGGAACGATAGCTTACAATGACCTTTGGAGTCCTCATCTTGGAATCAAAGGAAGTAGTTTGTGTCTATGTTCCAAACCGTCATACCTTTCACAACTATGTTCATTATGGCTTTAGTTTATCTGGTACCATGTTCTGGCACCTCTCTCCAGCTGCTGTCTTCTTATCCAGCGTCTCAGTTTATGTTTTTAAAAGTTTTTAACTGTTACAGTTGTATAAGTAACCTCAAAATGTTGAGATAACTGATGCAGAGATGTATATAGGCAACTGCAGAGAGCCTGGAAGAATAGCTCTGAGAGGTTTGAAGTGCACTAGTCATCTGAACAGATGACTAACTAGATACCCAGCAATAATATTCACATTTAAATACCATCTTTATGTGAGGTATGAGAGAGTTTAAAGAAAAGAATCAGAGCTGTACATCTTACTTTGAGTTGCATCTCTGCAAACCTCCATTGAAATAAAGTATGCTCAGTGTACACAATTCACTTGACAGCAATCCCCATATATTTAAAGTTTGTGGGAGATCTTGGGCAAGGTTCTCTGTTGAAGTTTCTATGAAGACCTTCATATCAAATACTTGGTATGAATAGTTATTAATATGAGATATGGATGAGAGTTGGCAGTGTTTCCAACTATCATGAGTTTCATGATAATTATTTTATTTAAAGCACCAGCTCCTGGAATCAGGGGAATATGTAATGATTTCAGACTTCATTCTTAAAGATAAAGTACATTTCTAGTTCATGTGACTGTGGAGAAAGCTTCAAAAATGTGAACCCAGTGCACCCTAAAGGCTCAAAAATCAGAAGGCAAAATACACACACCAAATCTATTATTTTTACATCTCATGATTTTTGGTGAGCCTGCATCTTTTTTTTTTTTATTAAAGAAATATATATTTCGGGTTGGCAATACTGAATACTTACAACAGCAGATTACCAACATGCCTTACTTTTACAGTAATGATTATTTAACCTATTTATTAAGGGCAAGGAAAATTGCAGCTCAGCTTTCAGTTTGATTATCTCATTACCACATGCCAGTTTCCCAGCAAAAATAGATATAGAAAAAATTTTGAAAAAATTAACTGAATCAGTCCTTGTATATTGTAAAGAAAAATTAAAGGTTGCAACACCAATTTTGAAAAAGTTAACTGAATCAGTCCTTGTATATTGTAAAGAAAAATTAAAGGTTGCAACACCAAGCACCAAGATTTTTCCCTTTTTAAATCTGACCTTTAAACTATGTACTGTGACTGTCCCTGCTTACTCGAGCCTATGACTAAGTAATGGTCCAATCTTACACTCAGGCAAAAAGGCAGCCGATTAAAAATGTAATTTTGTCTCAGTGAAGATCACAATACCTATCCCAAGATTTGTTTCGAAACATTCTACTCTAAATAACTTCTCTGATTTTGAACACACTGCTCCATTTTAGGCGCCAATTGGTTGTCTGTTCACTTTAATATTAAATTTGTAATCTTTGACCTTTAGTGTATTAAACACAATTTAGGGAATTACACAAATGCCTTTGCCCCATAAGACTCTTATTGCTATGGTTAGCTCTTTTAAACCTTTTAGCTTATTCAGAAGAGTGTCTAACATTTATTTTCCTTTGTATGTGACATGAGCCACATTAGTTTTTCATCATGGAAAAAATAAAATTCAGAGACTTATCTAATACAAAAGTGCTGATTTCAGAAATGAAACTTGGACACTGTCTTTAAACAAGTACTTTTTTTTTTCTTAAAAAATGCATTCCATTTATTTTCACCTTCCCATATTCCAAACATACAAGCGTAAAGACATTTGAGCACTATCTTCAGGAAAGTTGCATACTGTACACTTATTCAAGATTAGGAAGAACATGAAAGATCTCTCAAAGCCTTTTTTAAGAGGAGTTTGAAGGATGAAATCAAGTTCATCCTTTCCAGCCTCCCTGGAATACATTTACTCCTAGCATTACATTAGATTTTGTTGTCAAAAGACGACAGTTTTATCTGTTGTACTGAAAGTGATAGAATTAAAAATGGCTCTTAACATTCTAAAGATTGGCCATGGTTAACATTTGCCAGTTTTGGAGAGTTGAAGAGGTCATTCCAGTTGGCTTTTCTTCAAAATCAGGGATAACTATCAGAAATAAGCCAGTTACTCCCTCACACTCTATGCAAATTATCATTACACATTCTACCCCACATATGAGCTAAGAGATACAAGTAATTTCCTCCCAGGGTAAATACATGATAGCAAGTGCATTCATTTTAACAGTGCTGATCATTTTTATTACTAATTTTCTTTTTGTTTATACTATTGAGCAGAGTTTTCTTCTATTTCTCAGAAGAGTCTAATTATTTTATTCTCAGATCTCTGCAGTGTTCCCATTTGCTCTATGGTGGAAACAAGAAACCATCTAATTATTAGCCCCAAAGGCAGAATTGTCTGCTGAAATCCTTAATAGCTAGTTAGCCAGCTATAGTACAATGGAAGAATATAATTTATTGGTCCTGCACTCATAAGGAAGTTTTCTACACTTCACACACTATTATAGAGAGGGCAAGATGCACTGGAATAATTCAAAACAGCCAAAAGATACTCTGGGAAATTAAAAAAAAAAAAAAAAAGAAAGAAAGAAAGAAAAAGGCATTGCCAAGCTAGAATATGCTTTTTTCCTCCCAAATCACTCTTATGTTAAATACTGAGGAATAGCACCCTACAATCTCAGCCCACTGAAGATGTTCAACAGAGGGCTTGCATGGCATTAAGGACTAAAGTGATGTAAGGGCACTTTTACAGGACCTTTGCAGTGGGATGGAGTTTTGACATAAGAGTCAAACTACAGGGAATAACATCCACATAGTCTCATTTGTATTCTTGTATCAAGAGCAGAATTCAGGATTAAATGAAAAGTTAGAATGAGAAGAAGTCTCAATATTCTTGATTTTCACATGTTCATAATTTTTTTCAAGGCCAGAGGGACTGTTATGATCAGCTAGTCTGACCTCTTGCATAAAATGAGGTCATAGACTTTTACCCAGTAATTGATTCATAACCCCATAACATCTGATAGAGCTGGAACATTGACTAGCTTTCTAAAAGCTGTCTATTTGAAAAATACCTCAATTGATGGAAAATCTACCACATCTATTGGTGAAAGCGTGATCGTTTGCCTCTTGAGCTAAAACAGCATACTGTAATCACAACACAGCTGCTAATTAATAGGTTTTTTGTATTACTGTATACCTCTGATGAAAACCCTTATCATCATTGAAGATTTTGCAAATACTCTTGGCTGTGTGTGTCAATATTTTCCTTTTCTTATTTAATGCTACTGGGGATAAATTAACACAAGTTAATTATCAGATGGTACAATCAGCACCATGAAGCAACCTTTTTTAAAAAATCACCCTAGTACTTAATTAATTAAAGATGTGGAAGAACCTCACTAAACAAACCAAGAACAATTATCAACGTATGTGACTCGCACACTGCCAATGCTGTTTAATCCTACAGAAAGGTGGCAAACTAGAATTAGAACATTCTTTCGTCTGCAGTGGAGTACTTCTCTGCAGTTGTGTGTTACATGTAAGTGGGAAAGTCACAGTTAAGAATATCAGAAAACGTGCATATATGATAAAATTTTGTAATTCCTATGAAGTCATTACTAAGGCAAGACTCCCGTGAAAGATGGTGCTTGTGGATTGCAGCAGAAATACTTTTTCCAAAATTCCTTCCCTCGGGATCATTTAAAACATAATCTGCCTGAAAAAAGAGTTCCTTGCTTGATTTATTTCCCCTACTGACATCCCCCGTCTTCCAAAATTAACAATATTTCACCACGATGGGAAGGAACCTGATTTCTGTGTATCAGATACGGTGTCTCCATTGCTGAAATGATTAAGATTAAGAGTTTCTTCACGCAAGGAATCCAATAGAAGTATTTAGGGCCCAGTCTGGGGCAGAGGTGTTTTAAACTGAAAAAAATGTTAACTATGGCAGAAGAAATGAAAGTACCCTTGAAGACAATATAGGTCTAGGTTTAAACAGATAGAATACATTTCTCCAGTTGAACCTTTTAACATGGAAAGTACTCTATGCCAGAAGCTAGTAGATTAATACAAGAGGTAAGTGCACTAAAATCCATATTTTCACAACAGAAAACATTGAAAGAACAAGATGTACCACTGAAGGATTGGGCTATTCACAACTGAAGAGTATTCCTACACTGTGTTAGCAGGTGCTATGGACTTGATCCTATACCACCGAAGTCAATGGGATTGTGTCATTAATTTCAAAAGGGGAAGCATGAAGTATTTGATGGGGAAGATATGCAACTGCACAAGCAGGGAAAGATTTCACCAAAAGATGCTCACAATCATTTCAGTTGAGTCACAGAGTGAACTTGCATAGCTGTCTTTAGAACAAAAATGAGTTAAGACAAAAACTGAAAAAGGCCAATGGCATATTAGGCTGCATCAGTAGGAGTATTGCCAGCAGATCGAGGGATGTGATAATTCCCCTCTATTCAACACTGGTCAGGCCACATCTGGAATACTGTGTCCAGTTTTGGGCTCCCCACTACAGAAAGGATGTGGACAAATTAGAAAGAGTCCAGCAGAGGGCACCAAAATGATTAGGGGGCTGGGGCACATGACTTATGAGGAGAGACTGAAGGAACTAGGCTTATTTAGTCTACAGAAGAGAAGACTGAAGGGAGATTTGATAGCAACCTTCAACTACTTGAAGGGTTGCTCCAAAAGAGGAGGGAGCTCGGCTGTTCTCGAGGGTAATAGAGGACAGAACAAGGAGCAATGGTTTCAAATTACAGCTGGGGAGGTCAAAGCTGGATATTAGGAAAAACTTTCTCACTAGGAGGGTGGTGAAGCATGAGAATGGGCTATCTAGGTAGGTGGTAGAATCTCCATCTTTGGAGATTTTTAAGGCTCGGTTAGACAAAACCCTGGCTGGGGTGATTTAGGGGGAGTGGTCCTGCTTTTTGCCAGGGGGTTGGACTAGATGACCTTGTGAGGTCCCTTCCAACCCTATTATTCTATTCTATGATTTGTGTCACTCCAGTTCTAGCACCTTACCAATATATCCTAAGACAAATGCTTTCAAGATCTTTTGCCCAGCTCTCTGAGGTTTCTGGGTATTCTGTTTCTAGACAATCTGCATATCACTTGAATGGCTCCTCTAGATGATATACAGTGAGGGTAGAGGAGTATTGGTGGACAAGTATATATTGATACATCTCACCAGTAGAAAAGCCAGCAAAGAAAAAAAAAGTTTTCAGACTCTACTAATCTAATAAATACACAAATTAACGTGGACAAGTAAAGTTTAGGCAATTCATAAAATCCCTCTGGCAAATAGATAAGAGCACTATCCAGCAAGACATCAAGCAACATGATTCAATATCCACCACATTTTGCAGGTTGGGGTATGCCAACATGAACTCAAGTTGTAAGCTCAGGGACATGCACTGTATATTTTGGGGGGACAGGAATTGTGTCATTTTGCTGACATTACACACAAAATGATCTGTTAAGAAGAATATTCAGGTTGCAAAGTCAAACATAAAAGTTAAGAAGTGCTATAATTAATATCATGTGTATAACCTTATTCAGCCCTGTATGCATATGATATACTGTTTTCTCTCCTGAATCTCCACGCCATTCAGAGCGCTGATTGGACAATCCTTATTTAATTCAATATTTTGTTTTCTTCTGATTGGTCAACCTGTGATCACAAGCCTTATCTACTGCATAATATTCAAACCCTGCTCTGAAGCCAGAATTATTAGTTTTCTCATAGCTTTTTCTATGCCACTCATCACCATAGTACCAAGTGCTTCACAACATTTATTAAATTGGCATAGCAGGGGAGCCACAGTGGTGGGAGGAGCATTTCAGCATGCACATCGCCAATATTTTGTCAACAAAACTCTGTAGCGTAGACCACCCCAATTATCCTCCATACCAGTCCTTTATATGAATGCGTCAACAAACTTCTCATTCTACCAACCTCACTGCCATTTCTTTTTAAATCTAGACTTTTCAGGTTCTCTCATCAAATTTCAGAAGTCTCCTTGATATTGACTGTTTTGTTTTTAACTCTAAACAACTGCCCCATCTTAAGACTTTTTAAAATCAGTTCCCCATAGTCGTATGAAAAAAGTTGTACGTGTACCCTATCACAGCATATTTATCTCATGGGGAAAGAGATCATAGTGGTACCTTTTCCTCATAGCATTGCATGCACTTTATCCATCAACATCACATGAAGCTCATCTTAATTCTGGCTGTTTATCACACCATATTTCACACAGAAGTCATTTTCATAGCTTCTCATTTGCTTTGACTTCTGTGTTTTTCAGTGTGTGGTCCTGTTAAAGTTATTTTAAAGGCTGCTTTTGGTGAACCACTATGCCATATCTATCAACTCTGAAACGAGTGGACTTCTAGAAGTAATACTTTGTTACCATTTGTTTCTTGATCTTTGGGACCCACACAACATTGGGAAGACCGATGCTGATGGATAAGATCACACATCCTACCTCGATTCAAGATTGCCTGTATGAGAGTTTGTTAGAGCATATAGATATTGTAATAATGATGAAAAATGACTATTTAAAAGTAACAAAAAAATTACAAGAGAAACTGCTGGTCTTTTTCCCTCAAGTTCTTTAATGCAGTTCTATGAGCTGAACTGAGTCATCAACGAACCATTAGTCAAATTTACCTTAATCCCTTCCCTCCCACCCCCATAAATAAAAAGTACCACTAAATGTATTGATTTTTCAAAATAATTTAACAAGTATTTGAACAAATTACAGTCTATTGACTATTTACTACTTTTTTAACAGGATTTCTCTCTTCCAATCATACTATCAAAATTCAGACTCTTTCTTGGACATAGTAGTCACATGACACTGGGTTCAATGACTGTAAATTCAGGTTTTCTGTATAAATGATTGATGGTAACAAACTGACATTCCTCAATACTGTGTACTTAAAATTTACTGGTTCTTTAGACTATTCACAGAAAACAAACAAAGGGGTTGCAAATAATTGAAGCAAAATTCCTTTTATAGTTGAACAAAGTCTCATGAATAATTATTAAGGTATTCACTCAACAACTTGCACTAGGTTTTCTGTATTTTCTTTCATCCTACATCCACACATTCATCTCTCTTCCATATTTTGAGTCTTGATTTTGATATACAATTCTACTGCTCCTTTTTGCTCTTAAATATGCTTTTTATTTCAATTTTCATCTCATCAGCTTTCTCTAAGACATTTCTTCCTCCCTATTCTACTCGTTCTTGTTCCCTTTAATCTCCTGAGACCTTTTTTCATTGTCTACATTTTCCCACTTCCTTCACTTCAAGTGATTCCTTTGTTTTCTCTGAAAATTCTTCACCCACTCTCTTATTTGGACAGTCTTTATCCCTTTATTCTTCACTGCTATCCCTCTATCTTTCTTTCTCTGGCCATCTCCATATTCTTTGCTGCGTCTTTAAAAAAAAAAGGTTAAATTTATCTTCCCCACTCTAAAATTAAACAACACAGGCTTTTGTTACTTTTTCTGGTGAAAAAGTGACAGAAAAAAACTGCAGACTACCATTATATCAGCAATTCAGACAAAGCTGAGGAAGGAGGTGTAAGCAGGAGTATGAGCTCAGAAGACTACATCCCAATTAACTGTGTGCGGAAATGGCTGAATAGTAGAGACCCACTAGAGAGGAATGCAATGAAACTTCAGTCTCCAATTGCTGGACACTTTCTTCAGTGCTGTCACAGAAAGGATCTTTTCCTCACACAATTCATATTATTAAACCAAAAAAGTATCAGCTGACACTATTTTCAGTTAGATATGCAGCTTTAGCTTCAATTCACTTCATTTAAATTGCACATGGCCACTGAGCAGAATTTGATTAATCACCAATCAGCTCATATCTAGGAATGTTTTATCAATTATGGTATACTATATTGGCAAAGCACTCAGTGTGGGTGCAAATTATATCAAAGAAGGTGCTGTTATATTAGTATCGTTTATTCCGTCTCTTGCACCACCACTACCCCACAGATGAGCCCCAGACAAGCTGCATTGTCCCAACTCTCAGAAATGCTCTTCTAGAGAGTTATGTCTATCGTTATTCAACTTCATAACCAAGGCAAATGCCTTAAGTGTCCACTCACTGCAGGCATTGAATCTTCAGCCAGATTTTAAAAAAAAACCTTAGGTTACTGTACAGGGACTTTTGAGACTGCTACCTCTTAAATAGTATGCTTCCAAACAATTAAATATATTCACCCAGTTCTGGGGGGAGGGGAGTCAGCCCACACCAGATGTTTGCTTCTTATCTGCTGAAATACTTAACAGCCATTTGGCCAAGAAGAGAATCAGAAGAATATACTGCTTGCACTTGCATTCACATGGGAGGAAAATTGTTTACTCCTAATCAACATTATGATGGTGCTGTTAAATATAAAGGACTACAGGAGGGGTTGCAAGTGCTTTGGAGGATAGGATCACAATTCAAAATGATTTGGACGAACTGGTGAAATGGTCTGAAGTAAATAGAATGAAATTCAATAAAGACAAATGCAAAGTACTCTGCTTAGGAAAAAAAACAACCAATTGCGTCGATTTTGTATGTGTAATGATGCCTAGGAAGGAGTACTGAGGAAAGGGATCTGGGTGTCATAGTGGACCACAAGCGAAATATGAGTCAACACCATTGTGGGATGTATTAACAGGAATATGGTAAGAAAGATATGAGAAGTAATTCTTCTGCTCTACTCCTTGCTGATTAGGCCTCAATTGGAGTATTAGGCCTCAATTGGACATCTCATTTCAGGAAAGTTGTGGACACATTGGAGAAAGTCCAGAGAAGAGCAACACAAATGATTAAAGGTCTGGAACACTTGACTTATGAGGGAAGATTGAAAGAGCTGTGTTTGTTTAGTCTGGAAAAGAGGAGAATGAGAGGGGACATAGCAGTTTTTAAGTACCTAAAAGGTTGTTATGAGGAGGATGGTGAAAAATTGTTCTCTTTAACTGCCAATGACAGGACAAGAAGCAATGGGCTTAAATTACAGCAAGGGAGGTTTAGGTCGGACATTAGGAGAAAATTCCTAGCCACTGGACTAAGTTGCCTAGGGAGGTTGTGGAATCTCCATCACTGGAAGTTTTTAAGAGCAGGTTAGACAAACACCTGGCAGGAATAGTTTTAAATGATACTTGGTCCTGCCATGAATGCAGGGGACTGGACTCAGTGACTTCTCATGGTCCCTTCCAGTTTCTATGATTTTCACTGGTATTTGTTCTACACCACCCTAATTACATTGATTTCAGTGGAGTGCCTCATCATTTATATGAGTATAGACAAGAGCAGATTCAGGCCCAAAATAAAAAAAGGAGTTCAGACCCACGTTTTCAAGAGGCAAAATAGAATTGGCTTGATTTTCAGGCATGCTCAACTCTGCAGCATCCATGGCTTCAATAAGAGCTTTGGGCAGGTCCGCCAAATTCTCTTACCTACATGCTGTGTTGAGTGGTCATAAACCAGCTAGAGACCCCCAATGGAGAATTCCCTCCAGCTGAGGGTGTGAGGGTTTGGAACATCTGGTCTGGTGAAAGTAGCAGAGTCACCCCTGCCAGCTGCAGTGTAAAGAAAGCTGAAGTGATGTGTTAAGGCCAAAAAAGAGTAGCAGAACACCATCTTGTGGCATGATCCTGCACTAGCGTGAGGGTCTTTATACCAGCAGTAGAAGTTCTGCGCCTACACCGGGACCAGTTGACCTTAAATAAGGTAGCCACAACTAGCTACCTACAGCTGACAATATCCTGAGACTACACAAAAAATGCTGCTCCCAATCATGAACATCTGAGCTATCCCTGGAAATGGCCTGCCTTCTTTTCTTGTCCTGAATCTCTGACTTTTTGCCACAATTCTCTCTTTCATTCATTCCATTTCTGTTCTTCATGGAATGTAAATTAATGCCCCACCAATTGCAACAGAGATTTCCTATCAAGGATTCAACATATCCCCAAAAGATTATTCCCCATGCAGCAATTACTTCCCCAACAGTGTTTCCCCATCGTGGCATCAAAACAATTGGGCTTCCACAGAATACTGGAGGAAGGGAGGTGTGTGTTGTAGTCACACCCGTCAGCCCTTGTGCCTGATTTTGTGTTTTCCACTCACTCAGCACTGCCTTGGGCCCTTTCTGATCACACAGCCAAATGGAGTGTTTAATTCTAATTCTCTCATAGGGACCGTGAATATTCTTGGGCTCCAAAATACATCTTCCTTAATATGGAATTTAAATGCCAAGTAGCTGCAGTTTGAAGACAGTAGTAGTTTTCTGATTTACAGAAATACATCAAGTTGCTAGGATACAATTAATGAGCATTTATGGATAGCCAGGGCCACTCAAAACATTAAAAGGCCAAGATTCTCAAACTCCAGAGTTAGACTTGTAATTAATATATAGCCCTAAATAAAATATATTGTTTTTCAGAGATGCTGAGCAGTCATAATTCTCATTTGTTTGGGTCCCCAGCAATCCAGTTTGTCAGTGCAAATAAATATATGATGTATTGATTTCCAGGAATCCTGCTTGGCATGTAACTATTTAAATTAAGACAATTTGAGGGCATGAACAGTGTGACAACACCCTTTTAACTTCAGCAGAGAATCTCAGGCCTCACCTACATTAAAAAAATAAGCCAACCTAATAGTCTCACTAGTGTACTTCAGCCCACCTACGTGGGGCAGTGTGGGGAGTTGGGAAGCTGAGGTATCAGCTGCCTGCTGGGAGCTCCACAGGCTCCCAGCTTCTCACCCTCTCCCCAGCCTGCTCCCCACCAGGAGCCAGACAACCATGTCAATTTCACAGTTCAGCTGTGAAATTAAACCAGACTGCCTGGGGCTTTTCCCGCCCAGCCAGCAGATGAGGTCCTGCTGCCCAGGGCTTTCCCTGTCCTGTCTCCCAGACAATTTCCTTGTCAATTTGGAGCCCTGAAATTGACAAGAATTACAGATAAACTGCCAATGTAAGGGAACTCGGTGTCTCCATTGACATTGTATCACCTTTTCTATGCCAGCATAAGCCCTACACCTCTTGAGGTTTTTTTTTTGTCAGCATATGAAGTTAGTTACATCAGGGGGAAGAGCACTGTAATGTGTACATCTCCACTGTTTTGTTGACAGAAGTCAGCTTTTACTGACAAACCTCTAGTGTAAACAGCCCTAAATATTCCCACTTTCTCCTGACCTTCCCAAACTGCCAGCCAGTGGTGCCAAGTCACAAATTTCTTGGGGTGGTGCAAGGGAAAGGAGGTGGCACATTTCAGTTCTTGCCCTTTCCTGCCGGGAACCCGGGTCTCCATCAGCTGTGTAATCTCCCCTCTTTGATCTATATAGTGCATGTGTCAATGTCACCTGGAATCCCTTTCTCAACAGCTCTCCTGCACTCTGCTCTACAGGAACAGACTCCCCATACTCCAGATTGCACCACCATTTGACCCAGCCACCCCTCCATCAGGACACATAGGCAGCCAGGCCAAATTTGGGTTGCATGGCAACCCCATGCATCAGATCACAAACCTCTCCCTGAAATTTGGCCTGACAGCCCATTCTTCTTACAAATTTCAGCAGCAATGCTCCCAGCTGCTCCAGCAGCCCCCCTACTGATTCAGTGTAAGACCCCTGAATAACAGTAAACATCCGGGCATGTGCTTCCCTCAGCTCAGAGGCTTATGGAACTTTGAGCAAAAGCAGAGCCTGGGGGACTCCCCACAATTGGCACCACCGCCCAGGCCAGCCATCTTCTTTGTTGGGGGTTGGCTGCAAGTGCGATGATGTTCAGCAGCACAACACACCGCTCCTGGCCCCAGGAAGTGGCCATTTCCCCCCTCCCACGTGTACTCCGGCTCAGTGCAGTGCCCTGACCAGAGCCAGCACAAGTAGGTGGATAAGGCTGCCGGCCCCCTGCACACCCAGGGTACCCATGGCTCCCTAGATGCCCCACATTCCCAGGTATACCACTCCCACAGCAGGGGGAGAGGGAGAGCAGGAAACGGGCTCACAGATGCCAACCTCTGCCCCCACCACCAAACACACTGGGCCCATGTAGCACATGGAGAGGGAAGAGACTTGGTACCCCTGGCCTAAAAGGTTGCCAACCCATGATTCTTTATATTTCCAGTAAATTTGTAGCTCCAGACTTGCATTTAATAATAGAGCCACAATAGTATGACTGGGAAAGGCATGCACATTTCTGCAGAACCAAGCACTAATTAGACCGACTGCCCCCCAATATGAATCATAACAATTGTCACTCAAGACACTACTTACCGAGTTTAACAAACTAAAGCCATTCTGTACACGCTTAATACAGGATGCTACCAATCAGCTAGAAATTTGAAGCTATATTGGATTCCATGGAGCTAACATTAACCATTCAGTCTCAAAAGTTTAGTGAACAGAAAAAGCCCTTTCATCTCAGTTTTTACTGCTTCTAGAAACAACTGGGACTACCAGGTGATTATTTTCTCATAATGTAAGAAATCATGGAGATATGAAGAGACTTTTGGATCAATGAAGACTTTATGCTCTTTTATTTTCATTTCACACACAACACGCACACATGCACACACTTTATGAATATCTTTATGGATTCACACAAAGCTATTGTTTGTTGGCTTAAGCAGTTAGCCAATATCTGTGACTCTTCCAAGTTACTTCCATTAGGAAAAATAATTGATTATGAGTCAGACATCTCTGGTGCAACCCTATTGATTTACAAAGGATGTATGCAAAGTTGTGTTTTCCTCAACACAGTAGGTACAAACCAGAGGCAGTTGCCTTGTTCAGAAATTAGCCCACTTCCCAACCAGTCCTGTGCCCAAGAGAGCTATATGTCTTCCTCTCACGATCATGCTACCAGGTTTTCCCCTCAATTTGTGGTTCCTTCCAAACACTCGCCTGCAACCAAATCAGTGTCCCAGTCCCTACGTTTCCAGTCAATGTCAAGGGAAATCTGCTTCAAACGGAGACTTCTATTGTTTAGTGGTAGCAGAAAGAAAGAGGAATATAATAGCTTTCTCATTTAGCCTGAATGAAAGGTGGGTAGCATGCCCATCAGCTTCAGAGAGGTCTGCAATTGTCAATAGATCAAAGACTTGCTAGATGGTAGCCCATACCCTCCTCCATAATAGACCATGAGCCATAAAAGCTCCAAGAAACCCCCCTAAATTGGTCTGAAGTAAAGGAGAGTCATTTTGCTGTTCACCACTCTCTCTCCCAAAGCGTTCCAACCACACCTAGTCAAGAATCCTGTTCCCACCAATGAAAATTTGAAGCAAGAATTTTTCTGTGAACATTTTTTGTGGAGATGTACTTAGTTTTTAAAAAATTGGCAAGGGAAGGGGTTGCCCAAAGAGTTGTGGGGTTTTTAAAATGGAAAAAAAAGCATATTCAATTTCATGGGAGTTTTTTGGTGAAAAAGGTGCATTTTCAACCAAACCCCCATTTTTAATGGAAGAAACTCTGTTGAAAAAAGTTGACCTGCTCTAGTTCCATCCCTCCCTGCAGTTATTGATCCCTCCACCTCATTCTCCATGAGACTAGATCCCCAACCAGCTTCCCTATTGTCCTGCAGTCTCCCCTTCTCAAATCATATACAAGCACTTCTCTCAACCACCACTTCCCTCCTTTTCCCCACCTGCCTCTCCCCTATTGTCCACTCCATCTTCCTCCCACCACCTTTCTGTCTAAGTATAGACATACTCACAGCCAATAACCCTCACAACAGTCAAGTAACATCAACAGAGAGAGGTGCTGCATGTGAAATGCATGCCCGTAAATTAGGGAGTGATCTGACAGCACAAGAAGGCAGAGTGGAACATGTGAAGATCCAGAAAGAGTTCCCATGTCTTACAGAACGTATTACTTAGGGGTGATATTTAAGTATCATGCTACACAGGAAGAGCTATAAAATGTCAACACTATTCAGCTCCCTTGTATTTGCAGATAAAAACAAGAAGCTTTACAGCAATACAGCTAGGCACATAACCCAGTCAGAATAGCTAATTTTGTTGTTTTGGTTAAATGAAATCAAAGAAATGACTATGTTCAGCTGCACTGGAGACACTGCACTTAGATTTGTGTAATTTTCACAGGGACAAAAGGAAGAAAGAGTAACCATCAGGTATCCAAAGATCAGTCTACAGCCCTGGAGGCTGATCTCCAGAAAGAGCTGCAGTGTGTATACTATATTGCCCATATTCCCAATGTAGAAGAAACTCTAATTCTCTAAATTGCACTTAGGATTCTATTAATTTATTATTCAGTAATGTTTCCCTCTTTTCCACTCACCCATGGCTGTAAGGTGACAGAGAAAATGAAAGGGGAAAGGGGCCAAGTTTGCATCTTGTTCTCCCTGAATGCACACGTCAGCATAGGACTAATGCAGAAAAGGAGAGAGTTCTATAGGATACCAGAGACTACTTGTCATATATTTTGCTCCCACATGAATTCGGAAATCTAGCTCAAGAGAGACCCAGAACTAAAATAGCTAAGCACTGATAGTTATAATATTGTGCACTGGCAGACCTGAGTGGGCTAATCTGAATACTTCTCTTCACTACCCCTAGTTTTCAGTTTCATTTTTTCAAACAAACACCAAGTAGTCAAACTCCCTTTCTCTCCTCTTCATAACTTATTTCCATGTGGCAGAGAGACTGACATCTAGAAATGCAGTATTGTTCTCCCAAGTTGGCAGGCTCATTTCTGTTGCCAGAATACTACACTTATTCAGAAACTCTAACATTCAAGAGCCATATATGATACTGTAAAAACAGGGCATGTAAAATTGTCCCTTAGAGTTATAAACATGTTTGAAATTACAGTCAAGGGAATAAGCCTTACAAGAGGAAGAGAAACCTTGCATATCTGAATATTCAAGTTCAATGTAGCGAAATAGAACACATTCTCTCTCTCTCCCCCCCCCCCCCCCATTTCTGAAGACAGAATTCATGTGGGAGCAAAATGAACATTTTCAAATGTGAATTCAATGGGATCCATCTTGTGAAATAAAAATCAGAGAGCAGAGTTTCTAAACAAAAAAGTGTGAACACTAACAGATTTCTGGAGTGGCAAAGGAGACAGCTGAAGAATCCTCTGTACAAACCATCAGTCACATTTGTTGTGACAAATAAACTAACTACAAAATACAGGAGCGTACTGAGGGTGTCCAGTGCCCAAGCCCACATTTGTGACCCTTCCCATGCCTTACACCCTCCCTCCACACAAGGCAGGAGGGATCCCAGTCACATATCTCCAGCAACTCTGGGGAGGGAGGTCTATACCTACACTGGGGGGTGAGGGGGCCGCCCATGAGGCTGCAGCAGCCCCACAGCCCAAAAAAAAAAAAATCACTCACCAGCAGCAGGTTAAGTTTCCCAGTTAGCAGCCTGCATGCCGGGGTCTGGCATCTTCCCCATCCTTTTGCCAGCTGCTTGTCAGGCACTCCTCCAGGGCTCACCGTTGAGAGCGGAGTGGCAAGCAGCCCGGTTTTCCCTCTCTCCCCCTCCCCTCGCCTCGTCCCCCTCTCTGTGCTGGCTCTCACACTGCTCCCATGATGTCATCCACTAGGGGAAAAAAACCTGCCATGCTCAAAGGCTGGAATAATCCAGAGCAGAAGTAAGCGAGAGCGGCAGCCTCCTGCTGCAAATGTCATATGCAGGCAGCACACCTGGACACACCAAAGTTACTGAGAGAGCAGAAGGGGGTAGACACGGGCTGCAAAGAACCCCTGGCTTGCACTGGAAAGGGTAGATTACCTTTCCATAATTCACAGAGGTGCACCAAGGGTGTCCAGTGCCCAGGGGCAGCCTCACCCCTCCACCTGGGGAGGGAAAGGATGGGGGAGCCCGGTCAGCCCTTCACCACATGTTGGGAGAGGGGCACCCTTCAGCACCTCCTGCATACCCATGAAGGTCCAGTCCAGTCTGGCCCACCCTTACCGCCAGCACTTACCTGCTGCTGCTTAAGCCTGGCGCCAGCTCTGATGGGGGGCAGTATCCCCATCCTCATCCCCACCCCCACCTGGTCCTTTACAATATAGGAGGGGCTCAGTAGGCTCTGTGCCTCTCAGAGCCTCCAGCATGCCTCCTCCTGCACCTTGTGAAGAGCCAGCTTGCCCCCACCAGCCCCACTCTCCAGTCAATAGGCCACTGATGGAATAAAACTACAATATTCAAATTTTATAGACAGGGATTGTTTGATGGGGATCCACCCTTGCCATTCACTGAAGCAGCAAGAAGATCTTCCTGCAAACTGGGTCAAAGCACAGGAACACAGATCAAGAAAATGGGCAGCAGGAATGAAAGAAGGAATGAGGGATGCTTATTAAGCCTGATCTCCCCAGCCACAGCAGGGAACTTAAGTGCAGCTGCAGAGTTCACAGGTGTTAGGACCCTTTAAGCCACACCAGGTCCTACCAGACAGCTGAGCCAGGTGTTCTGTGCCTGATGAGCCAGGTGCCCCAAATTTGCTGACCAGCCTGGCCCGAAGATAAGCAATTGTCAGCAACGAAAACCAACAAGCTACTATGCACCCCGGAGAGTCCATGCTGTGCAGTTAAGGACCAACTAGCCAGAGCTAACCCTCACAGTACACTTCTTCCATGCCATGGCTGGTGTCAGGGAACCCACTGGGTTGTTCACTTCTCACTAGCATGGCTGCTGGGGATTCCCCATGCACAGGTGGGAGCTGATCAGTTATTAGGGATCCAGCACTGAGTACCAGAGATCTTTACCTCGCACTACATCAGGCACCTAAGAGCTGGTTGCTTGTTCTGTGCATGGGGGTGTATATTTGCCCAGTGCTGCCCATGTGAATTGCATCTGTGCAGAAATCACTCACCAGCAGCAGGTTAAGTTTCCGAGTTAGCAGCTTGCATGCCAGGGCTCTAGCATCTTCCCCATCCTTTTTCCAGCTGCTTGCCAAACACTCCTCCAGGGCTCGCGGATGAGCAGCCGAGTGGCAGGCAGCCTAGCTTTCCCCCTCTCTGTGCTGGCTCTCACACTGCTCTCATGATGTCATCCACTAGGAAAAAAATCTGCCAAGCTCAAAGGCTGGAATAATCCAGAGCAGAAGCAAGCAAGAGCGGTAGCCTCTTGCTGTAAATGTCACAAGCAGGCAGTGCACCTGAAGTTACTGAGAGAGCAGCAGGGGGTAGACGTGGGCTGCAAAGATCCTAAGGCTTGCATTAGAAAGGGTAGATCACCTTTCTGTAATACACAAGGCAGCACTCCTGCAATGGAGCTGCCTGGGCCACCCCTGAAAGATGTGCCTATTGCAAAAATAGCTCCATAACACCACATTATTGCCAGGGGCAATGTTTTCAGTACTCACAGGTTGAAACGGTTTGGAAAAGTGCTCACCGAAATGAACACAACTGGCATGATTTATATTCTGTTAGTCTTTAAAAGTGCCACAGGACACCGTTAGTTTCTCTGCAATAGACTAACACGGCTACCCCTTTGGAATATGATTTTAATTTTAACAGGAGAAAAGAAAATGGACATTTATTGCACATCGGAGATAGCTTTTTTCACAGCAAGACACAAGGGATAAAAATAGTTTTTTAACCTCTGAGAACAGGACAAGCAGCAATAGGCTTAAATTATAACAAGAGAGACTTAGGGAGGACATTAGGAAAAGCTTCCTAATTTCAGCAGTTAAGCACTGGAATAAATTGCCCAGGGAAGTTGTGGAATCTATGTCACTCTAAGTTTTTAAGAGCAGGTTAAACAAACACTTCTCAGGGATGGTCTAATATTTATTCCTGCTTTGAGTGCAAGGGAGTAAACGAGACCACCTCTCAAGGCCCTTTCCAGTCCTATATTTTATGATTCTAAGACTTATCCAAAACAACGAATTCCCCTAAGTAAACCAACTCAATTCCACGCCAAAAAACCCATCACAAAAAAATTGGTCATTTTGCAGCCAATTATAAAGTATCTTCCCTTGCATTCCTGTCAAAAAGGAAAAGATTGGCTAAGAAAATGAGACTCCAGGTTGCATAATTCTCATATCCTTGCTGTGCTGTGACTGATAATGAGTTTGTAAGGTTAAACAGGTTAGGTACATAAATGACAATCTGAACGCTCCTGCTTTTTTAATTAATTAAATTAATTTATTATTATTATATAAAGCTAAAATAAAGATCTATAAAGCAATGAACAAACTGCAAAAAGTTAGAGATAACCTAAAAAAAGTTTTCACAAGGACTATTAACATACATCAACTAGTTCTCTGATGACTCATAAAAAACAGCAGTTTCATACTGGTATGAACTTGCCTTTAAAGCAAAATACCTCCATGGTTTGAGAAAAGAAATTAAACAATCACAAGGAATCTATTCATGAACATACTGCCTGGACACCCACTTTTGGTTTGGTTTGTAAATTTAGTGCTTAGGAATGGTACCAGATTGACAAACCTGGTTAAAATGAAGGCTTCCATTTGGCCACCGAACAAATGGGGAAGCAACAGCACAAACTTCCTCCTGCAAGCCCCAACCCTCTTCTGATAAGTCCACCTCTAGAAAACAGTCAAGTCTTCATTCTCATATAATCCTTTGCCCCTCTGCTGGGAAAGCCACTTAGAGCCAGATGTGATGCTGTTATAGCTGGCTATTAATTCCATTTTATAGACTGAGAAATAAAGGAAATTGACTTGTTTACAGTCACAGGGAAAGTTCATGCTGACCTGGGAACTAAACCTAGAGATACCCACTACAGCCACGGTCCTTTCTGTACACGATCATCAATGGTAATAGGACTAGGAGATTGGATATCCCATGTCCAATTACCTAGACATCATGCTTAAAAAGATTATGTGGGGAGAAGGGTGCCTTTCTATAAAACCTTAAGGATCAATATATTGATTAAACAAAATCACCAATTGGGGAAAAAAAAACAATAGCTATTTAAAGAATTGTTTTCAAAGAAGCAACTTATATAAATTCACCTTCCTTTCAATTTAGTGTTTAACCAGTTTACAAAACCTGCACTTCTTAAAAAAAAAAAAAAAATCCCACAGTGGCTCTACTGAATAATGATGTATGGACATTTTGAGTTGTTTATAAGAAAAACATATCTTTATGCAAGCAGGGCTTTTGTTTTTGTGTTTCTGTAAGCTATCTCAGTAAAAGACCCAGGGCCAAAATGTTGGAACTTTGATCTGATATGAAATAAAGCTACACAAGACTAAAGGACTGCAAGTGTCTGATTTTTAGGAAATATTTGCTTTACATTGCAGCATGAGTTTTGCTTTGAAGAGCAAGTCATCTTTGTCATGTTAAAACAGACACTCTTTTTCATATTTAGTTGTTTAGGTGAAGAGTCTCTCCCACTGAAGTCTCCTTAATGTTACTTTGACGAGTTTCTAAATCAGAAATAAATGAACGAATATAGCCTGGGGTGAACGCACTGTGAAAAATCCACGAAGATATAGAATGACTTTCTTTAGAAGTTTTACAACAGGGAGCCTTATTTCAGTTTCAGGTACTTCATATTAGATGGGCTAGGATTTTCACTCAGCTTTATATGTCTTCCTGTTCAGCACCTGTTCTGAGATTACACTGGCTTCTCGTAACAAGGGTTTTAAAGTTATTATTCACATTAGAGGTAATTCATGGAATACACCTGTTCACCGAACTGATTATGCTCTGCATTACCATCTATGCATCTCTCATTTTGTTTCCACTCCTGATTTGCTGTCTGCACTTAGTGCAATACACCTAAAAAGAATGCTGTACTAAAGTATTTTTTTTCCTTCCTCAGATGTTAGCCCTGTATTACATATTTGGCTTAATTTTGCTACTACCACAATGCACAGAGGGGGGAAGGGTTATTTGAAGACATGCACTTCTTTTATGCTGGCTTTCTTTTAGTGCATCTTTCAGTCAGGGATAAAAAGTCTCCCCTTGTGCAAGTCAATGCTAAATTAAGTGCATGGGATCATACTCAAGTTGTGAAGATTTATGCCTGCAGATAAAAAGTGTAGTATACAATACAGAAACACAGAGAAGAAATTATTAGTCAATGCAAGATACAAAGAAGGAAGTCAGTCAGTGAAGTATATCAAGCAATTCCTTTTGTATTAGGTGCAGGATAGCCAAACGTACTGACCGCTCTTCCCACGCCCGAGGCCACCTCCCTGCTGAACAAAATCACCTAGACCCACCACCCTGGTGCAGGACAGGAATTATTTGAGTACAGCACCAATGTGGACACCAGAACAAATGGTTATAAACCATCCATCAAGAAATTTAGGCTTGAAATTAGATGCAGGTTTCTAACCATTAGAGGAGCAAAGTTCTGGAATAGCTTTCCAAGGGGAGTTGTGGGGGCAAAAATCATAACTGCTTTCAAAACTGAGCTTGATAAATTTATGGAGGGGATGGTATGATTACCCTATTTTGGAAATTGACTGATAGTTGGCTACGTGTGGTGGCTATACAAGTGGCCTAAGAGGGGAGAGTGCATGAGGTGGGTTCTGAGTTATTACAGAGAATTGTTTCTTGGGTAACTGGTTGTTGAGACTTGCCCACATGCTCAGGGTTTAACTGATCACCATATTTGGGGTCGGGCTGATTGGCCTGGGCTCTGGGTGTTTTTCGCCTTCCTCTGTAGCACAGGGCATGGCTCACCTAACAGTGAATTCTCTCTATCTTAAAGTCCTTAAAACATGATTTAAGGAGGTAAATAACTCAGTCATAGGTTGGTGGCCTATTGCTGAGTGGGTAGGTGAGGTCTTGAGGCCTGCATTTTGAAGGAGGTCAGACTAGATGATCATACTGGTCTCTTCTGACCTTAAAGTCTATGAGAAGCTTCCCACCCCGATCTGGTGGGCCGAGAATGGGGACATAGGACGAACTGCACTTTAACTATAGAAGAGCAATATGTAGCTCAGGAGATACAGTTTGACCACCCCTGTTGTAACCTGTGCTCCTGGATGAGTTTTCTATTCTGAGGCACAAATAATCTCACATCCTCTCAAATACAGATGAAAACAAAACAATGTTCACTTTCAAAATAAGACTAAGCCAAACTGAGCCAACTGTTCAGGAAGTTTTTTGTTTGGGGCCAGGTTGTGACTCACCCCATTCACTTGAGTGAGACTACTTGGGAGAGCAACTACTCACCACAGTGTGCTGGAAGGGTTCTGATTTAAATTAAGGCACAAATCCTGAGTGACGCAGTTGGGTGTTGGGTATCACCAATGGGGAGGGAGGAAATGCATCTTTCCCCTTCACCCAATGTATGAAACAGCAATTCCAAGGATCAATGGCCAGAGTTGGCTTCAGGACACTACTGGTGGTGGATATGCTAGTGACTTGAGAAGGGACGTTAGATGGGTTTGGGTTCTGAGTCACAGAGAATTCTTTCTTGGATGTCTGGCTGGCAAGTCTTGCCCACATGTTCAGCGTTTAACTGATCGCCATATTTGAGGTTGGGAAGGAATTTTCCCCCAGGGCAGATTGGAGAGGGCTCCAGCGGTTTTTCGCCTTCCTCTGTAGCATGGGGCGTGGCTCATTTGCTCGTTGATTCTCTGTACTTTAACAAGTCTTTACTAATTCAGTCAGATGTTACAGGTTTATTATAGGAGTGGGTGGGTGAGGTTTTGTGGCCTGCATTGTGCAGGAGTTCAGACTATCAGTGGTTTTCAAACTTGTTTTCCCTGAGGACCCAGTTGAAAAATAATCATTTATGCCCGGAACCCAAGAATGACATCTTTAAGCATTTCAGTCTTTCGGCGGTGGCAGCAGAGGACACCACAACCCAGTACTTGAGTAGTGGGTTGCAACCCGTGGCTCGCTAACCACTGGACTAGATGATCATATTTGTCCCTTCTGACCTTAGAGTCTATGAAATCAGCTACCACATTGATGAGTGTCAGCCAAATGTTACCTAGATAATTAAAACAAAGAATTCTCCCAAAAATCTGGAGCTGACTGAATCATATCTAAACACACACACACACACACACACACACACACACACACACACACACACTTTACAGCAGGGCAGTTTAGTACAACTTTGCATTGAATTTCTGACACCCCCCCCCCCCCCAAATCCAGGTTATCCCTGTCCTAAAAGCATTACTAAGCCATCTGACCTATGAAATCTTATCCTCAAATCAGTCAAGTAACATGATTAAGTTCTCATGCTAACACAGTAATTCCTTGAAATTACAATAAGTAATTGCTATTACATGAGTGATTAAGAAATTCTAAGACACTTAATTCACACTGCCTGCAGGGAAGATCACCTTTTGTACATAAAAGAGGTAACAAAATCTAATGTTCAATCAATACATCATCCTACTGCAGAGATATTTTGAAGGTTGCTAAATTCAATATCAATCCTTAGAAAGTGTCAGAACAAACCTTGCACAGCTTTTTCTTTAAGCATCACACACTGGTCAAGTTCATATCTAAGCAGACGTGAGATACACAAGATAATATACAATAGTTAAAAAACATTCCACTTCTGGAACTTCTGGTAGATGGTTACAGAAGATTAAGTAACTTCTATGCTATTATGAAGATAGAATGAGCATTCACAAGAAATTACTTGCATGGCTAGGTTATACCATCTTTGTGAAGTCAATTAAAGCTGGCAGATAGGGATAACCGAAAAACAAATTCCATTTTTGAGGGGGTGGAGGCAGAGGAAGAAGCAGTTTTCAACTTTATTTATGTTGTTCTGCATTGGGGAAAAGAATCCAAGAGATTCAAAAATGGAAACAGAGAGACACACCCCTTCCCCGTTCCACTTCAGTGGGGTGAGAGCTCACTTGGGTTGTGGGAGACTGAAAATCCCTGCTCCATATCAGGCAGATAAAGGCTATTCTGGGATGCGGGTTGTGTCTTCTCTAAGAAGCCTTCCCAATTAGAGGCTCTTTGAAACATACATTTCTGTGAAATGTTTTTATTTCAATGAAACTACATGTGCCAATTAAGGAAAAACATTTCAACCACCCCTGACTAACATTTTAATGGGCAAATACTCAAATTTTCAGTGGGCTCCATCAAATTCCAAACAACTTCCAATAGGCATTTTATAGCCAGAGAAATAGACTAACATCTCCATCTTCTCTAATCCATTGTTGCTGGAATTCTTGGGAACAGTAGAATTTGCTGCCAGGATACGCCATCATTTTAACTTGATAATCAGTTGTTCACATAGACAACTCTAGAATTAATGCCTCTATTGTTCTTATATAACATGACTCATATACAATATAGGACAATCATTTTCATCAAAGACAGTCAAGACAATTTGGTGAAACTGCCCTTCTCCCCCACACCCCATTTCTAGCACTTTCAAATACTGGAATTAGCACCATTTCCCCATCTTAAGGCAATGTAAGCAACTTACTCTCCATGCAACATTAGGTGACTTAAATAGTTGTTGAACTAGAAGAAGTTTACCTTAGGTCTTACATAGGTCACATAGTTAAAAAAAAATAAAAACAAAACAAAAACCCAAATAATACTTCACACTCAGTGTGCCTTTTGCTCAAAAATCCAAGTTCCACAGAAAGTCAAAGATATATGCAAGTCTTGGGTTATAGATGTTGTTTTATACTAGTTTATAGCTCTCTGAGCAGCTATTTCAATTGGTCTCATATTGGCTATGTCTACAGTTGTTAATTTAAGTTGACTTAGCATGTCCACATTCAAAAATTAAGTCAACTTAAAGGGGACCCTGCCAAATCAACCTAGAGCATCCACACTGGATGCCTAGGTCAACTTGTAGGGGATAGGTGGACCTGGGACAGGTCCACGGTGGCAGGGAGGGCACCCATTGCCAAGTGCCAGGGGGATCAGCCTTTGCCCCATTGTACCTTATGGGGGGCACGCTGGGCTGCGGCTGTGCCAGCCACCCTGGCAGGAAGGGCAGTGGGGAAGCCCTAAAGCCCCCTAAGTGGACTTTCTAAAGTCGACTTAGCCAGAAAAGTTGACTTAAAAGGAGGTTTAAGAAAGTCGACTTTAATTTTCCTTAAGTCGACTTAAGCAGCTGCAAGCTTAAATCGACTTAATTTCTAAGTGTAGAGACACCCATTGGGAGGGGGGAAAGTTATGTGTTGTGGTAAGAAGAAGAAAGCTTTGTAATTTTGTTTAACCCCCGTTACCTCACCGCAAGGAGATTAACGTTGAAAACTGAAAGATCTCATGCCTTAGATTTGTCTACCTTTAGCAAGTTTGGTCTTGGTCACTGGAGGAACGAAAGTTTTCCACCAGGTGAGTATGAGTGAGGGGGTGCACAGAAGATGAAGGAGCCTTCCCCAAATTCTACAATTTATCCAGCAGAAGAAAAGGAAGGCAGCTGAATGTGAGAAATATTAGTATCAAAGACCAGTATGTTATAGTGTCCAATTAAGTGATTTCATAAAAGCTACTAATTACACAAAGATTAACTCTTCAGATCTCTCTCTTCCAAAGCAGCTACTACAGAATTCTGAATTTCTCAGTATAATTGAACCTTCCCCGGTTTTAATGTATAACAATATGACAGCCACAGACCACATTATTTGTCATAGGGTAGGAACACACATAAGTTTGTACTTTGTTTATTCCAATAAAATGCTACACACAAAATTTACTACAACTCAGAGAACCTGCAAAAGGCCATACACATCACTTCACCCATTTTAAGGGTTTTATTGGTGCTTAGGGCCATCTTACAAAGGCCTTCTGCAAGGGAATGAATAAGTGTCAGTTGGACAGAGGTTCATTGCCTGTATATACATCATTTACAGCTCCCTATACTGAATCCAAAGGCAATACCATTTTCAGACACAATGAAAGTAGTTGTGCCACATGTACATCTCTTTAGATGGGCCAATATAAACTGGAGGTAGCTGAGGAAGGTTTGTATATACACTTATCCAAGCCTTTTGAAGAATTTCATTATATCCCTCTCTTTACTCCTCCCTGAACACCTCTCAACAGTGTTCAGGGAACAATTCCACCCCATCTTCCTATTATGTATCTGCATAAGCTTCTTCTCAAAAACTGGCTTCCAGCAATGTCCCACTTTCTTGCTTCTCACAGCTGCCCTTTCCGTTACCTCCATGATCCAAACACCAACTGCTTTATAACCCCTCTCCTTTTACCCCACTGCCTCCCCCCTAATCACAACATTCTCCTCCAACACTTAGCTTTAGATTAAAGATACATTGTTCCAGACTACGGTTCCTCCAAATACTCCCATCATCAAGCTATGGAGTCAGGTAAAAGTCTGATAGCAACTGGGAAGAGTTAATAGACTTTCTAGCGATATAAACATTTATACTGAACATCAGCATGGTAATCAAGCACCTAACTTACAAGCTTGCCTAGGAATATTGATCTGTGATAGAAGATCATTGTAAATTAAATTGGCAGTGAACTTGCAACGCAGGAACGCCAAGAAAAAGCAACTCTAACACTATCCAAATTGATTCAGTACAAATCTGAAAGACAAGCTAAACATTGTGGCAAAATAGTGTATTTACAACACATTACAAAGACAGTTCCTATGATTTTTACTTGTAAAATTCAACTGAACAGCAGGATGGCAGAAAATAGGTCATATATATATATATAAACATAGTCATCACTCTAGAACACAGATCTTAAAGGCTGGCATCACAATATGAAATGTTACAATGAGAACCCTGTCAAGTTATGATACAGAAGGGGCTCATGCAGTGCTTAATTTGTAATGAAAGAGGTGCCAGGACTCAAGCAATTAGAAACTGAGATGCAAGCAATTTACTTTCCTAACTGACACAGCAAGCCCAAAGGCATTGGGGCTCAGCTCTGGTACAAATTAAACTCTGGGCTCATGTTTGCTGATCTGCATGATTCGTACTTGTGACCCATTCTTTACATTAGGCATAATAGCTGACTCTGTGAGCTAGCTTTAGAGATGAGATGGCAATTGGAAGTGTACAGAAACTAAAAATAGATTAGACCGGATATTGTATTGCAAAAGAAAAGTGTATTCACCAGTTAGGAAATACTATCTCGAAATCTGACTAGAATAAGGAAGGTTTTGGAACTCACATTGTTCTTAGTCTGCAGATAAAAAACTCATATTGCAGTGATACTGAATGTCTGGTTTAAGTACAGAGATGATGTGGGAGATGCTTTATTAGACAGATGCTTTGTTAGACAGAAATTTTCAAAAGGCACAGAGCTCTTCCTCAAGTCTTCCTCAGTGTCACAGCTAAATACAAGATCAACAGATAGTTTAGCATAAGTATTTAGAAAATATTCTAAGAGACCATTGACCATGAAGTGGTTTAAGCACAGTCAGTCAAGTTTTATATAACACCAAGCATCTAGCTGCACTTCGTGTATGCAGTTATCTGTCAAGACTTTGACAGTACATAACCTGTGGTACTGGTTTTTTTCATCTGTGTTCCCATGGCCATAGGGTTTTCCACCTAAAAGTCTATATTTTTGTTGCCCTACTAAACAGGCTAGTTGAATACAGGAGAGCTCTTCTCTTTATGCATTTGACTAGGGACAGCTCCTTTGGTAGGCAGTCTGTTCACTGATTCCAGCTCCCATACCATAGTTGAGATTAATGATGTGGCAAGGTATGGAGCACAGTAGGTGGCAGAATGGATGATTTAACAACAACTCCATGCAAATTAATCTATTTCACATCATGCAAGTTTGCACAAAGTAGCCCTCCTAGTGTCTTACATTTTCTAGAACTTGGAGTCTAGCCAGGAAGATTTGTTCTTACATTTTAATGCCTTATAAATGTTTCCCAATTGTAAATATTGAAAGCAATAGCCAGATTTGATTGAATGACACTACAGTAGGATTTCATGCCAGGGGTATAAGTCAGGGGACCAGGTTAGATCAAAATCAAGCCCCAAAGCTAGCGGTGGATAGGAGCATTGCTAAAGCCACATGTTATGCCAGGGAGGTGGGGGACAAGGAGAGACTTCATGAGTTTTTGTCCAGTTTTTCAAATTGGGTTTCTTTGATAAAGGACCTGAGAAGGCTGAATATTTCCCCCATGAAACTCAAAAAAAGAAGCAAAAAAGAGTGATTGCAACCAAGGTTGGCTCAGGCAATTTATTGTGACAGCACCTGAAGGATCCATTCAGGATAAGGTCTCAGTGTGCTGGCCACTGGACAAGAGAGTTTACAGCCAATTGCCCTGATCCTGCAAACCATGTTCTATACCTGATTAATGTAGGATTAACTTTCTGTGTTCAAAATCAATTGTAAAAAACTTTTGAGTTAAGCCTTTTACCCATCCCACACAAGACCCCTGGAGGAGTCAGAGCACTTGAAATATTTCAAGTCTCAAATTTTTTTATCCCAAAGAATATTAATGAAAGTGTTCACCAGTAACACCGCTCACTCACTCTTAGGGCATGTCTACATTAAAAAATTATGTCAATCTAAGCGACATCAGCATACAGCCACCGCACTTTTAAAATGCTTTTGCACGTTCACACTATGCTCCTTGTATCAGTGGTACGCATCCTCACCAGGAGCGCTTGGACGAATACTATTGTCGATGCAAGGCATTGTGGGACAGCCTCTGAAAGCCAGCAACAATGTAAATAATTCAGTGTCTATTCCAGGGGTGAGCAATAAAGTTGGCAGGTGGGCTGGTGGGGGCATCGGAGAACTAGTCTGGGACCGGGGCACGGGGAGGAAGATAGCCGGTGAGAGGGTGCACAGAGCCGGTCAGGAGACAGAAGGGGGCAGTGCAGCCCCACCCCAAAGCAGCGTGATGCAGTGCCTGCAGGGGGGGACACAGAGAGGATGGTGCAGCCCTGGCCCCAGCCCCGAAGTAGTGCAGTCCAGCACTGGCCTGGCACAGTGTAGCCCCAGCCTGAGCCCCTAAGTGGCATGGAGCCGGTTGGGGGTGGGGAGCAGAAGGGGACAGTGCAGCCTCAGCCCCAGCCCTGGAGTAATGCAGCACAGCGCTGACCAGGGGAGGGCAGAGGGGGTGGTATAGCATAGGACAGGTGACGGTGGAGGAGGGTGTCACAGCCATGGCGCAGAGCAGTGTGCTGCAGTACCGGCTGAGGGGAGTGGGGGAACAGGCCAGAGGTGCTGGGCCGGACTGCTACCTCTGGTGGGCTGGAGCCAGCCCATGAGCCATATTTTGCTCACCCTGGTCTACGCTGATGCTGCATCAGCGTAACCACATCAGCTTAACTCTACCTCCACAAGAGGCACAGAGATAAAGTCAGCAGAGCAAGCCAGTTCTGTTGGAAGGAGCAAAATTTTAGAGTAGACACTTGCATAGTTCTGTTAATGTAGGCTGCCTTGCATTGACCTAACTCTAGAGTATAGACCAAGCCCCAGAGTTAGCTAATCAAAGCTCCATTGTGGCCACCTGTATGTGTGTCAGGCAGGGGCTACCTTGAAACAGAACCAAAATTATGAATGCAATTACTGAAGTGTAAATTTGGACCAATTTCCCTTGATTCAGTGTGGTATAATTGAGTCTTGCATTTGGCCCATCTCTACTTTTCCCTTCTACAGGCACTACAGGACAGTTATATTACAATAGGAAACTGATTATTATTATATCTTTAAGTAATGCCAATGGTTTATTTTCCTGCTCTCTGGCTCAACTGGTGAATTAAAATGATATAGGCTCTCGATAGTTCCTGCAGCAAAAGCATTATCCAACCTTCCAGAGCTCTTCCTTCCCCATCAAGAGAACTGGTAGCAGTGGTCTTAGTATTACTTTTAGAGACTATTTAGCCACCTACATGAGAGGAATATCCACTAGGTAAACTGGAGACAGTCCAATACCCTCTTTCTGTTTCCATGACATGGGTTTAACTATACAGCTTTATGGATTAATAAACATGATAATGATTCCTTCATGAACTCCACTCATTTCAAAATTGGAACTCAATGGGCTAACAGTAACCATGATGCAGCTGAATGAGGCATGTTACCACCACAGTTCAGGAGCCTTAGATGTCCATTGTCCTGCAGGGGCCTTAGTCCTATATATTTAATATGATTGACTACCCTTATATCCCTCCAGGCGGTGCCTTATTCACACCCCTGAGCCTAAATAATGAAATATTCATTGAGTCAGAGAGAGACTGCGGGTATAACTTGGGTCAGGTACTTGGCTGGGATGTGGGAGAGTCAGGTTGAAGTCACTGCTATAAGTCAGCAGACCTGGGACATTAATTTGGGGGGAGGGGCTGTACCCAAAAAGTGCCCTAAATTATAATGAAGCTTCCCTCAGATGAGAACGCTTTATCAAAAGAGATATGTTTCTAGGAAAAGTTTTGGTTTTGATGAATATACATTTTCTGACAAGATGTGTTTTCAGACTCGAGTGGTCGTTACTGTTAAATGTACTGTGTAGGTTAGGGCACAATTCTTTGTCTGAGCCATTACACCTCTCGATCTTCTTTTGTGTCCCAGAGTATCTGCAAAAAGGAAGGTTAACAGCTAAATCACCTTTTTCCAGGTCTTGCAGTCTGATAGGACAGCCCTGAACTTGGCATTTCCCAGATGTAAAGTGAGGGATTAAGAGGGGCATAATACAGTTTAAGCAGTTGGGTACATATTAGAGAGACCCCTCTGTCTCCCAGGCAGCTGGTTTGTGAGACAATGCAGCAATGCCTTCAGATTTTTTTTTTTAAAAGGATTATGTATTCAAGGAAACAGAATTTATATTTAAATAAACAAAATTACATTAGTATGCTACATGACTAATTTATGCTTGAAATGGGAAATTGAGTTGCAAGGCCTCAAGTCTTCAGAAGAGGCAACAAATAAAGGAATGAGTGAAAGTGCCATAACTAGTTTCAAGTTTTCAAATCAAATTAAATAGTCCATGTCTTTGAATCAGTGTCTTGGAGCATGGAACCAGGGGCCCACTCCACTCCATCCATCTGATGGAGCTTGTGTAGTTTCTTCAGAGAAGATGCGTGGAGTGGGCCCCTGTTCCCTCCACCAATATCAACACAGTCCCTGTGTAAACACCATCTATTTACAATGTTAAAAAAAACTTTTGACCCTCACCAGGACCCAAGGGAAACAGATCTTCTTACTTGAACTGTCCCTGAGACTAGCCTTCTCTCTCCTCCTTGCATATTCTTTCCTGTGCCTCTTACAGCCCTTGGCTAATGGGAGCCAACTGACTTCTTACCACCACTGTGACATGCTGTGCTTCAAAATAGCACCCTGTGACCCCATATACAAATGCTGACTATTAGTATGATGTTTCATACAAAGTGTGCCTTGTAAGGTACCATATGAAAAGGCATAATCTGCTGAAACTAATTGTTCTGTCAAAATATGCATAATTGTGTATGAAGTTATTAGATTTTACTATATTATTGAAACATGAGCATTGTGGAGACATTCTTCAAAGCAGGTTGCTTATTATTTTCTAAAAATGTAGTACTTTCAATAATTGAAGTCATGACTTTAGTCTCTCGTATTTTCGTCAACATGAAGGCTCTGTACTTCCTTCTAAATCATGGATATTGCTGTGTATAAGCCTTCGAAAAGCGAGCTTAACAATCTACTTTTTTAAAAAAAAAAATGAAAAGATAAATAAATCCCTTTTCTAACTGATCTCAGTGTGCTCTCTCACAATGTGAGCCAGTTTTATCTATGTCAATTCTCAACTATTGGTCATTATGCAGTGGCGGATTTACCAGGAAAGAAACTGTGCTCTGGCCTGGAGCCACCAATGACAGGTGCACCCCAAGCCTCAGGACAAATCTGACAAATGACTGAACTTAAGTGTTGCAAGTCATGAAGCAGTCTAGGCTTTCTGCATTCTGCAAACTGGGCTCTAAATGTGGTTTTTTGAAGTAGACTAACAGAATTAGCATCATGATTTTTTCCACTATCTTGGCAATAGCATAACACTAACTAGATTTAAGTGGAGGAGTGGGCCCACTATTATGGGGAATTATACTGGCTCATATTCCACCCTACTAGAATTAGTTAGCAATCTGAGTCCTTACTCCCACTCCTTTACCCAGAGGCCTGCCTGAACTCAAGGGCTCCCTTCCCACTCTCCTGTGTGGTAGGATCCCTATAACCATGACAAGACTGGGTCCTGGATTCCTGGGGGGCAGAGGGGGACTTGACCAATCTTGTTGTGATCATCTAGGGTAGGGGCTGGTGCCCCCACTCCTGGGTGCTAACTCTATGCTTCCCTCACTCACTAATTATTCCATATAGTACAAAGCAATGCAATTTATTAAATGAACAGCAATCAAAAAAGCACATAAATAAAGAAAAGGAGGAGAAAGGTTAAAGGCAAACATCCAATGCCACTTGGTCACGATGGATTTTCGGTGGCAAGAGGCCCCTAGGCATTCCGTACCGGTGCAAAAAGTAGTACTGATTGTGGCCTTTCAGCGGCCGGAAGGCCCTTTCAGTCACTGCTGCTCACCTATGCACCTCAGATTTTAGGCTGGCCCCTAAATGTGCGGCAGATTTGTTGAGGCCAGGCATAATTCAAATACAAACTTTCATCTAGACCAGAACTTCTCAAACTGTGGTCTGAGATCTCCATTCAGGTGGACCAAGGAAAGGTTATTGGGGGGGGGGGTGTTGTTTTGTTTTTTATGAAGTAATTTTATCCAAAGTGCTTTACAATAGTTAGCTAATAGTGCAAAGATAGTACAAAGTGCTTTACAATAGCTAGCTAATAGTACAAAGATCATTAAGTGGTCCTCCAAGACCCTCACCAATTTTCAAGTGGTCTGCGATAAAAAGTTTAACTACAAAAACAATCAAGATACAAATATTGGGAAATAAAATGAGGTAAGAGGAGAATGAAGAAAAAAGAGAATGAAAAATGGAGGGGAATAAAAGAGTGTTCTTTTTCTTGGCTGGGTCCCTGGTGGGGGTAGAGGAGGGAAAAATTGAAGCATGGCACAGTGCCCCTCTAACTCTAAATCCACCAGTGTTATTGCCTCTGCATCCCAGGGAGGAAGGGACAATACATTACCAGCACAAATTCCACACAACTACTGCACCAAATATTTAGCAGTATGAAGAACCTCTATATCCATTGAAATACTGTAATAACTTGTGCAAGACTTCTGGAATATAGCAGAGGAGGTACAGGTATGAGTGATTAAGGGCTTGTTTCCAAAACCCATACTCCCCTTGAGTAATATCTTATGCCACTGCAGTCCTTTTGGGGAAGTCCTATTGCATACTCAATAGGAGTTAAGGTGTTACTGTGCAAGGCCTGTAAAATTGAAGCATAAATGCCATGTATTTATGGATCATTCTTACCTGAAAAAGCCAAAACTCCTGAGGGATCAAGTTTCACACACTGCATATTTTGCTTTCTGTTTCAGTTTGTTCCTAAGACAACTGTTATTATTTTAACAAAGCACAAGGAATATTGGATAGCAATTGAACTACATAGTTCCACAACAATTTATATCTCTAGAGAATTTAATCTGTTCCACTATGCAACTGAAAACGACCATATTTTTTAAGAGGGAACAGCTTGCACTTAGTATTTCTGGGGCTCATGCATGGTTTTGATCACAGACTATGGCACTCAGACCAGGGCATTTAAATAGATGTCAGCTGTCATGTATTAGGATTAAATAATGGTCAGTAGTCATAACAGGCTTCAGAGTTCCCTTATTGAGTTTTATTCAGCATGTCTGGCAAGGACTGCCAGCAGACACACAGGTTTTCTTGAGTACTTAACAGCCCTCCCATTTATCACTATGGGAACCTCCAATGGCCCCAGTAACCTGAGACACCACATATTCCTCCCCCTCAAATGAAAATGCCTCACCCCCCCCCCAAAGAATAAACATTAAACTGGGAGATGAGGGTAGACTGCCCCATCTCCAGGCAAACCCCAGGGGAATTATTCTGCCTCATGATGAAGGGGTCACCCCTAGCTAAAGATCCAGCCGAGTAGGAGGCCTTCTCACTCTAGGTGGATTGCAGCGAATTTCTGGTGGACCCACACCAGAAGGTGGTATTGGTGGTGGTGTGGCCACAGATGCCAGAGAAGTAGCAGGCTCCAGAGAAGATGTAATATCCGCTTGGGACAATGGTGTTGAAGAAGTGGCTGGAGAAGGAGACACAGGAACCGCTGAATCATGACTCGATGGTATATCTGCGACAAAGGTGAAGTCAGTTAAATTGGTTTGAGATCTACCCTCAGGACAGGTATGACGTGGTAACAACTGATCAACATGCTGCCACTAAGACAGGCCATCCGCTATCTGGATAGACTAAGAAACAGGTTCTGTTTTGGAGATGACTATTACTGGAAACTATTTAGCACCAGAAGCATAGTTTCAAACGAGGACAGGCTGGCCAATTGTGAAGGTGCGGTCCTTCATTCTTGGCGCACGTCTGATGACCTGGTCCTGCTGTTGGCGTTGAACTGCTTGTCGTGTTTCTTGTGGTTTCAACAAATCAAAGCAAGAGCGCAACTGCTGTCCCATCATAAGGAAAGCTGGAGACATTTTGGTCGTGGCCTGTGGAGTGTTTCTAAGGATAACAAGAAGTTGTCCAGATGTTTCTGAAGGGGTTAACATCCCTTCACCGATTTTAGAGCTTGCTTCATAGTCTGTATGAATCTTTCAGTGAGTCCATTGGTGGATGGATGATATGCAGCTGACCGGATGTGATGTATCCTGTTGGCCTTCATAAAACTTCCAAAGTCCTGGGAAGTGAATTGCAGTCCACTGTTGCTCACCAGCTGCTCTGGGAGACCATAAGGGCTAAAGAAGCCATGTAGGTTTTGGATAGTGTTTTCCTTAGTAGTGGATTGCATTACAGAGACTTCCAGCCATTTGGAATGGGCATCAACAGCAATTAAAAACATACATCCTTCAAATGGGCTAGCAAAATCAATGTGAATACATTGCCATGGCCTCTCTGGTCAGTCCCAGTCCCACAGGTGGAGAGGTGCTAACTGAAGTGCGTTCAATATGTGGTGTCTCAGTTTACTGGGGCCTTTGTGGGTTTCCATAGTGATAAATGGGAGGGTTGTTAACTACTCAGGAAAACCTGTGTGTCTGCTGGCAGTCCTTGCCAGACATGCTGAATAAAGCTCAATAAGGTAACTCTGAAGCCTGTTATGACTACTGACCATTATTTAATCCTAATACATGACACTGGCGACGAGGGTGGGATGATGAGATAATCTTGTGAACCCAGGAAATCCTGAGCTACATAAGAATGATTTTTTCCCCCCTCACTGTTTGAATGCCTGTGCTAGGTGCCTGGAGGGGAATGACAGGAGTTGAAATCTGATCTATTGTTTGGTGAAGCCAAAGGACAGGAGATAAACAACCACAAGAGGGAACCATAGTTCCACTCAATGGTTCAACCATGGCTTCACTCACTGGTTGTCCGGAACATTTTGATTCTTCCACCTCCAGTTGGAAATTGTACATAACACACTTTCAGAACTTCGTGGTAGCGAATGATCTACGCGATGAAAAGAAGGTACCTGTTTTCTTGACCATTATAGGTGCTAAGACCTAAGACCTGCTTTATCTGGAGAAACCTGAAGCAAAATCATATGATGATCTTGTAGAAGTTCTAGGAGCACATTTTTCCCCAAAACCATTGGTAATAGCAGAGAGATACCAGTTCTATCACAGGAATCAAGGTGAAGGTGAATCCACTGCACAATTCGTAACAGCTCTCAGGGAGCTGGCAGAACACTGTGATTTCAAGAACATGTTGGATGAAATGCTACATGAGAGGCTAGTGTGTGGCCTGCACTGTGAATCAACAATGAAACGCCTGCTAACCAAAGCTCAGCTTACCTTGCAGAAAGCCATTGATATTGCAGTCTCTATGGAACAGGCCACACAGGAGATGCAACTAATCAGGGCGAATGCAGGGACCCATAAGGTATCCAAAGAACCTATCACTTGGCTCCTGGGAGGGCGGGAACATCACCAGTGTGGAAAAACAGACCATCATGCATCAGAATGCTGATGTAAGGAACTACTGTGTCGATGATGTGGCAAGGACAGCCAGCAGACACACAGGTTTTCCTGAGTACTTAACAACCCTCCCATTTATCACTATGGAAACCGCCAATGTCCCCAGTAACCTGAGACACCACATCAGCAAACATTTAGCTTCTCTCCCAAA
Organism: Pelusios castaneus; assembly: GCA_007922175.1. Taxonomy (NCBI): domain Eukaryota; kingdom Metazoa; phylum Chordata; order Testudines; family Pelomedusidae; genus Pelusios; species Pelusios castaneus. The sequence goes on along the minus strand of ML688283.1, from coordinate 288,116 downwards.
AGCAAAGAAAAAAGGCTGTTTTCCACTTTCATAGGCGGTGCTCATGGCCACATGTGAATCTTGTTGAGTCCTAGGGAAGCAGACGGTAACCACAGTAACAGTTCAGCTGTAGTGTTTTAGACCATTAGAGAATGCTTTATTTATTTTAAGTGGAGGAGCTGTCTGACTATATCATATTTGAAGCCTCATTTAGTAAAATGGGAGCATCCCACTCATTTGTGAAACAGCAGGGAACTCTAGAACTTCATGGCATCAAGAAGTCTTACTCTGTTTTTGTTCTCTGTGCATCATCTATTGTGTGAAATTACTGTGATCATAGCATAGCATTAAGAGCACTTATCCATGGAGCACATCTGTTTAAGCACATATAAATGGGAAGTTTCACTGGAGAGCTACCTCTGGAGGCATTTCCTAGTCAGTGCTTAACTTGTAATGAAAAGAGTGTTGGGGCTCAAGCAATTTTTTTACTTTCATAACTGATGCCGCAAGCTATGAACTGCCATGCCTAGAGGTGCCAGGGCTGAGCCCTGGCCAGCCCTAACACAAATTTAGCACTGCTGATCATGTACAGATATGTAAGAGAAAGAGTAACCTTACATGTAAGGATGTTTGTTGTTTATACAGACATACAGCCAAGAGGACGGTCATACAAATAGCAAGTGCTCTCAGGAGCCAACGCGTATCCATGTTTTGTGTAATGCCTGGCTTAGCCAAGAGTGAGGAAAAGCACTCACAGGAGCAGATCCTGCCGGGGCAGAGCAAAACAAAACAAAAGAGTGATTACGTCCTCTGCTGTTGCTCGCATGGTAGCAAGAGAGAAACAGTTTTTCAAAAAAGATCTCTACGCCCCCAAGATCTCCCGGGGGATTAGAAGAAGGCAAATATAGTACCCATCTTCAAGAAAGGGAAAAAGGAAGATCCGGGGAACTATAGACCAGTCAGCCTCACCTCAATCCCTGGAAAAATCATGGAGCAGGTCCTCAAATAATCCATCCTGAAACACTTGGAGGAAAATAGAGTGATCAGGAACAGTCAGCATGGATTCACCAAGGGTAAATCGTGCCTGACCAACCTGATTGCCTTCCTTGATGAGATGACTGGATTTGTGGATGCGGGAAGAGCCGCTGACATGGTATACTTTGATTTTAGCAAGGCTTTTGATACGGTTTACCACAGCATTCTCATCTGCAAGTTAAGGAAGTATGGGTTGGATGAATGTACCATAAGGTGCATAGAAAACAGGCTAAATCAACGGCCTCAGCGGGTAAGAATCAATGGCTCAGTGTCAAGTTGGCAACCAGTAATGAGTGGAGTTCCCCAGGGGTCGGTCCTGTTCAACATCTTCATTAATTATCTCAATGATGGGATAGATTTCATGCTTAGTAAGTTCACGGATGACACCAAGCTGGGGGGGAATGGTACACATGCTGGAGAGCAGGGACAGGATTCAGGGAGACTTAGACAAATTGGAACACTGGGCCCAAAGAAATCTCATGAGGTTCAACAAGGACAAGTGCAAAGTCCTTCATTTAGGATGGAAAAATCCCGTGCACTGCTGCAGGCTGGGAACCGCTTGGCTAAGTAGCAGCACTGTAGAAAAGGACCTGGGGGTTATGGTGGACAAGAAGCTGGATATGACCCAACAGTGTGCTCTTGTTGCCAAAAAGGCCAATGGCATAGTGGACTGCATCAGTAGGAGTGTTGCCAGCAAATCGAGGGATGTGATTATTCCCCTCTATTCGGCACTGGTGAGTCCGCATCAGCAATACTGTGTCCAGTTTTGGGCTCCCCACTACAGAAAGGATGTGGACAAATTAGAAAGAGTCCAGTGGAGGGCAACAAAAATGATTAGGGGGCTGGGGCACATGACTTATGAGGAGAGACTGAAGGAAGTAGGCTTATTTAGTCTACAGAAGAGAAGACTGAGGGGAGATTTGATAGCAACCTTCAACTACTTGAAGGGGTGCTCCAAAGAGGAGGGAGCTAGGCTGTTCTCAGTAGTAACAGAGGACAGAACAAGGAACAATGGTTGCAAGTTACAGCTGGGGAGGTCGAGGTTGGATATTAGGAAAAACTTTCTCACTAGGAGGGTGGTGAAGCATTGGAATGGGTTGCTTACAGAGGTGGTGGAATCTCTGTCTTTGGAGATATTTACGGTCCAGTTAGACAAAACCCTGGCTGGGATGATTTAATGGGAGTGGTCCTGCTTTTAGCAGTGGGTTGGACTAGATGACCTCATGAGGTCCCTTCCAGGCCTAAGATTCTCTGATCTATCTTGCCACTCCAGGAAGGACTAAACACCACCTCCCTGAAGTTTAGTCAGGTCCTTCCTTCAGGGTACTGCTTAGTCTTTAAAAGACAAGTGCAGAAAACTATTCTACTGACCCAAGCAGACTGTTTTCAACAGTTTCTCCTTCATCTGAGCTCTTCTAGACTTTGGTAGGAACCGCTTGACCTGTTCTCAGTTGCCTCTGATAATCAAAAAGGACTGGCTGGCTCCAGAACCCCTGACAGTCAAGACATAAGTCACCCTAACTTCTAGTAGAAGTTAGAAGCTACAACAAAAGGAAGCAGATCAGATGGCTAACTTTGGCTTCTTATACACATGACTTCCCTGCTCAAGGTCACTTCCTTCACCCACAAGTACTGCCCCCACCATGCCTACAGGGCTCCCCAAGTCCCAGAACACAAAATAAACCACTTTGCTAGTAAACCACCACAGATTGACTCCATGGGAGGAGAATACCAAACAATATAGAAAATGTTCACTCTCAAGTTTTGTTAAAAACCTGTTTTAGAAATACAGCACAATACATAGCCATATGGAACAAAGACATTTGTATCCAACAGCTGGAGACAGACTCTCTGCCAGTCTAAGTCAGTAGAGCTACAGTAGTCTGCACCAGCTGAAGATCTTGCCCTATAATGCTTGATGACAACCCACACCTTAGAGGAAAGAAGAGAGGGCACATAAAAGAAGTGACACTTCATTTAAGCATCAGGCATTCAGTGAATGCAGCACAAATACAAAATCATAAGATTTACCCATTTGCAGAGCTTGACTTCAACAGGAGATGAGTATACACTGGGCTGGATTAATGCAGGGGCTATAGGGGCTGCAGCTCCTAGAGACCCTGCTCTCATGGCCCTGTGGGGCTGGGGCATGGATGCTGGCAAGGGGCCTTGGGGCCAGAGGTCACGGTAAGCTGTGGTGCTTCCACCCTGCTCCCAGTCCAGCTGGTATGCTCACAGGGGTGGGGTAAGGCCAGCACATGTCCACTGCACTCCAGGGGCAGAGCCAGCCGGAACACAGGGTGGCCCCACTCCCAGCCCTGGAGCGCAGCATATTCATGCTGGCCAGTCCTGCCCCCTCAGGTAGAATAGTTGACTCAGGGGCAGTGCGCAAGCGCCACAGGAGACTGCGGCATCAGGGCCCTGGCCCATCCCGCCTCCAAGGGCGCTGTAATATGGGGCTGTGTGGGCCAGGGGTGGGGCCCACAATAGTGTGCAGTCCAGGGCCCCTTAATCTAGCCCTAAGCATGCATAATGAGAGCTCACCAAATACTGACCTCATCCATTATAGCTTTTATAACCCAACTGTCCCCATCTAGTTTCCTGCTATTCATTAATAACACAAACATACAGTAATGCTAAGCTAGGCAGCAATCAGCAAATTTAGGCATAAACCCCATCTAAGATAAAAGGAATACATGAAACCACTCATCAACTTTTGCTGAGTGTTGCTTTGGGTAGGAGTGTGCATGAGGAAAGGCACAACCGGAGGACCAGAGAAACAAAGAGCCTGAAAGAGCAGCTGAAGCCTGGTGCATGACCCTGGAAGAAACCTAGGGAGAGGTTTCTGGGTCAGGGATTTAGCTTTGAAAATATAATTTAAAAACAAAAAACCACCACGAAACCACACTGCAGCTTCTTGGTACTATGAACAAAATAAATTGTTTTCTGATATTTGATTACTTCTGTGTTCAGAGGCACAGGACAGCACATTTCTTGTAAATAAGCAAAATTACATCAAAGAAAACCCAATCATCTCAGTTTTCTAGTCCTAACTGGAACAACCTACACACTGGACTCCAAATTTCTGCCTAGCTGCTCTTGTCAGAACAGGTAACAATAGCTTAAGACCCACATATAGCATGCAAGTAGCTCAACAAATATGATTCAATCTCAGAGGCAGATCATCTTCGTGGATTGTATAGACGGTTAGTCTAGGCCTGGTAAGGACCAGCTGCTGGATCAGGAAGGGCAATGTTTTCAGTTACATACCTGGATATAAGAAATTCATTCAGCTATACTTACCTTGTTTACACATCTGTGAAATATTCAGGTCAGAATTTATCCCAGGAGGCTGTAGTAATAGCGGAAGATCTTGTGATGGTTGTTAGCTAGTTGAGATGGTGTAGTCGTAGTCTAGCCCTGACCTCTAAACAACCCTGCATATGTATAACAATTCCCAGATACTGCTCAATTGACATAAAGCTGGTACTGTCAGCCTTGAAATGCGTCTTCCCCCCTTATCAATGGGGATTGGAATGTCTTTCCTCCCTCACTGGAGGGGACCAAGGCCGTTATTATTTCTTGCAGAAAAACAAGGTAATAATTCTAGTGTGACCCCAGGATCATTAATGTAGTAACTAGCTGGGAAAAAAGTTCGTTGTATATGTTGGTGTGTAAAAAAGTGTACATTTAGCTGATGCTTAAACCCTTCCTCTTTGGAACTTCACTGATGGGACAGCTGCTGTGCTGAGCTCCTCAGATCATCGCTCTCTAAGCTTCTCGCCTGCAGTTGCCTTGCTTGGGGTTCCCGTCTGCTAAGCGGCGTAAGCATTGGACTTTCTTTCCTATTCCCTCCCCCACACCCCCGCTTGTTTGTACCCTAATAAAAGTACTTTGCTTTTACTCTTTACATTACCTCCTTGGTTTTGTATCTACTGAATCCAAAGAACCTGAAGGCCTGAGCTATTGGCTGTAGCCAGAGTCCCACTACAAAGGACACTATCTATTCCAGTCATCTTTTTTAAGGCTAAGTACACCAAGACAGACACACCCAAATCACAAATGCTATTTTAATGAGTTTTCAACAGAAAGAGGAAATAGGCATCTACACAAAACGGTCATAGGAACATAGTAAAACACCACACACTTTTCTTGTGGTTTTGAAAGACAAGCTTGATGGTGCATTTAAAACTGCAGTTTTAAAGATGACAAAGACGAGCAAAGATTTTAAAAGGCCCACTAACAACTCATGGGAAACTTTGAAATAAAGTCTACTGAAAAGCAGCATTCTGCACAATAGCAGATCTCACAATATTTGTTTAAAAAAAACACAAGTATAGAAAATATTTGCATAAAAAAAGGAGCCTTTTCTCTGAGGACTTTCTTTTTTCTGCTGCCTATTCATCACCTGAAGATGTACTTCCCCATCAGAAATAAGCAGCAAGAACAGATAAATGCCTTAGAAATAAAAAGACATTGTTTTCCTGAAAAATGTCCTCAATAAGAGAGGAATTAATAAAGTATGCAACATAAATAGACTTCTCTCTAACTAGACCAGCTGTTGTCTAATAACATTCTAAGATTTTGTTAATCTTAAGAATGGATTTCTATTCATGAAAATCAGAATGTTAATGCTTTTTCACTATCTTTGCACAGGTAAATGACTGCACAGGATTCAAGACAGTGAACAATCAAGGATCTTATTCTTCTTACAACTAAGTGAGAGATTCAAATCTTCTAATTAGAAGGGGAACATTAGGCACCAGTGAGTGAAATATCCATCATGCTAGACAAAATCCTGGGTCAATCCATGCACCAAACTGCATCATCATGTGGAACATGTTAACAGCTAAGTAGAGCACACTGCTCACATTACAATCAATTTTTTAAAAATAGATGCCTAAAGTTAAGTTTTTTAAGTCCATGTTTAGACACCCTGAACTTTGAGTCTCTAAACCCTTTTCCTTGTTTATCTGCAATTTTCAGAGGATTTGTGTATCCCACATTAGGTGCTAATTTTAGTCTCCTATATTTCAGAAGCAACAGGTGATTCTGAGTATTGTTTTGTGGGTGCCCAACTCTTGAAATGACATAAAAGGGAATGATTTTCAAACGGCTGTTGGTGAATCCCATCCAGAAGTATGGAGTTTAACACCCACCAAAAAACACACACAAACCCCTCACTTTTGAAAGTCTATGCCCATGGTTCATAACCTTGCTGTTCTCAAAAAAAAAAAAAAAAAGTTCTATCATAAGTGTGATTATTTTCAATATTTTATGTTTGAGGGAGAAAGTCACACTAGGGGAAAGGAAAGCCAGCTTTGCCAATGGTGCCGAGTTTTCCTTTTGCCTCCAATGCAGGAGTCCAAAAGAAATATATACAATTTCCATCTACATAGAGAATATCTGCTCGCAAGGATTCCAGGCTAATGTTAGTTTGTAGCAATCTGCCATTGCAGCTGAAGAGGGTAATATTACCACTATTATTGTAATAATCAACCTTTTAGTCAAGCAAGCAATTAGATGCTTTGTATTCCTGCCTCTTCCAAGCCCGTATTCACATTAGCTGTGTGGAAGATGAATTTATTATTGTTTCTCACTGTTGCCCCCCTCCTCTCCACCCTCTCCACACACACACTGCAACAAGTCTCAAAGTATGGGTCAACTAACTTGAGCTACAGAGCTAAAAATTGCAGTTTAAACAATCTCAACAAAACCCTGCTTCATCTCCAAGACCCTCACTGGGTTTCAGAACCTAGGCTCCAGCCCATGCCAAGAATAGTTACACTGCTATTTTCAGCCACACAGCACAAGCTTCAGTCATTTAACCCAGACTCAGACTTGTATAGTTCTCAGTAACGATTCCATCGCTCTAATCAGGGCTAGACTGAACTCTGAGAAACACAGAACTGTCTAGAGGAGCCAACAGGGAAATGTCAGCACAAAAAGACCTTTTAAGAGAATGTAAGAAACATGCATGGAACCAAATTAATCCCTGCTATAACTTCATTAGGACATGATTTATACCAATAATAGGTGTTCATTAGGACATTCATTAGGACATGATTTACACCAATAATAAATTTGACTCAATCTTTATTTTAAATACATGCCATTAGAGTCATATGATTGTGGTTTCTGAACAGAACAACGGAGACAGCACTACATTGGCTACTGCTGCCTAGCTATTCAGGTTACATTAGAGTGCTGTCTTTAAAACCCTCTTTAAATAAGACCTTCAAAACGAAATTCCCCAAAAGTGAAATTTCACTAGTTAATAGCTTTAAAAAAAAACAAAAAAACAAAACAAAACAAAAAAAACAACCCCTCACATTCCCAGTATAATTGTTTCCTATGATTAGAGGAACAGATTCACAAGTAAAGTTGATATCAAAATGAAATAATCTACATTTAACTGTCCAGGATGGATACATGACTGCTCCACTCAACTCAAAAGCTAGCAATAGACAAACCTAGAATAGAGACATACTGAGAATTAACACTAGTGGAAGCAAAACAGTAGGAAATGTAAAGTGACTAAAAAAAGTCGGTGAGATGTACCAATAGATTTTTCTCTGTCCTGTTACCCTATTATACTGGAACATATCACCATGACCCCATTTTTGCACAAGTAGTATATGAAACAAAGAGTGACCAGATCAGGTTTTTTATTAAGTCCTCATAATTGTTTAACTCATTCTGTTCCAAAAAAAGAGGGGGGGGGGGGAACTAACAGATCAAACTTCACAAGCATTATATATGGGGAATTGAGACGAACCCACAAGCATGTCAGTAGTAAAGTGTATATTTTACTAAAGTCCTTATGCTGGGGTAGAGTATTCATATCAAGTGTCACAGAATAGTTACTGCACCTGTATTAATAGTGTTTTATAAATATAGTTTCAAATGCTAAGACACTATTCACATCATCCACATGTCCAAATTAAATGAGGTCCCAGGATTCAAGTTTTAATTTAAAGAGTTATATAGCTATTCACACACTTCTAGCCACCATGGTTCCAAAGAAAAACAGTTTGGTTATACCCAGGACATCTTTCACTATGGTCACATCTGTCACAGTATGAAACTCTAACAGAAAAAGCAGCAGCAGCTGCCATTAAAGTAAGGGAGAAAATTGCTTTCCACCCCCAAACAGACCTGAACCCTCATGCTTTCAAGAGGTGTAGGTGAACTGGTCAGGGAGGATCCATAGATTTAACTTCCTTCAGTGGGGAGTAAGTGAACTATTAAATTTTGTAAGAATGGCCTTTTCATAGGTTGTGGGGGAAGGGGAGGGAATTAGAGGCATTTTCCAGAAACCAACTAGTCATGTCACCACATTTAGCTAGCACTCATAGTAGACTGGGAGAAGGGGGAAAGGAAATCACAGTTCTGAGTAGTGAAAAAGTTAATGTTGACATTTAAATCATCATCTTTGGTATTTGAACTGACATTCCACTGAGGCGAGCGGGGAGTTAGCACTTCCCAGAGCTTTTATTTCAGGCACCCTGCAGATATTTTTCAATCATAAGACTGAGAGAGTTTGTTTTGCTTTTTAAATGAAGAGTGCCAAGTCACTGATGTGATGATACCCACCCAAAATCTACCTCTGATTAAAAGGTAATATTAGGCAGAAGTGGCTCTTCCTTGCTTTGTAGTGTAAGAAGTTTTCTGGGGTTTTTTTGTTTTTTTTTGTCAGTTGTTTCTCACAATATGCCTCTCTTACTGATATGGATAAAAAGCACTATAGAAGTGCTAAGCATCTCCATTATTAGCTAAAACAGAGTCTGTCTTCACAGAAATGACAGAGCAGAACAAGGCATTTTAATCAAAGCTTCCATATAGGACACGAAAGAGCCAAGAAATCAGACAGCTTCTGCTTACTCTGGTAACAGATACACATCCTCATAAAGAGTTCACTGTTTAAAAGCCCTTATTCTAGCACAAATTAAGAACAGTGGTTCACACCCCATACTGGTTTTTGTGCAGAGTGGTACCCTAAAAAGTCTCCTTACAAAATCCTTCTCCACTGCTAACCCAACTGTAACACAGGCTTACTAAACCAGCACTGATTTACACTACAATCTACTCTTCTGTTAGTTGGAAGCAAATACCTCCCAAGGTTGTTTCAGCCACTACCCCACATTCTCTTCAGATTTTCCTCCACACAAAAGACATCAGTTTCTAGTACTGACTATTTATCAAAACAACACCATAAGAAAAAATAATGACTGTTAAATAAACTGCTAAACAATACTCTTAACTTACAATTCACTGGGCTTTCCATCGGATTTCTTCATACAGCATAAACCACAGCCATCCACTCCTACCAACTGCAACACTAGCTTTAGTAAAGATAAATTACTTTATTTACCTGCATTCTCAGGCTAAGTTGTGTGGTTCAATCCTTTGTTTCTATTAGGAGTGGGTGCCCTGCACCCGCTATGGTTTTAATTACATGCACCTGTTTGCCAATTAAGCCAAGCACCTGTATTGTCTTTAGCCCACTGCATTGCAGCCCATACCCCTCTCCTTTTCTTCGGTCACCAGCAGCTTATTTTAATTAATGTAATTTAATATTACATCTTAAAAAGCTATGTTAGAAGAATATTAAAGGTCAGATAGTGAATATTAAGAAATGCCAGAATTAAGTTTCATCATGAGATCTTATTTTTACCCTCCTGTGTGTGCATTTTGATACAATCTTTAGCTATGTCAGCACATTAATTTTTGCCAGAAGGCCCCTGCTTCATTCTGTGCACTGAAAGGATTGTGCCCACTGAATGGGGACCTATTAAATTTCTTTCTATCCTCCGTCAGGGTAGCCCATGCATTATTTACTTCATAACATCCAGACCAGTGGTTCCCAACCTGTGGCCCCAGGATCAAAAGTGTTCTGCCAGGGTTTCAAAGAGGCTTCCTCTCTGAACGCCTTCTGTTTGGCTGCAGTGGGGAGGGGTGCCTGCTGGCAGAGAGTGATGGACCTTCAGGGCTATAAAATGGTATCTGTGGCCCTCAACCAAACAAGATTGGGAATCACCGATCAGACTGTATGCTGAATACAGAAGTATTAAGTTTCCTGGGTGCTTTCCTGTGGTGCTCTCATCACAGTTACATAGTTCTTTACAAATATTAATGAACAAATGTTCACAACAACCTTCTGAGATGAGAGGGTGTTCTTACCCCCATTTTACATGTGGGAAGCTGAGGCACAGAATATAGTCAAACTCTCAGAAGTATCCCCTAATTTTGGGTGCCTGAGAAGCCTAGGACTTTACTTTTCAGTGTACTTAGTGTTATATAATCCTTTATTTTAGCTCCTCGCTTCAAAGACTCCATGCGTACTCAGTGCCAAAACATGTCTGGGCATATGTTCCTTGCTCTCTTGTTTGTGGAATACATTTCCAATTGTCTTTTGCATTTATTTAAGTCTGAACCAAAAGGCTTCAAACTATGGGCTGAAGAGGGTATGGCCAAGCCCCAGGCCAGCCCACCTGAGGTGTAGGAAGGGAGCATCACCCAGTCCCTTTCTGCTTCAGCCTTGATGCTCAGATCTCAGGTTGATCACAACCCCAATGCCCCAGCTTCCTCCCTTTCCCTACCCTGGTGCCCAGCTCCCTGGCACCAGGCCTCAATGCTCAGCCCCCAACTCAGCCTCAGTGCTTGGCTCCTGCCTCAGCCCTTGGCCTACCACGGTCCCAACCACAGGCCCTCGGCTGTGGCCCTTCTCCCAGTCACAGCCCCCAGCCCTGACTGTGGCCCTGCTCCCAGTCCCAGATTGGGGGGAGGTGGGCACAAACAGGGATAAGAGGAGCACAGGGTAAAAGGTTTGGGGATCACTAGTCTAAACTTTAAGAAATGTTTTTGGGCACTGGCTTGTAACTAAATTTCAAAATATAGCAACTGGCAAACTGAATCAGACCAATAATCCTTCTACTGTAAGCATCACCTGATCAGGAAGACTTGTGGATCTAAATTTTGTATATAAGTTCTTAAAGTGGCAGATAGGTGACTAAATCCCTCTGTGGATCTAGCCGTGGGTTTCAATATCTTGTAGGTGTGAACTCCATGTTGATCGTGGATTCCAACTTTAATCATAAACTTGCTGATAAGATCTCTCCAAAAGAGCTCTGAGCAATACATCTAGGGCCAGATTGTCAGCTCATGTAAATCTCATGAAGTTTAATATTCTACTGGTTTTTAAGATATTATATCTCTTTTAGTCTCTTTTTATCCCAAATTAGAATATGGCTTTGGATATTTCACCTGGGCATTCTGGAGTCCTATCCATATGCCATCTCCCAGTTCTGCTCATCAAAATAAATAAAGCTATCCCTATGTTCACTGCACTTATTAGAGGATGAGTGAGAGAGATAATGGTCAGGGAGGAAAATCCATTTAAATTGGTTGGAGGAAAATAAAAGTATTTTTACATTTAATTAAATCTATCTTAAATATACAAGCTACAGCTGACCTTGATATGCCTAACTGCTAAGATGAATTAATACTTTCATGGGTAAGATGACAAGCACTCTCTATTTATTGCTAACCACTTCTGGCATCATTCTGAATGCTGATTTGAAAATGAGTGGATGGTTTTTAATGGAATATTCTCCCCTTAATTTGTTCCAAACTCCATTAACAGTAAAGGGGATTTGGTACATGCCTATTAAGAGTGGACAGAGAGGGGATACAGATTACAACACATCTACTATTACTGTAAAAAAAAAAAAGTATTGGTAGGTATGGGAAAGTTGTTTAGAAATGTACCCCAGTCTCCAGCAAAACAAACCATAGCAGAACCATACGGTGTGTCTACACTTGGAAAGTTAAGTCGGCCTTGTTAAGTCGACTTCACAGAGTTGACTTAACTTTTCAAGTATAGACAGAGCGGAGAGCTGCGGTTCCCCACTGAGAAGGGAGCTGCGGCTCCCTGCTGAGAAGAGACCCACAGTCCCTGGCAGAAGGGACCCGCGGCCTTCCAGCAGAAGGGACCCGTGGCTCCCTTCTCGCCGGGACCTGCGGCTTCCCAGAAAAGGGACCTGCGGCTCCCTTCTGTCGGGAAGCCGCAGGTCCCGGCAAGAAGGGACCCCTGCAGGTCCCGAGGAGAAGAGAGTGCAGGCTTTCTTCTTGCTGGGGCCCCCGCAGGTCCCAGAGAGAAGGGAGTGGCGGCTCCCTTCTTGCCGACACCCCGCAGGTCCTGGGGAGAAGGGAGACGCGGCTCCCTTTTCAGCAGGGAGCCACGGCTCCCTTCTTGCAAGGGAACTGGGGCTCCTGGGGAGAAGGAAGCCGCCAGGGCTCCCCGGCACAAGGGAGCTGCTCAGCTCCCTTGTGCCAGGGAGATCCGGATCTGTTCTGCCAGGGAGCCGCATGTCCCTTCTCTCCAGCCCTAGGTTGACTTAGGAAATTAAGTTGACCTAGGGCATCCATCCCGCTTTAGGTCAACTTAACAGGACGCCCTTAAGTCGACATAATGAAAGGCCAGTGTGGATCTGGAGTAATTTAGGTCGACTTAAGAGTCCTTAAGTTAACCTAAATTGCTAGTGCAGACATACCCATAGAATCATAGCATATTAAGGTTGGAAGAGACCTCAGGAGGTCTCCTAGTCCAACCCCCTACTATTTAAGTTTGAAAAAGAATGATTAATGTTTTTTTTGATGCTATTACTAATATAATTATTGTTCATTTTCTTGGACATCTGCACTTCCTAGGTTTTTGCCAAGATCAGAACTGAGATGCCAAGAGACCTTAACCAAGACTGTTCTCCTAGTATTTCAAGCAAAACAAAGAAGTGCTAGAAACGTCATGTGAAAACCTTTCCTTATATTTCCAGCCCTATTTTGTAGGCTGATTAGAGTGACAAGTATTGAAAGATTGGGACACTTTTTTTCCCAGGGGACAGGAGACTATAGTTGCCTATATAAGACAAAGCCCCCAATATTGTCATGGTCCCAATAATAATGGGTCGTGTGGTCACCCTAAAGCTGAGACTCAAATTGATAAGCTACCCATCTGAACTTTAAGCAAATTGAACATCTGAATTGTTTGGACGTCCATCCATCATTTATGGACCAGTCTGAGTCATTTACAGGATGGGATTCTTTTAAATCTCAAGATCACCCCCCTCCCCCCAGTGGTCCTATATGGTGGATACTCTTTCTTGTCAAGGAGGACTGGTGAGAACACTCGATAGGTCCCATCAACACTGACTCTGGATCAGCTAGGGATATCACTGGTTGGGGACATGAAGCTCAGTCTGCCTTCCTTCCTATGGGAACTTCCAGCTGATGAGGGAGTTTTCAATCTAATGAACTGGGATTCCAAGGTACTGCCTTATGCTGTAAAAGATTTCTGGAGAAGCTCTGTATTATTTACTAATGAATTTTCTGCTGTTGGAAAAACATAATACATTTATGCATGTTAAAGAGGTATGATACTAAACAAGTTAATCTGTAAATCCAATATATGTAAAAAACCATATTTTTCTCTCCTTGTGAAAACCTTTCCACATAAGAACATATGAGAATCCTCAGGAATAAAATCATGTCTTATTCATATCAGCCCCATTTCTATACTTCATAAACATCACCAATATTTAAAGTTACATGATCTGAAAATCTTTTAGTGTGAACATTAACTGCATAATAAAAATTGATCAGATCACTTTATTGGGGTGACTTCAAAGAACCCTGGGGTCTATGGATGTATATACTTTTTTTTCCTGTAATTGTTTGCACATGCTTTCTTTTTTTTTTTTTTTGCACACTATGTGGTGAGCACAAATGATAGAATGTATGTGTGCAAACCACATATTGCTTTGTATGTGTATGTAAACTACCATTTGCACAGATAATCAACTGCATAAAATGGCTTACTTAAGTAAGAGCACATGTAAATTAGAATGTGCATTAATAGAGGTAATGTTTTGAAAATCTGACCCTTGATTTTTAATTACTTGAAAATGTCTTTTAAAATAGGACAGATAAGCGGTATGATAATTAATAAAAGTAATATTTATTCCATTATAGCAGAAACAGACCTCCTTCTTGCCCATCTAAATAATCACTGTAACATGCTTGTTTTCTAAGTGGGGATTTAAAGTGTCCCATATTTAATTAAAAATCAACTCTTAAGACCCTGAAGATCTGATTTCAATACTCTGAATGTAAAGAGCATCATCTTTTTTCCAAGGGCCTTTGTTATTGCACTTTTGTTTGATTAAATGGACTTGATGGTATGCTGTGAAAATATTTTCCTCCATGTAAAACTGATACTGTCTCCAATGTCTTGATACTGCAGCACACAATGGTGACAAGAGTTTATTAATTGCACTCCTGCCATGAGATTTTTCAGAATTTATATTGTGAGTTAGCTTTGTTATTCTGGCTTTGAACCATTATTCCCAACGCAAAGGATGACTTGTGGCTTGAGAACTGGTGACAAATTATACAAAATTTCATGAAGGCTGTGAAATTAGCATGTGTCACTACACTGTACCTCTGTGCTACTCTGTGTAAGGCATGTGCTTTGATTTACAGCCATAATTTACGCATACAAGGAGATGAATAGAGACATGCCTTGTAATCGTCATTAAAAAGCATTAGATGAGGTGTAGTTTTCCGGATGGCAAAAGCAGGGAAAAAAACCTGAGTGGTCTGTTAAAATATAGATGCTGTCTCATGCAAATATGCACAGGTGGCATATGCAAAACATTTTTGGAGAAGGAGCCATGTCATAGACTGAATTGGCTAGTTAAAGATGTTAGGGACTCTGCTCCATCTATGCCAAGTTTAGCCTCCTTCCTACATAAGGGGAATGACTTAGTGGTCATGTGTCAAGCAGGAGCATGTGCCCCCCCTGTTGGGAGATATTAGGAAGTCTGTGCTCAGCAAAAGAGAAGAAAAGAAGCCTAGGGCAGGAGAAACAGGTCAATGTGAGTTACAGAGCAGTTAACCTAATATTTTAGGGTCCAAAGGATGTTAACCAAGGGTGGGGGCAGGTTCCCCAATACTGCCACTTTGTGAAGTGGTCAAGCTAACCCTGCCAATAAGGGAGAAGATGAAGGGTCTGACTGGTGCCTAGAAAGGCTGGGAAATAAGAGAAGGGCTAACGGCTGAGGTGGAAGAGGACAAAGGGCTGTTCCTGGCACGAACCTGGGGTGGAAAACTGGGTTATATGTACTTTTCGGTTTTTGATTAAGTAGGGAAGGAGTGAACTTTTGTATTATAGCTGGACATCTAAGTCATCTCAGTCACCTAACCAGCATGGGAGCTGATGGCTCCTGGCTGATATGGGAAACTGACGCAGCAGTGGGTCTGAAACCAGACCAGGTACAACCCCATTACACATCCACAATTTCTAGTGTGCAATTGCTAGGAGGACCCAAAGGTAGCATGGGGTCCCATTTAAGAAGTCTAATGATAAGGATGAAATCCTGGAGATTCAGAAATGGGAGAAGGGATGTGCGACTAATCTCCATTTTAGTTGGATTTTGGTTTCCTATGCAGCCATTTTGTACGATGTTAATGGGGACTTTTATGTGACAGAATCTCCTTGCTCACTCCATTGCCAACTTGCTAATAGCTGTGCTGAAACCGATGAATAACAAATAACAGCTTCAAAGATAAACTGCAGAACTCAAATTTATATGCAAATTAGACTCAGTTGCCTTGGGGTTAAACAGGGACTACAGATTTTTTTCTCATTACAACAGGTGATTTGACCTCATCTTCCTCTATGTGCTGTTCCCCAGTGTTTGAATCCTAACATCTATTTTGATTTGCTGTTACAGCCTGACCTGATCTATGTCATATACTTCCCTGCATTTAATTTCCTCCCATTCTGTAAATTTCCCATCTTCAAAGTGTCTGACGAAGAGGGATTTTCTCCCACGAAAGCTCATGCGATAAATAAATCTGTAAGTCTTTAAAAGTGCCACAGGACTCTGTTTGTTTCTCTGCAATAGACTAACACGGCTACCCCTTTGGATCTAGGATTCTAGGATACATCAGAACCGATTTTGTGTTATATAGCACCTTTCATAATTAGAAGAGCTTCTTAAAGCACTTTATAAAATAGTTAGCTGTGTGCATACAAAGATTATGCAGGCAGGAGCACTCGTGTCTTTATGCGCTTAGTCATGGGGAAAATACAACCTGTTTTGTTGAGAAAGGGAATATTGACCAGAACATCTCTACTTTTTTAAACAATGCCATAAAGATATTTATCTTCACACAGAGAGCCATAAAAATCAGCAGAGTGGGTTCACCTGGAATGGGTTACCTAGGGTGCATCTACACTTACAAATTAAGTCGACCTAAGGAGGCTTAAGTCGACTCAAACTACTCCATGTCCACACTGGGCTTTCCTTAAGTCAACTTAAGCAGTTCCTTAAGGAAAAGTTAAGTTGACTTAACACCTCCTTTTAGGTCGATTTTATGCTTAAATTGACCTTATTAAGTCGACCTAAGCCAGTGTAGAGGCAGAGTAGCCCTAAGGCGACCTCCATGGCCTCCAGACCTTCCTCCCTGACCTCCCTCCCAGAGTTCCTGGCACCAGAAGAGCCTGGCCTGGCCAACCACAGAGTAGGACTCACCCCGACCACCCTGCTCCCCAGAGCTGGCCAGACCTACTGCTTGGGAGCAGGGCAGAGCAGAGCCAGTGCCGCAGGCAGGCCCATCCTGCAGCCACCAGGAAGTCCTCGACCTGCTGGCCATATGGGGGGATGAGGCAGTCAGCTCTCAGTTGTGAGGCAGCCATCGCAATTGGAAGGTGTATGCCTCCATCTCCCAGGCCCTGGCTGCCAAGGGCCACACCCGGGACACCCAGCAGGTCCGGGTCAAGATCAAGGACCTCCGCCAGGGCTAGCGAAAGGCCCGGAAGGAGACACTACAGACAGGGGCAGCCCCCTTCTGGGCCAGGAGAGTGGCAGCCTGCCAGCCCACATGATCGACTCTGCTGAGCCCCCCTCCCTCGACGATGACCAGGAGGAGGGCTCACGGGACGATACTGTGATGCTGGAGCAGAGGAAGGCCAGCGCCGAGCAGGAGGATGCCCACCGGAGGGTCGAGCAGAGGCTGTGGAGGGGCGAGCACAGGCTGCAAAGGGTCGAGCAGAGGCTGCTTGAGTGCATGCTTGACCTCATGGAGCAGAAGACCCAGTCCCTGGAGCGCCTGAAGGAGTGCCTGTTCTCTCGGGCCCCCACCCTGTGCCAAAGAGGAAGCACTCCTCACCGGCAGGACAAGACCCAGGGCGAATATCTACAAGCCCAGGACCCGCCTGCCAGAGGCCACTAGAACTGGCACCTCCCCCAACCTTCCTCACTTCCCCCGACCATCTCCACTCTCTCCTCCCTCCTCACTCCCCCCAAACCTCTTCACTACCCGCAACTGCCCTAGCCCCCTCCCTCCCCCCAATCCTCTTCACTCCCCCCGAACCCTCACAACTTCCAACCCCCATTTCCCCCTCTGAATAAACACCCTGAACACTCTTATACAGTGTGTCATGCTTTTTACTGGTGTGGGGACAGGGGGAAGATGGGTGCATGGAGGGGGGGGAAGGCAAGGGCCTGGTAGCAGGCCCACCCCTCAGTGATCCTCACTGTTGAAGTGGGCCCTCAGCGCATCCTGGATGAGTTGTGCTTGCTACTGGACCTGCTGAGTCTGGGGCAGGGTGTCGTCTGGCTGCTCGTACTGCACAGCGAGCCACTCAGCCTCGGCTTCCCAAACATGGTGGAACTTTTCCCCCTGCAGCTCACAGAGGTTGTGCAGGTGGGAGGTTGCTCTTGCCGAGCTGCAGGTGGGTCAAAGGGCCCTCCAGTGGGCCTTGAGATGGCCGAAGGCACACTCGATGACGATGCGCCACTGGTTGAGCCTCCAAATGAAGAGGTCCCTGCTGGCCTCCATGTAGCCCGTGTATGGCTTCATCAGCCAGGAAGCAACGGGTAGGTGGCATCTTCGAGGATCAGGACTGGCACATTCACGTCCCTGATGGTGATGGTGTGATCGAGGAAGAAGATGTGCGTCTGCATATGCCTGTACAGGTCAGAGTTGCGCAGGATCCGTGTGTTGTGCGCCTTCCCCAGGCAGCCCACATAGATGTTCTGGAAGATTCTGCGGTGGTCCACGAGGACCTGCAGGACCACGGAGTAGTACCCCTGGCAGTTCACATTGTCCTTGGTGCGGTGTTCCAGGGCTTGGATGGGGATGTGGCTGGCGTCCACAATGCCCCCACAGCTGGGGAAGCCATGTCGGGCAAGGCCAGAGAGGAGTTCATGAAGGTTGCACGGGGTGATGAGGCAGGCTAGCAGGAGCTGGTTGATTGCCCTGCACACCTACATGAGGGCGGTCCCCACGGTGACCTTCTTGATGCCAAATTACTGGGCCATTGGGTGGTCGGAGTCCAGGGTTGCCAGCTTCCACACGGCGACGGACACTCGCTTGTCTATGGGCAGGGTGTGTCAGAGTTGGGTGTCCATGAGCTGCAGAACTGGGGTGAGCTCGTGGACGAGCTCGAGGAAGGTCTGCTTGCTCATCCTAAAGCTCTGCAGCCACAGGTCATCATCCCAGGTGGTGAGGACGATCCACTCTCACCAGTTGCTGCAGGCCTCACGTGCCCAAAGGTGACGAAGCATGGAGCGCAGTGTGGTGAGCACAGCAGCTTGCTGGGGCAGCAGGGCGAGGGGCAGACTGTCGTCTTCCTCCGCGCTGGTGGGTTGCCAGACAGGCCTGCTCCACTGCCAAAGAAGCCTTACCTCTAGTTGGCAGGAGTCACGCAGCTGCCTGGCAAAGCGCAGGAAAAAAGGCTGATCCATGACTTGCTCAGGCTCCAAGTTGCCAGGCACAATGAATCATAGAATAATAGGGTTGGAAGGGACCTCACGAGGTCATCTAGTCCAACCCCCTGCAAAAAGCAGGACCACTCCCACTAAATCACCCCAGCCAGGGTTTTGTCTAACCGGGCCTTAAAAATCTCCAAAGATGGAGATTCTACCACCTCCCTAGGTAACCGATTCCAATGCTTCACCACCCTCCTAGTGAGAAAGTTTTTCCTAATATCCAACCTTGACCTCCCCAGCTGTAATTTGAAACCATTACCCCTTGTTCTGTCCTCTGTTACCATCGAGAACAGCCTACCTCCCTCTTCTTTGGAGCACCCCTTCAAGTAGTTGAAGGTTGCTACCAAATCTCCCCTCAGTCTTCTCTTCTGTAGACTAAATAAGCCTAGTTCCTTCAGTCTCTCCTCATAAGTCATGTGCCCCAGGCCCCTAATCATTTTTGTTGCCCTCCGCTGGACTCTTTCTAATTTGTCCACATCCTTTCTGTAGTGGGGAGCCCAAAACTGGACACAGTATTACAGATGCAGCCTGACCAGTGTCGAATAAAGGGGAATTATCACATCCCTCGATCTGCTGGCAATACTCCTACTGATGCAGCCTAATATGCCATTGGCCTTTTTGGCAACAAGAGCACACTGTTGGCTCATATTCATCTTCCCGTCCACCATAACCCCCAGATCCTTTTCTACAGCGCTGCTACTTAGCTGATCAGTCCCCAGCCTGTACCAGTGCATGGGATTTTTTCATCCTAAGTGCAGGACTTTGCACTTGTCTTTGTTGAACCTCATGAGGTTTCTTTCAGCCCAGTGTTCCAATTTGTCCAAGTCTCCCTGGATCCTGTCCCTGCCCTTCAGAGTATCTACCATTCCCCCCAACTTGGTGTCATCCGAAAACTTACTAAGCACGCAGTCTATTCCATCATCAAGATCATTAATGAAGACGTTGAATAGAACCGTCCCCAGGACGACCCCTGGGGTACTCCACTCGTTACCGATTGCCAACCAGACATCGAGCCATTGAGTCCTACCCGCTGAGCCTGTTGATCTAGCCAGTTTTCGATCCACCTTACGGTCCACTCGTCCAACCCATACTTCCTTAACTTGCTGGCGAGAATGCTGTGGGAAACCGTATCAAAAGCCTTGCTAAAGTCAAGGTATACCACGTCAATGGCTCTTCCCGCATCCACAAATCCAGTCATCTCATCATAGAAGGAAATCAGGTTGGTCAGGCATGATTTGCCCTTGGTGAATCCATGTTGACTGTTCCTGATCACTCTATTTTCCTCCAAATGTTTCAGGATGGATTCTTTGGGAAGGTGCTGAGCTCATTTCGTCTTTTGAAGGCATGGCCAGGGGCAGGGAGACCTTCTCTGCTGCCATGCTGCCACACTTCCCACAATTGACCCCTCCAACCTCCTCCAAGTTGACTTAAGAGTAGACTCTCTATGTCAACTTGATAAAGTCTGCCTTAAGTCGACTTAGGAGTCTAGTGTAGACTTTCTACATCAATTTAATAAGTTCGAATTAAAGTCGACTTAATAAAGGTGACTTACTAAAGTCGACTTAACTTTCTTATTGTAGACATAGCCCTAGGGAGGAGATGGAATCTCCATACTTGGGGGGTTTTAAGGAGTGGCTTGAAAAATTCCTGGGTGGGATGATTTAGTTCAGGTTGGTCCTGCTTTGAGCAGGGAGTTGGACTAAATGAACTCCTGAGGTCCCTTCCAACCCTAATCTTTTATGATTCTATAACTCTAGGATTCAGTTTAAGAACTCACATGAAGGCTAACATTTGTCATGATACAGTAACTTTGTGTAAGGATGTAAGCAAGGTTAGGAATCTGAGAGCCTCTCTTGCTTAGCAGCTAAGTAGGGAGGGGGGTCACTGATTTACCTGTGGTTGGTATTTGCATGACACTCAGCATAATTTCACCCAGAGGCTGGGCATGATGGGAGTTGGTATGTGTGACTGGTTCAAATCCTCTAAATCTGGTGTTTTATCAGAAGGGGGAAAGGAAATATTGTTCTTTCATGATATGCTACTCTTTGATTGTATATCTGTTATTGACCAAGCAGCTGATGGAAACGTCACCATCAGCAATAGAGAACTTGGAAAAGTGAGCAACCCTAGTTTTCAGAATTGTAAAACCAGGTGGGGAGGGGTGTGAGCACTAGCTCTGCTGGAGCTGTGCCTTAAGTCAACACCTATTTCCCCACCCATTGTTAAAGAATAGACCTAAAGATTTCTTGTAGAGGCTCTATTGCTACTTTGATTGAGCTGGAATCACCAGGGAAACAGACACTTCCCAGCGAGCTGAAATCACTAGGGAAGCAGACACTTTCCAGCAAGCTGAAATCACCAAGAGCGGACAGCAGGCGGAACCAGCGGACAGCAGGTGTGACCAGTGGGTGGTGCAGCGGAGCCAGCGGACAGCAGGTGTGAGCAGCGGGCGGAGCCAGCAGGTGGAGCCAGCAGACACGAGGTGTGACCAGCGGGCGGTGCAGCGGAGCCAGCGAACAGCAGGCAGAGCCAGCGGACAGCAGGTGTGACCAGCGGGCAGTGGAGTGGAGCCAGCGGACAGCAGGTATGACCAGAGGCCAGCGGCAGAGCCCGCGGACCCAGACAGCATCTGCGGACAGCGGGTGTGAGTGGCCAGTGGGTGGTGTGAGCAGACCTTGAGGTGGCAGAGGACAATTGGAGGGGAGGACTGAGGGCTGACTCCTCCTCCTCCCCTTACTGGTGGAATGAGTTCTGTCTATTGGGTTTTGTGGGAATCTTTGCACTGTATCCCAACCAGTGCTGCATTTTGATGTTGCCTTTATATAGTCTTTATTAAACCTTTTATGTGCTACACTCAGACTGGTGCTTGCGAGCGGGGAAGTATTGCCCTTCTAGGGCGCCCAGGGGGTGATGTGTAATTTCCTAGAAGACTGGGTGGGGGCTCGAGCCAATTGTTGGTGTAACATTATTTGGGAACCCCTAGAAACAGAACCCGGTCCTTTGCTGCTGCCGTCATGGCTCGGCAAACGGGTTACATTTGTAAGACATTGCAGGGCCATCACTAGATGTGAACCCAAATCCTAACTTGGACATCCATGATCTCCTGGCTGAGACTATTATTGGCTGCCTTAGACATTATGTGAATGTTTACCATTGCTTAAAGTCGGCGGGAGACAGTAGCAGATCAGAAGATCAGTATTTTACACTCACTTTGCACAGGTAGGAATGACTATACAGTGCAAGCAAGTGGAGAAACAGACTATACACCAATGTGAATGTAGAGCTCACTAAGGGCTTGATACTGCAGTATTGGAGTCAATGTGATTTTTGTCACCAGCATCAACAGGAGTGGAATGGGGCCCCACCTGAGCACTATAATAGTATTGGGCATAGGGGAAGAAATCCATATTGGAATGGCTAAAAAACCCAACAACGAGGCAGGCTACATCCCTCTGCATATAGGCAAAAAGAGGCTAAAGTTGACTCAAAAGCAATAGATGCACATTATGTTGAGATGCTCACTAGAGTTCCACTTGATCCTTTTTTGCAAACAGAGCCACACTCTGTTTCAGGCAAGGAAACAAATTTCAGTGCAATCAAAGATACACTGCCAGGGACTTTAGGGACCAAAAAATATGAGATTGAAGCCACTCTAATCTGTAGAGTGTGGATGCAAAAATCAGAATACAGTAATTGGTGATTTAAAACCTCTTGCTATCCATAAGGGATCCTCTGTGTAAATGTAATTAGATTTCTGGACTAGAGTATATTGGGATTGCTAAAATCTTGTTTTATAGCTTAATGCATTAAACAAAATGGAAATAACAGTTGCAGTTATGTTCAGTGTCATCAGATAACACTTCTGACACAATTAGCAAAAGGAAATCTGTACAACCCAGACAGGAAAAATTTAGTCTAATCGTTGTGATTATGGTTTGCTATTTGGCAGAATGTGCAGTGAGGCAGATGTCAAAGCATTTATTCCCCTTGTTGAAATATTTCAGCATATCGTGTCACTTTAACTCTAGAAAGCTTCAACAAAAATATAAACAGTGGCTTTTTTATAGATACTGAACCACTTAAAACAATTAAACATGCAAAAATAAGTCTAAACCTTACAGTCAACAGAATGGTAGACATGGAGCTGATATAATTGCTATACTTTTCTCTTTATACTTTGACACCCAGAATTCTAATGAAGCACTCGGCTATAAATGCCTTCATATTCATGAAACATGCTATCTGGGTTTTTTAAACTTTCTCTAGGATTAACTGAAATGGAAGGCCACATTCTGTTATTCCTTGGTTGCACTGAGTACACAAACGTCAGTGAGAAAGATAGCCTTAAAAATTATCATTTCCCTGCTCTCAAGCTTGTTGTTAATAGATTTTAATAGAGTGGTGTGAAACTCTTGCCTTGAGGGCTGGAAATCAATGGTAATTATTCAACCAGATGACAGATTTAAATCCTTCAGAATGCAATCTATCTTCCTGAGAGCTACAGATGCAGAACTACGCATCAACATCATTGTAATTTTTAAAAGTACCTAGCCCTTTTGGTTCTGAAGAAACTCTCCAGATCTGAATCAAGTGTAGTGTAATGCCAAACTGATATAGCTGTCTTTCTAAGCCTGCAGGCAGCTGAAAAAACAATTTTGAGACGTTCATGCTTTTCTATTTCTTAATGAGCTGTTACTCTGAAACCTAATGATGGTATCTCAGGGGATTTTTCAAACAGTTTAGGTGCTTAATTATGCCCCCAATTGGTACTATTACAATGTAATGTGTACATAAAAATGACCACATTGAAAAGGGGGGGGGGATTAAATTTTGATGAATAAAAGAGGTGCCTCAAAAGAGGGGGCAGAGGATCATGAGCAGGGAATGGAGGGATCTCGGGAGAAAGAGACAGAGCAGAGACTTGAAGGGAGTGAAGGTAGGGCCTCAAGAGGAAGAGGTGGAGCAAGTGAGGGAAGGGAACAGTACGATGGAGCTACAGGGGGAAGAGGATGAGTGGGAACAGATCCCCAGGGAAGGGCCGTGATCTGGGCACCCTTTCAGTGATGGCACTGGAAAGGTGATAGGCTAGCATACCTCCCCTAGCCTCTTAAATCCATCGCCTGTCCCCTTTGCACAAAAGCTATAAAAATTTGTTTTGTGCCTGCAAATTGTAAACATATGTGCATAGGTGTTAGCATTTACTACTGCTTGAAATCATAGGGCTGGAAGGGACCTCATGAGGTCATCTAATCCAACCCCCTGCTAAAAGCAGGACCACGCCCCCTAAATCATCCCATGATGTGCATGTACAGGCTGAAGCTGAGACCAGGTTATGCCCATCTGAATATTAAATTACACACAAACACACCTGTTAAAAATGTCATTGAATTAGCAAAGTTAAGCACTTTAAAGTTAGAAATGCCACATTTATGGCAACCTATCACAAGTACCCATGACAACCTGAATATCATTCTTTTAATCTAACTTTCTTTGTGTGTGTAACTGCCTTAAAGATTGTTTTTATCATGTGCAAATGTAATAGTTTCCCCATAAGGAATAACAACATTGGCTGAGAGCACAAAGTCTGTTTTCCCAGCAATAGCATGGATTGCTAGGCCCACGGTGTAGCTGTAGAAAGTTCAGCCCCCATCTGTTTCCCTCATCTCCTGCTTCGTGTGGGGACTCTGTGTAAAGGGGTA
This sequence comes from Pelusios castaneus, assembly GCA_007922175.1. Lineage (NCBI taxonomy): Eukaryota > Metazoa > Chordata > Testudines > Pelomedusidae > Pelusios > Pelusios castaneus. The sequence goes on along the minus strand of ML688283.1, from coordinate 263,566 downwards.
TTAAATGAACCACTGAGCCTTGTATTGGATCCAGAGGCTTACAGGAGTTGGTAGCCAGCACTGTCCCATGGGGGGAGCAGGGCCCAGGGCCAACTGGCCTAGGTGCCCCCCCCCATGCTGGAGGGGAGTCGGGCCGCTCCACCCCGCCAGGGAGCCAGCCCGGGCGGGGAGCCTGAGGCCGCCGGCCAGGAGCCAGCTCCGGCCCTGGAAAGGGGAGCCGCTGGTGGGGGGAGCTGGCCGCAACCAGGACCCCATCCGGGGACCCGAGGCCGCTGCTGTTGCTGGCAAGGGCTGGCCCTGGCCGCATGGGCCAGGCCAGCCCAGAGGCGGGTCCCGGCCACCTGCCCTGCCCCTGGACCTGCCTGCTGCGCCCCAGGGGCCAGGCTTAGTGCTCCCTGCCCACCCCGCTGCCTTCAGCTCCCTGGCAGCGGGGAGCAGGGAAGTGTGTGGCTGTGGGGGACCCCGCGGTGCAGGCCCCGCCCTGCCCCGCTGGGAGCGAGACAGCGCAGGGCCCACATAACCGCGGGGTCCAGGGCAATCGCTCCGTTCCCCCCCCCAGGGACGGCCCTGTTGGTAGCTCGCTCTGACCCTCTAGCCCTCCACTGAAACTCTAACCACTCCCTGGCATTCCCAGTGCAGTGTAGACCGCTGCTGCTGTTGCTCTGGGAGCAGCCCAAATCTGAGAATGTTCCGTGATTTTGGCATGCTGTCAACATCCTCCTAACACTACACACAAATAAAGGCAAGTAGTAATTGTTATCATTGGACAAAGAAAAAGCAATTGTGTACCCTAAGAGGATTCCCCTTGACATATATCAAATGGCTGCTTCAAAAAGGAGATGGGCACTGTAGCAGGGTGCAACAGCTAAGCTGGCCCTTGCTCCAGAGCCCTAATCAAGGGTGAAGTGAAACCGGCTGGGTGAGCTGGCTGGCTGGGGAGCTGAGGGGGAGCAACTGGGGGCTTCAGTTACCAGGCTCCATAAAAGCCCCCAGGGAGGCAGCAGAAAAGGAAAGCCAGGAAGAGCAGTCAGCAGAGGGAAAAGTTGCCTGCATCAAAGGCCTAAGTTCCCTGACTTCGGGCTGGGCTGCTAGAGCTCCTGGGACTGAGTGGCCTGTACAAGCTTGTATGTAGTTGGTAGTAGTTGTGCAACACAATAAAGTTCACTGGTGAAACAGGAATCTGTGTGTACGTGTGCATGTGTGTGCATATGGTGGGATCCAGCAGGGGAGACAAGGTGAGCCTGTTACAGGCACAATCTTCTCAAAGAAAAGGTCAGAAGAAACTTTTCTATCCTAAATACAGGGAGTTGCTACCATCTCCCCCAATAGTTCCTCAAGATTGAAATGGCAGCCATAGTGGTTAAGCAAGCTAACACCTACATACAGTGGTAACTAAAGTAAGTTATGGTAACTGGAATATCATGAATTTTCATCATGATAAAAATGTATCCTTTCCAGCACAGAACTCACCTTTTTACTTTGATTATTGTGTAAGGGGGCAGTCACAGCACTTATTATAGAGTTGTGAAAACCAAAATAAATAAAACAGATTGTGGTAAAATAAGAGCTGGGTTTTGGGTTTTTTTTTTGGTTTTGTTAAAGTGATATGTTGTAATTACCTTAACAAAATGAAATTCTTCCAAACATTGTTTAGGGGAGACTGGAAGACTCCAGAGGTTTGCTATTGCTATTATAGAGACTTTCCCTGCCGGATAAGAGATTCAGATACAGTGCAGGAACACTGACCTTCTGACGGCCTATGTGAAATGATTTTGCGGTCTCAGTCTAGCTGCTTGTAGATCAATGTCCACAGCAGAAAAATATCATGACAACTTGAAGTAACTGACATATTTGTTGACAAGCTTAGCAGAGAGGACAGTGTTTGAATGCGTATTGGACTGAATTTCATTCTCTGTCTTAAAAGGGGTCCCTACCCATATCATATGGGAAACTTGATGATCAGCCACTGCAGATGGCTTTTACACTTAGTTGGCCACCTCAGTTGCAAGACTGTTTTTGTTAATTAACAAATCTCTACTAACATGCAAAAACAACTTTGTTGTTGTTGAGGCTTTATTAGCTATCCCCTTGATGTGCATATACTGCCACTAGACAATCACAATCCCACCATGGATGTTTCTTCATGAAGGTCTGACTAATTTTGTTATCACAACTGTGCTTCCAATTAAATTGACACTGAATACTGTATTTAATCATTAACATTAAACTTCTGATAGTTTCATTGTCATTTTCCAATTATATAAATTACTTATATTAAAAGTTTTGTGTGCTGCAACCCAGCCTTATTGGACTCCAGAGGCAAAGCACTGTTGCAACTGAGAAACAGGATATATTGTTGGAAATGAATACATATGCTTGAAGATCTAAGCGTTTCTTCATTTGTGCATAGAGGATAAAAATTTTTCACAAGCAAGCATTGTCTATGTAGCTGAAGATAGCCTTAAAACTAATGAAGCATGGGTATAGCTACTGGAAGACTTCCTAGTGCTTCTCCATTGGTTGTTATAGCATATAAAAATCTGGTGAACCATAAAACGATAATGCAGAAATCCAGCCTACTCAGGCCTTCTTCTGGACTAAAGAATGTTAAGGGAGCTGTTCATGATCATTATGGAGAACATAATGGGTGGGAACAGCATAATGACTATGAAACTGATACATTTTTGCCAGTTTTCATTGCTTTTCTAGATTGGCAGGAAGCTTTTGCATTTCTCATTTCAGAAACTTTCCTGTATTATAGCACCAAGCTAAAATAAATACTCTCATTTCTGTGTTCCTTTTATAGAAGGTCTTCATTGCTGATGCCACAGGTGTTTAGAGTATTTTCTGCTGACTGCCTTTTATGGATATCATAAATCTCACTGATGGATTTGGAGTTGAGATCATACTTGCTGCTCTGTGTAGCAGAATCAACAGCACCCTCAGGGTCAGATAATGTTGTTCTTGGTGGTTTATTGGACAGAATTTTTAAGTGACACATCCATCTTCCTTGTATATTGGCATTGTGTGTGAAATAACTTCCTCATTCATTGCAGATCAAGAAATGGGTCTCTGAGATATAGTAAGTATTTGCTAAATGCAGAGATCTGTTCTTGGGCGACTGCAGAGAGATGACCTTTTCTGTACTGACTTTTTTTTTTAATTAGGATTATCTTTCAGGTCTTCTCCTTGGCTTCTTTCTAGGAAGTATTCAGACATTTGCTATCATATTGCCTGTCAATCTGGCAAGTCACTTTCTGAACAGGGGTGAAAAATTGACCTAGCAATATATGGTTTGTGTTCTTTGAGTTCTTCTCTCCATGTCGGTAATGTATTGTTTTTCACACTGAAATTGTGTGACAAGAACCTGGAGGATTTACAGCCACTTTGCTAAATAAATACATAGACTCTTCTACTGGAGCCAAGGGGTGACTCTAGACATGGTTAAGGTGGCAGTAAGCGTTCCATTGTGTACCTTTTGGGGGGGTTTGTTTGTTTGTTTTTTGGAGGGAGCCTTCCCTTCACCCATAATTCTTGTTCTGAGCAATGGGTTTGTTTAGAAATGTCAGTAAAGTAAGTTAGGTTTCTTTTAAAAATTTCCTAACTCTAGGATATATAGTTTTCACTCACTAATGACTAAAACTATTCACTGTATGAGCAGATGTATACATTGAGTTAATGTTATTCTCAAAATTGTTTGTGTGACCTTGTCTTGTTTTCTATGACTTGAAGTTTTCTAGATGATTCTTTTATATTATTTTTTAAAACTGTTTTTGATTATTTGTTTCCTCTTGAACTGCACTCAGCAGACTAACCATAATTTAATATTTTAGTCAAAATTATTCTGATTTTATATATTTACTATTTTACATTTAATATTTTCATGTTTTATTATTTGAACATAGTGTGTCTAACATTACTAATTAGACATATACATATATTGGCAAATAAACATTAGCATTTAATGAACATCCATGGTTTGGCAGGGCAAAACCAATCCACCCAAATCCTTAAAAGCATGAAATTAAGGAGAAAGATTTGTGCATTCCTTCCCACTTTCATATTGCGTACAGCACCATTAATGGTTCACTCCAGCACTCTACAAGGCTTTCACTTCCATCTACAGCAGATCCCCAAAGCAGCACATATCACAGTGCCATCAAACATGCAAAACCTTAACAATGACAACATGTACTTTTATATCATTTATCTCAACAGATCAGCATATCTGACTGTTCCACATTCCATGTTTGGGAACATATTGCACCTTTACATAGCTGAAGTCACTGTTAAGGTTTTAAGGAACTTGAGGCAGGAATTAAGTCTGTCATACACTGGAATTTCTGGGATCTTGTATATGTGATAACTTAGTTGTCTAGGATGTTCTCATGGGAGTTAATCTTTCAGGACATGGAGTTAAGTAATTAGATAAAAGCAAAAGAGTATCCCATTGTTAATGATCTCTAATGATACACTGCAAAAAGATGGAGTTACTTGGGATATTAAAGGAAATAGTATTTTATTTACAGTCTGTTTTTATTTCATTTTTGAGAAAAGATCAGTTCTCCTCATTCAAACATATTGAACGTAGTGGTTGCCTTGTATATTTCTTTTTATAAATGTTGACCGTAAAGTTTAAATGAACTTGCTGCAACATTATGCCACAGTCTGTGACCAGGAAGAAAGGATTAAAGATTCAAAGAAAAGAAATGTGTGCTAGGTCTCTAGCTGTTAAATTCACTAAGTACTCTGCAGGTGTTCAGCTGAAGCTACAGCTAGAGTTATCTTTCAACCTAGAATAAATCACTTTCTTTTTTTACATAGCATGCATTTTTAATTAGCACATTTTCAGTTAAACTGCTTAGTCTAATAAAAATATCTTAGCCATCGTTTAAAGCAGAGGTCATCAACCCCCAACACATGTGCCAAAGATAGCACATATGCTCACACAGGACTCCCAGCCCCACAGCGCCATGCCGCTTGCAGCCAAAGATGCAAGCACAGCGGCTATTCTGCCTGCCGGCCCTGACCCCAACCTCCTCACATGGATCCAGGGGCCAAAGGAGCCATTTATGACCAGAGCTGTACCACCGCACGCTACGGTTCCTCCCCCCTGCTGACCCCGCCTTTTCATTGGACCCTCATGTGAGCCCAGTGGGATCTGAAGCTACCAGAGCCACACACAGTGGCTCTTCCTCTCCGCTGACCGCACCCCCTCACGTGGGCACTCCAGCTGCAGAATTTCCAGGCAGCGGATATTCTTGTCAGTGGATGGGGGCCGCCACCACCTGCTGAGGGTAAGGGAAGAGGGGCTGGCACAGCAGTCAGCAAAGGTTGCTGAGCCCTGGTTTGAATTTTTTTAGACACAGAATGTGGGATGTAAGGTTTCTCATATTCAGAAGGTTTACATTGCCGAGACCCAAATGAGTCAGATCACTCCTGTTTATAGGCAGAACAGTTTATCAGTTGCCATGAAACTGGTAACTATGCATTTACAACAGTTGCCAAAGCCAGATTTTTGGTGGCTGAAACTCATGTGATTAAGCCAATTCTCTTATAGTAAACTGATTATTTTAGTAGTGTTTTGTTTAATCAGGCAGAGTTGACTTACAATTTTAAAGAAATACATGCAGCTTAAATTTCAGCTTAATGCTTTGAAAGTATCAGGCCTTGTTCTACATATCTGATCTAAATACTGTAACAATCTCTACTCTCACACTCTTCCTTTCTACAGCTGCCTTTGGCTGCTTTCCCCATATACTCTCACGTGTCAGGGAAAGAATTGTGTTTTGTTTTTCTTTTAACTAGAATAGGTAAATTAAACTCATATTCCTCTTTATTTACAAAATATCATTATTCATATGCCTATTAAGGAATTTATACCTATTAAGACATAATGTCATAACTATAAAGCTGATTGCAACTCTGTTGCCTTTCTGGCCTCCCTGAATGCATCCACTCATGCCTAGTCTACACTAAACTGTTTTGTTGATCCAAGTCAGCTTTTTTTTTTTTTGACAAAACAGTGTGGATTTATACACTACAATCACCTTCCACCCGCCATCAACAAAACTGCCATTTCTTCAAAAAAAATAAAACCACATAGGTTTGGGGTTTTTTGCACAACTTAAATCAAAAGAGCATCAGTGTAGACACAGTGGTAGTTTATGCCATGATAAACAACCTCTAGAAGTCTCCCACAATGCCCATCCTGACCACTCTGGCCATCACTTTTAATTCTGCTGCTCTACAGCCCCCATTGAAATTCCTGGGAAATTTTGAATTCCACTTTCTGCTTGGTCGGCATGGCGAGCTTGCATTTCTTCTTCCCAGTTAACCATGTGGGCTCCATGCACCAATCACTGTCCTGCTTGGAGCACATGGGAGCTGCTGGACCTGATTGGCATTTGTAAGAAGGAACTTTAATACCTATGGCCAGATTTCTCATGCTGTGGCAGAGAAAGACTGTGAATGGGACGCACTGCATTGCCAAGCAAAAATCAAGGAGCTGTAGCAGGGCTACCAAAAGATCAGGGAGGCAAAGTCGCTCTGGTGCACAGCCAAACACCTGCCACTTCTATGGGGAGCTGGAAGCCATCCTCAGCAGTGACCTCACCTTCACCTCCCAAGACACCCATGGATACAACCTCAGAAAGGTAAAGAAGAGATGTTCCAAGAACTCCTCCTGTCCTCTGAGGCAGCAAAAAGAGAAAAAAGGGAATGGAGACAATCTGCATTTGAAAGTCAAAAAGCTGATAAACAGGAAAGGAGGGGAAACTATTCGCGGATGCTAGCAGACCATAAGCATATAATCAAGGCCATGGAGGAGCAGACAGAGCTGTAAAGACAACAGTAACACTGCACTAATAATTCATGCATGCTCACACCCTTTTGAAGCCACTACAGAAGGGCTTTTCATGCACTCTCCAAGCTTCCAATACACGTTCCTACAAAAAACCCAGCCCATCTTGTTACCTCTTTCACTCCACCCCTTCTGACAGCTACGACAGCCACAGCTGGACTTACACCCAGCTATCATAGCTCACAGGGTCCCTCATTGCTTTCTCCCCTCCAGCCTGGTATTTTGTGTTGTAGACTGTTTTTTGTTTAATAAAGACAAGCAGGGAGAACAATAAGCACTCTATTTCTGTGTTGCATACAGTTCTTTCACCTGTTATTGATACACAACTCAGGTTGGATAGCATTTTTAGCATGGCATAGCACTGTTCACAAAACCATCTTTTTGGTTCTTATTCTCAAAATGAGCACTCAATGCCTCCCTGAACCAAATGGCCCCCCTTACTGTGCCCCTCTAATACCTCCGGCATCTGGCTGTTAATATTCAGATGCAAGGCAATCTGCCCCAGCAGTCCATCTAAGGACAATCTTTTCACTTTTAGCATCACATAAATTATGGTTCACACAACATGTGGCAATAACCTTGGGAATATTGTCCTCATCTAGATTCAGCCTGCCATAAAGGCATTTCCAGTGAAATCTATAATCTGCAACATGCACACTCAATGTGTTTCAGCCAGTTTGTTCCCAACTATGTTCATGCTGAGACGTAGTGGCATCCTGAGGCACCCCACACATGAGACCTCTTTGGGAGGAGGAGCAGAAGCTCTTAAGAGCAGTAGCACAAAGGTAACAAACTTATCAAACCAAATTCAAAATGAATTTATCAGGAGGATCACAAGAAAAGTATGGTAGACTATTTTTGCCAAGGTTAGGAAAGCTAAATATTTCTGTATTATATTTAATTGCGCTCCAGACCTCCCTTGAATGGAACAATTCTCTCAGCTATTAAGATATGCTGAGGTCTTGAAAGATGGAATGAAGATAATTGAGAGCTTTATAGATTTCACTGATACCCAACCAAAACAGAGAAAGATATAATAGAAGTTATTTTAGAAGTTATTTCAGAAGCTGAAAAAAAAGATGGTTTAGATATGGTTCATTGCAGAGGACATAGCTAGGACAATGGCCGCAGCATACAAAGGGGTTCAAAATTAAACTAAGCAGGTAAATCAGTGTGCGTTTTTCATCCCATCAGTTGCCCACTCACTAAATCTTGTTGGAAAACCTACTGCAATGGTTGTCCCCTAATTTGTTCCATTTTGGGGAATTGTTCAAAGATTGTATTCCTTGTTTCTCACTTTTACCAGGTAGTTGGATGTGTTGAAACACAACAAAATGGTCAACAAGGACAGAGGCAATCCATCTACTATGAAATCAGGTTGCAAGTGTTTTTAGACATTTAAAGGTAAGGTCATGGCTTCCCACAGTCTTACACAAGAACTTAAGTCAGAAGCTGATAGCTTGCAAAATAACATTTGAAAATTTTCATTTCTTGTTTTGATGAAGATCTTGACATTCAAATGGCTTACAGTTTACTTGGTGGCCTTTGGGACACTTTATTGGAACTACAATCTTTTGGATTCATTGCATGTGTAAGAAAGATGCTTTTTCACAGACAGAAACATTTGTTTCTGTTTGAACTTCATGGATTTTCACATCTTAAAGGATGGAAATAATGCTAGTGAACTTAAGAACAAAAGGTCATCATATCCCCCAAAAAATTCTGAATGCAAGATTTCCAGCCCCATTTTAGATTATAGTAACATAACTGGAAAATAGGATGCATAAGAACAATGAATTCATAGAAAGGTTTAGTTTTTTTGACGGGCAAGAAACTGTACTGCAGCAAAGACCTAAAGAGGCGCACACACAAAACTTAGCATGCAATTATTTAAATTCTCAGAGTTTTGAGTACAAGACCACCCCAGTTTTTGCAAACAAATCTTTAAGGATGACTTGGAAACAAAGGTACCCATTGATCTCCTTAGCTACATTCACACAATGTCTTTAGATGCCAGTTTCTCTGACACTGAAACAGCATTGCATATTTGTGACGTCATCTAGGAACAGTGACTACTAATAAAAGAAGTTTCAGCAAGATAAAACTGCAGTAGAACCTCAAAGATATGAGCACTAGAGTTACGGACTGACAGGCCAGCCAAACACCACACGGAACAGGTAGTAATTAGTCAGGGAGCAGCAGAGAGGCAGGGGAAAATGCAAGCAAATACTGTACTATGCCTGTATTGCATCTTTAAAAAGACACATCTGGGCTTCCTGTCCCCACCCCCTACTGTGAGGGGCAGTCACAGGTGGGAGATGAAGACACTGAGGTTTATAGGCACTGCTGTGAGTTACTGATTCCAGCCCAAGGCATTGTGTCCAACCCACAGGGAATGGGGCATTGTTTTCACACACACCAAGAGGTGGACAAGTTGGAAACTCAGTCCCAGCCCGGGAAAGAAGCTACCCCAGCCCAAGCTGCTGATGCTACAAGGAGGCTGCTGACACTAGCAGCCACGCCTGGCCTGGAGAGTGAAGAGCCAGACTCTGAGAGTGAGGAGCCAGACTCTGGTACCCTCTGGAGTAGTTTTAAAAGCTACAGCCTGCACCACATGTGCACTGATGCAACCCAAGCTTTGCCTTTCACTGTGCTCCTGGATCTTGCCAGCACTACGTGGATTGTGAGGGGCAGGGGACGGAGGAGTGCTGGCCACATGCTGTCTCTGGAGTCTCGGGGGCTATGTCTACACTTGTCAATTTAAGTCGACTTAGCATGTCAACACTTAAACTTTAAGTCAACTTTGAGGGGACCCTACAAAATCGACCTAGAGTGTCCACACTGGACGCCTAGGTCAACTTCTAGGGGCTAGGTGGACCTGGGACAGGTCCACGGTGGCGGGGGGGGCACCCCTTGCCAAGTGCCAGGGGCCTCGGCCTTTGCCCCATTGTACCTTAGTCCAATGGGGCAAAGGGTGACAGGGACCCTGGCAGGGCATAGGGGCAGGGTGGGCAGGGCTCTGCCCTGCCCTGTGGGGGGGGCATGCCAGGCTCTCTCTGTGCCAGCCACCCTGGCAGGGAGGGCAGTGGGGAAGCCCTGGAGGCCCCTAAGTCGACTTAGAGTTGACTTAGGTGTACTCCACGTCTACACTGGCTTAAGTTGACTTTAGAAAGTCGACTTAAACAGAAAGTTGACTTAAAAGGAGGTTTTAGAAAGTCTACTTAATTTTTCCTTAAGTCAACTTAAGCAGCTGCTTAAGTTGACTTAAGGAAAGTGTAGTGTAGAAGCAGAGTAAATTAAGTCAACTTAAGCAAGCTTAAGTCGACTTAATTTACAAGTGTAGACGCACCTGGGCAGTGCACAGAACAGGGTGAGCCCTGGGGAGAGGCAGCCGAAGGCTGGGGCTTTTTAGTGCCAAGGGTGCAGGGCAGGCATGCCTAGCTCAGCACAAGGGCAAGAAACATGGTTCTCCTTTCAAACCAGGCGGTGCTGCCAGATTCCTTAGTGCCAGATGCTACCTTTGCAGAAATCTCTCCCAGCCTTGGCTGGAAGACTCTGACTGGGGGGTTATATAAGAGTAAAGGGGTAGCAGAGTACTAAAATAAAAGATTTGACAAGATAAGAAAACTGTTTCTGTGCTTATTTAATTTACCTTAAGATGGTTAAAAGCAGTTTTTCTTCCGAGTGTAGTTTCAAAGCTGCATTAAGGCAATGTTCAGTTTTAAACTTTTGCAACAGCAACCATGACATTTTGTACAGCGCCACAAACATTTCAGAGTTATGAACAATCTCCATTCCCAAGATGTTTGTGTCTTTGAGGTTCTACTGTAATCAAGACCTACCTAAGAACATCCAGGGGACAGGAAAGGATATGTGATCTGGTGGTTATTTCTATAGAGAAGCAAACCAGGTAGAATAGGATGGGCCATAAGCAGAGCCGTCCCTTGGGAGGAGTGGGGCCCAGGGCCAATCAGCCCCTTCTGGAGGGGAGTGCTTTGGGCCAGACCGGTGGGCCTCTGGGGAGGCGGCCCTGGTCCCGGAAGCCGCAGCCGCGGCCCGGAGCTGGGGGGGGGGGGAGCCGAGGCCATGGTCCTGGGGTGCCGCGGAGCTGCAGCCCCGGGGAGGGACAGCCAGGGCCGCTGGATGCTGAGGCCGCGGACCCAGGGCGGCAGAGAGCTGTGGCTGCGGCCCCGGGGAGGGGGCGAGGGGCAGCCAGGGGGTGGGGAGCCACTGCCCCGCGGGCGCAGCCTGAGCCGTGGGTCCCCGCTGCCCCGGGGCCACGGCCTCGGCTCCCCGTCACCCCAGCCGCCCTTCTCCCCCACCCCAAGGCGGCGGGGAGCAAAGGCCATGGCTCCGGGTCAGTGGGGAGCTGAGGCCGCAGCTCCGGGGCAGTGAGGGGCTGAGGCTAGGCTCAGCCCGCCCGCCTGGCGGCGGGGAGCCGGCCCCGGCCCTGGCCCCAAGCATGCTGCAGACGAAGGCCAGCCCCAGCAGTGGCCACGGACCCATCCCGCCAGACCGCGAGGGGTGTGGCCATAGGCAGGGAGCAGCAGGCCAGGCCCCGCACACCTGCCCCACCCCTGGCCCTTCCTGCTCTGCCCTGGGAGTGGGGAGGGGGAGGGCTGGGCCAGGGGCAGTGCTCCCCTTCGGCAGCAAGGAGTTGGGTAAAGTGCTGCTGTGGGGGGGCCGTGGCACGGGCCCCTCACTGCCCCACAGGGAGCGGGACAGCACGGGGCCCATGTAACCGCAGGGACCAGGGGGATTGCCCCATACCCCCCCCCCCCCCCAGGACGGCCCTGGCCATAAGTGAAACTTCTTCTGAGAAACCTAGGAAGGTCACTTAGTGGTGAGTTCAGGTTTTGATGCAGCCAAGAGGGCTGAATTTGAATCTTTGAACTCAATCTGCAACATCCGTGGCATGACATTGGGTGGAATCCAAAATGATCCATTCTCTGTATAAATGGGGAGAGGGGCAGCACCACTATAACTGCCATGTGAGGAAGAGGAAGATTACCTCCTTCCTCCAACACCGGCATACCCTGCCCCCCATACATAATCTGTTCGCTCTGTATGTGTGCAGACAACAAGATTTGCCCTCATGTGCTTTACAGTATGTCTTGTGAGCCACTTTGAGCTACACAGTAAACTCTGCTCTTGATCTTAAATCCCAAAACCTGGTAAAGTATCTTGAAATACATTGCTTTGACACCAATCTGTTGTCAGCTGGCTCAGTGATGACTGATTCCCGAGCACTTTTAAAATTACCTTCAGGTTCTGCAAACCGGCCAATTTTCTGCTCAAAAGCAATTTAAATCTTTGTGAGGTGGCTTTTATATCTGATCTTGAAAGGATGGTGATTTTTTTTTGGCACGCTTTTGCTTCCGGCTAGGGAATCATTGAATTTGTGTGTCTCTGAATTTAACTGTAAATTTAATAGTGATTAATTCAGTGGCTTATTTTAAGACATTGATCTGAGTTTTATCTAGGTTTAAGTACTAACATTAACAGCTTGACATCACTCACTCTTGCTGGTTCTGCAGCCCCTTTGTTACAGAAAAGCATAGAGGTTTTGGAGTTTTTCCTTTGCCAGCAATACAGAAACCTCCATAAGCCAGAGAATGGTGGTAGCTTTGATACACCTGTCAGACTCACTTTCAAAAATGTGCTAGAAAATAAATTTGTATGAAAGGCTTCCTCTGTATGAGCCGGTGTAAACCTTGAAAGCATTTACTTCTTGCTGGAGACATTGGAGACCAACTTAGGTGATATGGTGGAGGGGGCTACAGAACACATTTTGTTAAAATGTTATCATCAAATTGAAAGGATAATTAAGATGGCATTCAGCCCATAGCTGTTCACTGCCTAATCATTCCTGACGTTAATTTAGCAACAGGCCTCAAAAAATACATACAAAAGGGAAAATTTCAGTTGATAGATATTATAGCTAGAAATGTATTAGCATACGTAAATTGTCCAAGGGATTTGGTATTTGAAAAATAAAAGGATATTCAAACCTGGCAACGTATTGAAGTTCTCAAGAAAGTTGCCTATGTGTCTGGGGCTTCCTGGGATAACCTCCTGAATATGCAAAAATCAGGGCAAGCTGCAAAACCGAGAAACAAACTCTCCCAAAAAACACTGATGGGTGGTACTTAAACTACACTCCCTATCAGCCACACACCATGCTTCTGGCTCCCCACACCGGTTATCACAAAGCATAACAAAGTAGAAACAGTCCTCTTTATTGCACTTCAGCTCCTGTGGCCCCCACCTAGAAACATGGTCTCTTAAAGAGAGAGATCCTCCTGACCCCAAAGAGCCAGCCACATCACACAGAACATAGGACTGGATCTTACCCAAAGTACCACGCTGCCAGCCAGTCCTTTAGTAACTAAAACTAAAGGTTAAATTTTTTTTAAAAAGAAACAAAATATGAGAGATGTTAAAGGGTCAAAGTGATTCACATACATACAAATGATTTAGAGTCCATGTAAAACAAGTTCTTAGAAGAATAAGGAGTTTGCAGGCATGATCAGCTTCTCTGGTAGACACCCAGCACCTGGATGAGCTTCAGTCCTTTGTCCAGTCACATATAAATAGTTCTAGAGATGGGTGTTGGCTGGAATCTGAAGATAAAATGTAATTGGCTGTAGCTCCTTTTATCATCTCTGGCCTTTCCCATGCTGTGTGGAGTTTTTTCCAATCAAAATGGAGTTGAGTCACATGGTCAGTCTGGGTTACTCACTGGGCAGGTTTCTCCCCAGGTCCATTGTACCTGTGGCTCCCTTTATGGGCCATTAAGGAGACAATGAAATCAGACATGCAGTCTGTAGTGTTTCTCAGAATCACACAGTCTAGAATACAGATATAGCAAACACTTTCATACCTTCTAATACAGATATGATACATACACATAGACAATATAATCATTTCTAGCAAGTTAGAACCTTTCTATTGATACCAAGCATGGGGTAGCTCCTATGGATTAATGCAATTATGAGATATTAGCATGAAAAAAAATCATAAATGGTCCACTGAATGTGGATAGCATCACAGTCTAAATCAAAAATCTCAGACCCAAGCCCTCCTGAACTTTGGGGAAGTTCAAACCTGGATTTGGATATTAACTTTGCAGCTTTTACTTCTCTGTAGTTAAAGAAGTGTTTACTGCATATACAAATAATTTTCTTCCCCCAAAAATGTACATAGGCGCTATTCTGGCTGTTGGATACTTGTATTTCCCCATCTCTGCTTCCTCTGCGCTCAAAAAGTCTCTGCTATTGCACCTGCATTTAAGCCAAGAAAAACTGGGTGAAATCCCCTCTGTCAGTATCTGTTGGACAGTAGGGAACACGCAGAGCAGTTCAGTACCTTGCCAGGCCTGGTTGGCACAAGGAGTAGGATGGAGTTCAGCCCTTGAATTTGGAACCTCATGCAGCAACATGTTATACTGCTGCTAAGCCTCTGGGACAGTGCCTTGTAAGGATTTTCAACATTGCATATAATTTGGATCACTATATTTACTGTAACCAAGTTATAAAATATCTCACACCCTATCCAGGACCAAAGGCTAAGTACTGCTCTGGTCATTCCAGTGGGTGGGAACAGAGATGATGCCCAAGGATTCAAATCATGGCATTATAGCACGCATTTTGCTGGTCTTCTAAGCAGGAGCAACGTACACAGCCACCTTCCATTTGAACATAGGTGCCAGTTAGTGTGGGCAATTAGATATGCACCATAATCCAGAGAGCATATGCCTTTGGGTTGTGGTCCATATTAGCCAGATCTGTCTAACATTCTCCTGAGCATTCTGGAGAGCTCCTGTCCTATTTGCACAAAGGGAAGAGGCTCTCTAGATTCTCTTCCTCCACAGCAGGGACTAGTTAGCACTCTGCCTCACTTCCAGCAAAGCACTTTAAGCATGTGCTTACATTTAAGTTGTCTGTAAGTCCTTATCTGGATGCAGCTGGTAGGACCAAGACTCGGTACACCAGTGACCTGGATTTACTATAAGCTTGCTGAGGAATCTAGACAGTTCCCACAGTAATAGATAACATATTTTTAAAAATTGTTTCCATTTTTTTATAGACCTTGAGGGGTTTTTTTACCCCCTCTGATGCAGAAAATTTCTCTTTGTCTTAAACATTTATAGTGAGCCCACCTTAAATTTTTACCTTGCAGAAAAATTCTGATTTGATTGCCAGAATATTTTTATAGAAGGAAGGTAATTGGTTGATGACTATATACACTAATGTTTTAAAAAAAACAAAAGTTACAAATGCAGTGCAGCTGTCCAGGGTGAGAACAAGAAGTCAACTTGAATCAAAAATTTACATCACGTATATTATTGGCAATGGTAAGGGTGAATAGCCTAGCTTCTGATCTCAATGACAAAAAAATGAAAACACTCCTTTTCTACATTCTAGAGAGCTTTGAATTTTTTGGCAAGCTTCATGCTGCCATCTAGTACACATCTGCCAGTTCCAACATAGTAAGAAACTTCCTTCACACTCTGGGCCAAGACAGGGAGCTATTTTGATTTATTCTCATTTGTGGGCTCCTGGAACATCCTGTATGACAGCTGCCATCCAGTAATTGCTAAACTACAGGAATCATTGGTATCGATTCAGGGCACCAAAGAGTTTTCTGTTACTGCCAAAAGAATGGTGGGAGGTTTAAAAGCTGAATCCTCCATCCTTGTGTGCCAAATACTAACTAACTATGAGCAATGTGGCACTATTTAGTCTGTAAAAAATCATTACTGAATCAACAACTGGAAATTGTTAATCTTTGCTGCATGGGTTACTCTAACAAAGATGTCAACAATCCTGTAACAGTGGTTGTTCCATGGGATGATTCTACACAAGAGCCAATGAAAGACAAAACATCTTAGAATAATAATAGATAATTTATATTTCCAGATGAACTACTCTTTTAGAACACCTCACAAATCATATACATACTTTGTCACTCAGATGTAGCCACCCCAGCAAATCTATGTACAATATGAAAGCATAATATATATTAGGGAAGAGATATTTTGGGCAGTACCCTAGGATGCTCAATGTCCATGGTTTTGAAAATCTCCTCTGAAAGACCATCTAAATTTACCTCTTGGCAGGCTAACGGGTTGAGTTGACCTCTTGAGGTTTTATCATGAGTTTTGAAGAAGCAAAGTCTGATGCTTAGACCACTGAACTATGCTTGCTGGATTATTATATTATCATACAGCATTTTGCCTTAGTTTGAAGCTTTGAGTTCTTTCTGTGGTTTGACTGTCTACTTTGGAAATATTACCATGCCATACCATACAGCAGTCCCAGTGAAGTCAATAGAATGTCCCAAGAGTCCATAAATTACTTGGGTGGGACCACTAATGTGCTTAAAGTTGAGCATATATGTAAGTGCACTGCATTCTTTCTCAATACTGATGCTTAAGATGAACTCAGTAGACAGTATTGCAATATTTCAACTCCAGGGGGTAGCCATGTTAGTCTGTATACAGCAAAAACAACAACAGTTCTGTGGCATCTTAGGCTTTGTCTACACTTGTAAAGTTAAGTCGACTCTGTTAAGTTGACTTAACAAGGTTAAGTTGACCTTGTTAAGTTGACTTAATAGAGTGGCTACACTTTAAGTCAACTTAAGTTGACCTTGTTAAGTCGACTTAAATGTCCTTAAGTCGAGCTAAGTTGCCAGTGTAGAAGCACACCTAAAGACTAACAAATTTCTTCGGGCATAAGCTTTCGTGGGCTGTAAGTAATCCACTTCATCAGATGCATCTGACAAAGATGGTTGGAGCCCATGAAAGCTTATGCCCGAAGAAATTTGTTAGTCTTTAAGGGGTCTTGTTACTTTTTAATATGACAACTGGATTCTGTGAAAATGACTGGAATGTCAAATCACATTATGGTACTGGTTTGGGTATATAAACAAAGATAAAACATCTGTAATATGTTTTTGAAGGCTTTTCTTTAACAGACCAACTATAAAACTGCCTTTGCTGCTTTCAGGTTTTTTTGTGATGGAGGAATGGTGGGGAGTTGTTCTAATTCTCTTTCTTTGGGCAGCCCCTCTGGAGTGCCCTCCCGCAACAGTCTGCAGGAGGACAGGCATCTCTCCCTCAGTTTTCCCCTCATGCAGCACAATAAGTTCACTTCACTTTCTTGTCTCAATATTATCCCTACTTAGGGATAGTGTGCTACAACAAGTTAGTCCAAAGAGTCCATAACAAAAGTCCCAAACATACAGTTCATTCTCATGCCAATGCAAGCAGTCATTAAAACTCAACATATCTCATCCCCTGATGCTCCTCTTACCACACAATGATACCCTCAATCAAACCAAAAATCTCTGTCATCCTCTCCTGACCTGGTCTGGCACAGCCATCCCTTCCCTTCCAACTGGCATGGAACCCTACTCTTCCCAGCAGGAAGAGCCTTCCACAGCCTCTCTGCTGGGATTATCCTTGTCAGAAGAGCATCCCTCACTATTTCTGGCCCTCTCATGATTCTTCTGGGTCCAGCTCTTTCACCCTGCCCATGCCAGTGGGTAAGCTACTCTGCCGCTTTTCTGCCTTCCATCCTCTCCAGCTCTTGGCTCCAGCTCTCCAGTTTAAAGCTATCAGGCAACTCCCATTGCCTTCTTCAGCCCTTCACCCAGGTTCTCTCTGGCTTGGAGACATCAAGAAGCAAACCGTTCTTTTTCTTCCACCTTCAGCCCTCTCTCATGAACTGCTTCCTGCTTCCTTCCAGGACTCCTGCAGTTCCCTGATATCTATAAGCTCTTATCTGTCCTTCCCGACTGCTCTGACTCACTGGGACTCCCTCTCACTAAGTCTCTCCCTGATCCTTTATAGCTCCCAGGTGCTGCCCTGTCCTCTGACCTGGTGAAATAGGAGCACCTGTCCTGGCATTGGGGGGCTGGATCTACTTCAGTCACAGAGGCAAGTTAGCCTGTGATGCTCATGTACTGTGGACCCAATATGCATGGATATTGATTGATGCTTTTCACAAATGCAAGGTTGTTTCACTTTAACAAGTGGACCAGTACATGGAAAATAGGTATTTTTTTCAGCTCCTTTTTTCTCTATAATGGGAACAATATCAATTGTATATTATGGTTCTATTGAATTTTCAACATAATATCTCAAAAAGTGCCTTTTCTAACTATACATAGTTCAAATCCTCTGTTGTTCTTGCACTATTGACTTCTCACTGTTCTATAGTCTCTTTTTCCCCCATTTTTCTATTCTCCTACTGTAATTTTCTTCTCATTTTCTGCTCTCCTAAAAATATGACATTTATTTTTGTATTTATGTATAGTCACTCTAGACCAGATCACAGCTCCATTGGGAAAACTGTGGGAGGTGGAAGTGCTAAATTCCCATTCATTCAGGGAAGGCTTTTGCCCATATGGATCAAGGAGGTGCGATTCCCAGAACTAAAGGATCCTCACAATTCTTGGAAAGCCAGGGCCATTAGCACAAAAACCCTTACATCTTAACATTACTCATCCGCTGCTACCTTGGAGAGCTCTAATGGATTCCTAACACCAAGAAAGTTCTTCTGTGTGATCTGAGAACAATGCTGCTAAAACCTGCTTTCATACAACCAGGGAAAGAGTCTTTTCCACCTATGAATCCCCTGTGACAATCTGATGGAGTACAATTAGATCTCTGTGCAAACAACAAAAAGAATAAAATTCCACATGTTGGTACTCTCAGAGTGAAACACAGACTCTACCTGTCTTGCCATCTGTATTGGCTTAGCTGTGTTTTTATCGATATTTTCTTGATTTCACTGTGATCCCTTTGGAACAGATTGTTACAGTGAACCTACTGAAATACAAATGTCCATATAAACACATAGCAGGATCATTTGACAGGCATTTCATTAGAACCTGGGATCTGTCAAGTCATGCTATCTCTCATGGTGTTGTTACAATATCATTTCAGTTTAGGAAATTATTTTCTTCTTGGACCCAAAAGCTGACATGTCAGTGAGGAATTACCTCTTTGCTGGTTAGCAACACTGTTACATTATTCATGCTTAGTCCAAATGGAGAAGTTAGTTACAATCTGCAAAGTTATGAGAAAACTATGGTTTCTGATTTTGACCTTCCTGTAAATAAATCATTCCTGAATACACGCATTTATAGCCTCATCTGTATTCTCTACACCTGTCTGGCTTTTGTTTTATAGGAACCTTTACAGACAAGTTCCTAACTCTACTCTGATCTCACATTTGAAAGTAAGAGCACCAGAGACCTGCATTGGTCAGGTTCATGCTATTTTCCTCTCTAGCTATAAGATGTCTAGGAGTTGGATTTTTACAGTCATTCCAGTCCTGACAACCTGTGTGCTCCTCATTAATTTCAGAATCCAAATAAAAATTGCCTTCTTTGGCTTGTCTCACTCTATCATGAGATCTTAGGAGAGGAAAATGTCAAGACTTTCCTGTAGAGTTTTCTCCAATTGTTAGACTCATACACACATCATGGAATAGGCACACTACACATATATCTGTATTAATTATAACTATTAATGGCAAATTTTTGACATGCAAGTTAGGCAGGTTTCAGCATCTTTGTTTATATCAGATTGACTGCTTTTCAATAACACAATCTTGTGCAATCTTGTCCAATCTTTCAATAACCTGATCTCATGCAATTAGATAAACCAATTCAGAAATTACTGTAGAACCCAATTGTCTTATCTAACAATCAAATTAACCTACCTATAATTGTGTCTTTGCATATCCCTCTATTATGAAATACATAACTTTATCAAACAGTAGAGGGAAAAATTCTAGTCGAGTATATCATGAAGACGCTGGGTCATTGATCCATGGGAAAGTAATCAACGAAGAAAGATTTCAACATAACTGCTTCTGAATATCACATTAACACTGGTTCAGTAGCTTTATTTTTCAGCAATTTTCCATTGGTGACTTTTATATGTTTCCTGTATTTCATCTTAGTATACACTTTAGATCATCCAGAGCCTTATTTTTGTACCTGAAAATTCTCCCTAGTGAATTATTTGTCAGAGCAGCATTCGTGCTCAGATGAACAATGCTGATTGGAGAAACGACCACAAGGATTACTTTACTTTATACCGTAACAAAGCCTGGAAGTTGGAAAAGGGCAATGGCTTTTGCTGCTAGTTATTACTAATCTATAGTATGAAATGCACTCCTATTATTTTGGGTTTAATAAGCAACAAATTTCCTTCCAGCAAAGAAAGTGGGGTTAAATAATGAACTTCAGTCTTTAATATATTATTGTTTGAACAGATGATTAAATAAATAAAATACCACATTACATGTCTTGTATGTGTAACCCCTCTACCAGGTGTCAGCAACAAGAAGGCCAGATTCAATCATGTAAGGGTTCCTTCTAACATTACAAAACAGAACTGACTTGAGCAGCCATACAGAAATGAGTTAACTAACCACCAGCATGGATGCCTTTAAAAGGCAATGCTTCCCCTCTCGCAAGCATAACAACAACAAAACTAAAAGAAGAGGGGACCCAGCATTAATTTGGAGAAACACTCCATCAAGATTTCAAAAAGTGATATCCTATCTCTTAAAATGGTTGGCTACTGTACTCAGAGCAGAGTATAACTTTCATTTGTTCCTGTCCATTGCTAAAACACTAAAGTCACTGCAGCAAATAGACATGAGGCAGCTGATTTAAACACAACTATATCCTTCATTACTGGATCCAGACATAACATTGGCAACAAGGATAGAATCCTGAAGGAACTGAACAGAGTTCAGTGCGAACTGGATAATTTCCTTGTTACAGGAAAGGATTGAGAGGATCATCTTCAAAATTTGGATCCTGAGAGTATGTGAAGATAAATCTGAGTTTTTCAAACTTTCATTTGTGTATGTTGGGCGTTTAATACTTGCCATGGCTTAAAGAAATCACCAGAGACATGCCATCACCAAAGAATGTCACAGCTATGTTCCCTCTTAGGACTTTTTAACTACTGTAGTAAATTTCATCTTAATCTGGCAATACAGTTGGTACTTTTATGTGAACTGCTACAAGCAAAAAAATGGATATGAACTAAAGAATTGAATTTTCATATAAGGAAGCAAAGAATCTGTTGACATCAATGCATTATGCACTTTGGTCCCTTGCTGCCATTGTAAATGCCATATGGAGTGAGTGCAACTCCTTCCCACAATTTTCCCTCATGGAATGGAGAAAATAATTGCCTGTTTCATGAATGCTCACCATCCCTGTGTTTTGATCTTCCTTTTTAAAAACAAAACAAAAACAATTTTGAGCTATTTCTGTAGCAAAGGTCATTTAAAAAATGTATTTATATATATAAAAAACCAAATTGTGTCTTCAAATCAGTTACTAGATTAGGTCTTGTGTGCTTGACCTAAATCAAAAACTCCTCCTGGCTGATAGATGAGGGCAGGATAGAAATCTTTGGCTGGAATTTTCAAAAGTATCAAGTGATCTAGGAGCTCAAGTTCCATTGACTTTGGGTCCTAAGTCATTTGCAAATTTGAAAATCATACACATTCTGTTTAATTTCTTAAATTCTGTAAGTGAGGTTCTACATGAAACATAGTCTATAGTTATATGGGGTTTCAGCAGGGTTAGACTTTCATCAGATGCTTTACACTGACACCATGCAGATCTTTTTCTGTGTTAGCACTTGTAGAGCTGAATTGCCAATAAGAAGCATCAGAAATATTGATGACCAATGTGCAGATCCCTCCACCGTGTGATAGCATCATGTGGCAGTATGATTTTCAAGAGAGAACTCACATAATTTTTGCTGTAATGTGGACATGGCCTAAAAGACTATGATCCTCTTGTAAACCAAGGTCTGACTGAGCTCTATCCTGCCATTTATGGAATTGGGGTAGACAACTACTTTGCTTAGGTCATCAGCAGTCAAACCTGCTTTGCCAAAGTGATCAATTCTGTCTTTTTTCCAATCAGAATTCATTTTAGTCTTGCATGTAGGGATAATGCAAGGTTGTTGGTATCCTTACTATATGACTAAAAGGCAGCAGAACTATACTTAATACGCTGTAATTAAAGGGGGGGTCACTCTAAATGTAACCTCACCTGCTAACTGGTGTGGGAGGGGGAAATGATGCCAAATGCAAGTGAAAGTCAGAAGGGGTGGGGAGTGGGATCTGTTTAAAGAGTTTTAGGTGCTATTTAACTCTTAGCCTCTTAAAAGACAAAACTGATCATAGACTATTAGGGCTGGAAGGGACCTCATGAGGTCATCTAGTCTCCTTTCTTC
Organism: Pelusios castaneus; assembly: GCA_007922175.1. Taxonomy (NCBI): domain Eukaryota; kingdom Metazoa; phylum Chordata; order Testudines; family Pelomedusidae; genus Pelusios; species Pelusios castaneus. The sequence continues at coordinate 241,415 of ML688283.1, read as the reverse complement.
TTCATTCCTAGGAACAAGTAGAAAGCCTTGGAAATTGTGCAGATGTTGACACAGCAGGTGACACAACCTTGCTACACTTTCAGCAGTTCCAATGGAAGTGGGACTTTGCTCACTTCTCCATTTATACCCCCAGGACAGGCGAGTGGAAGGTTGGACACTGTGACCCAGGGAGACTCTGAAGGTTCATAGCACAGAGGCCTTAATCCCACAAGTCTGACCCTGAAGAGGCAGTATATTCAAAGAAGCACAGCATAGTTACTGATAAATAACCCTTTTTAAAACCTAAGTTGTTGAGTAGAATAGAAAATATGGGAAGAACAAAAGAACATGACTCGGACCACAACTGACACACACTGCTGGATTTGGTGATAACATTCAAGTAGGCTTCCTATAGATTTTTCGTCAGTCCAACGGTCAGTTAAAATGTTTGCCATTATAGGGCATTTACATCCTGGACCTGTTATTTACTTGTCAACCTGGAGATGATCTTTAACATTAGTTAACACTGTCACTTTAATACATTACCCAATGAAGTAAGAGTGCTAGGGTTGCAGACATACAGCTGCTTTGTCTTTGCCAAAATTAGCACAAGTCGTGAATCTTAAAAGGGAAGAGATAGTCCAAGTATATTTCCTTTTCTCTATAGCAGTAACCAGACATCTCAGAATCAGAGTATGTGATGCTGATTCAGGAGAACCTCAACTTTGATGTGGTATGGTCTATGCACTTATGCTGGCAGCTGCCAGAAAAGATTTACTTCATTTGTGCAAACAAGTTCTCTCTCCTTTTGCTTTTCCTGCCCTCCTCTGCTGGAGATCAGAAGATCACACCAGGGGATTTCTCTTCCAACACTAGAAAGTATATTTCGTATCAGCAGAAAGAACTGCTAGAATTTTCTTGTTACTAAGCCTGAATTCCTTTTGAAGACACAAACAAATAATGTATAGTATCAAAGAGAAAGGTTCAATGCACTGGGGATGGAAATACAGAGTATTACCAACCCAGAACAATGACAATATAGTGAAATCAGCTAAAAAATATTTTAAAAGATTCAAAATTACTTTTAATACTGCTTTGAATTTATTTCATTGGAAGAGCTTACAAAACAACTCTATTTTGTGAGGGGGAAAGATACTGACCCTTAATATTTTCTTAAGCATCCAAAATTAAGGAAAAGAGATGGGGGGGGCAGAAAAAGAGAGAGAGTGTATGTGCTGTTTTCACACTGTGCATACAGTTCTAGATCTACAAGCTGGTTTTAATAGTGCTCTGTTGGTTTCTGTCACATTTAATATAATTGTGAAATGAAATTCTACAGGAGTAACGTTAAAATAATCAGAGTTTCCCACCAAACAAAGTCCAATGTGTATCAGAGGTAATGGAAAATATTAAGAAATGCCATATAATTTGTATATTTTAATGTTACTTTGAAGGCTTCCAAGAAAATAGAAACTATTTATATGTGGTTGGACTGTCATTCTCTCCCTTCCATCCTCCTTCAGGAAAAACCTGCAAACAGTCAAAATGATCTACAATTAAATATGTTTGGCAAGAAAGTTGTGGGTTTTGGGGTAGGAGCAGGAGGAAAGAAGGTGACTTAAAAATGGAACTTTATACTTTTAGAAGATTTAGTAGCCTGTTTTCAGTGATTTTTTTTCTGGTAATTTTTTTTTAATTGATACATTATTGTCGAGTTGGCAATGGGCATAGCAACAGCACCGCTCCATCAGCTGCCATAGTCACCTTGCTGTTAACATTTTTCACTCCAATGGTTATATTATGCCTTTGATTCAAGCTCATAATATTTTCTGACATCAACAGGAGTTCTACATGTGGATCAACGTCAAAATATGACCTTTGGTGTTGTCACACTAAAATCAAAACAAAGCCTGTTGACACTGTATATGTCTGTCCCACAGTAGACAGATTTCAATTTTATTTATATATTTTGATTTAACCTTGCTAAATAAACTTATTACTGACCTGAGGTCATCTGACAACTGTTAAAAACACAATTCTTACCTATAAAAATAAAATTGCTATGTTATTTTCCAACCACCAGAAGACAGCTCTTAGGGTATGTCTACACTGGAGGCTCTGTTAAGTTGACTTAACCAATGTTGACT
>ML688283.1:223825-239279 GCA_007922175.1 Pelusios castaneus | reverse complement strand
CTGGAGCAAGGGAATAGGAAGGTCTCTCCTACATTCCCTCCAAGCAGTGCCTCCCTGGGAGCAAGGGACAGCTGGCTGGGGCTGAATTTTTGTGGGGCCCCCCTTAGCCTGGGGCCTTGGACTGCAGCCTCTAAAGTCCCTGTGTTAATCTGGCCCTGTTAGTGAGTTACAGATTGTTCTAATAAGCCATAAATCCAGTGTCTCTGTTCAGTCCATGATTTTAGTGTCTCTATCAGAGTAATAAATTTAAGCTTCTAGACCAGCGGTAGGCAACCCCTGGCATGCATGCCAACAGTGGCCCACAGCACCCTCTACAGCGCCTCTGAAACTGCCACTCCTGCCACTGCGAGCCACCCGGGGGGGGCTTCTTTCATGGGCAGCTGGGATACAGGGGAGGGAGTCCTGGCATGCCCATGCCCCAGGCATGCTGTGGAAAGAAGCCACCCAGATCAGCTCCTCTTTGCAGCATGCTGCCTTCAAAAGGAGCCACTCTGGGAATCTTCTATCCATGGCATGTCCGGGGACTCCAAAATGAGCTGCTCTGGACAGCTCCTTTCTGCAGTGGCCCTGGGGAAATTCCCATCCCCAGGAACGCCACTGCGAGTTGCTGCTTGGGGTGGCTTATTTCACAGACTAGCTCCTTTCAGTAGCATGCCTGGGAACTACTCCCCACCCCCATTCCAGTGGTGGCTGCCGCACTTTTTTTTTGTGTGTGTGTGTGGAAGAGGCCACCAGAACTGGCTGAGGGTCAGAGAGGATGGGCTGGTACGGGGTCAGCAAAGGTTGTTGACCCCTGTTCTAGACTGATCTTTCAAAAATGTTGTGCAGATTTCCTTAGACTATTCACTAGAGATTAGGTCAGATGTAGAGTGATTGGTCCGTTAGATAAACTACAATCTCTTCTACCTTGCATTTAGCTGTGATGCTCAAAGTCCTTTCCCAGACCTGAGGAAGAGCTCTGTCTAGTTTGAAAGCTTGTCTCTCTCCCCAACAGCAGTTGGTCCATTAAAAGTATTACCTCACCCATATTGTCTCAGAAAGAAATAGACAGACAGTGCAGATCATGGAGTTCTGTCGTCATTGAGGAGGGTATATGTCCACAAACACCTAAGTGGGCTGTTGAATAGAATTAAGGTGTAGTCTCTGTATAGTGCAAAAAATACTCATTTGCTTTGATGGAAGCAAGGAAACCAGAGCTTACGAAGAGCTATGGGAACAGTCTAGCGGTGGTACCCAGTGGAAGCTATCATTGAAAGGCAAAGCAGCAATAGAGAGCACACCAATAACAAAACAACTACCTTCCTCCCTTCTTTGGTTTTACATTTTATTTAGGTCTTGCTTTCGTGTGGTTTTTCTTGGGTCTTCCACAGTTTGATATTCAACCAAATAAGGAAGACTGCTGTTTTAAAAAGATTGACACAATTTCTTTTATAAAGAACTTATCAAAAGTATGCATTGAAGCCCTAAGGAAAAAAAAAAGGTGCTTCCAATCAGAGTGGTAAATGACACTGTCTGCAGGGCCATCCCATGGGGGGAGCAGGACCCAGGGCCAAGTGGCCAAAGCGATGTCTCTGCCCCCCATGCTAAAGGGGAGTGTGATGGGCTGACTGGCCCACTCCGCCCCCAGGGAGCCGGCCCCAGAGGCCGAGGGCACCTGTTTGGGGGGAGGGGGCGGGAGAAGCCGGTTCCAGTTCTGTCCCCGGGCCGGGAGGCTGCCTGCCGGAGGGGAAGAGGAGCAGAGCCGGAGCCAGCTCCGGTCCCGGCCCGGGAGGCCACATGGGGGAGGGAGCCAGTGGCCCCGGCCCTGGGCTGGGAGGTCGAGGCCACCTGCTGGGGGTAGCCGGCAATGTGAGGCAGGCCAGCCCAGAGGTCGGGCCCAACATGCTCTGCCCCGGTCCTGCCTGCTCCGCCCTGGGGGTGGGGAGGGCTGGCCAAGGTGGCGGGCATAGCCCTCCAGGCCGTGGGAGGAGGGGCTGCAGCACACGCAGGCCCCGCACTGCCCTGCTGGAAGCGGGACAGTGCAGGGCCCATGTAACTGCGGGGCTGGGGCGATTGCCCCGTTCCCCCCCCCCCAGGGAAGGCCCTGACTGTCTGAGTGAAGGGGAGAGGGGCCCAGCTGGTGGCTTCAAATCAAAGTTCTTCATGTAGATGTATGAAGATGTATGAATTTAGCTTTTATCAGACTGGAATGACAAAAGTTCCGAACACTCTGGGATTTAACTTGATGTAAAAGATTACCTGCACCGTGTCTCAGGGTGTTGCAGTCTTTGATACCCGATCCAAGCATTGCACAATCAATCAATCAATAAAATAAAACAAAACAAACAAGCCTGGTTAAAAATGAATATTTCAACTATATGAAGCTGTGATTTGTATGAACACAGGCTACTTTAGAAAAGAGTTTCTGATTAAAATGGTCGAGATATTCAATGCATAATTACAACTAGAAGATCATGTAGGTAGCAGCACTGCAGCCTCAGGAGTGAGATAAGAGCACACAGCTGCCACCAAGTCTGAGCGATGGATTCCTTTTCCCTTTCAACTCCAGAGTAATCCCTTGTGTCATCCGCAGATTATGCCATGAACACTTAGGCTTCACAAGTGAAGAGTGGATTTGTCTCATCACATTTTAAAGTAGGTTTTTAAATCCCAGTCCCTGCAATTGGTTCTGTGTATAGGCAGATGCTTGCACCTGTGCAGAGCTAAAATGAGGGTCTGATAGAACGGATCCAATTGCATAATCAGGGACTTAGGTTGCAAAATATTTGGGATGGGGAGCTGTGTCTTCACATGTTTGAATACACTAATACAATGACGCTCTGTAATTGGGTGTAATCTGAGTGTTACTAGAAAGTAAATATTAAAAAGTTCGGTCTTATTTGTCAGTTCCTACCATTCACTAAATTTGTGTCCAACATTGTTCAGTTGAAACCCTAAGAGGACTTTCCACTTCCAAACAAGAGTTCTGCAGAATCAGTGGATACAGGAGTGCCATTTGTATGATGAGCATCCCTGCATGGGGGGCACAGTAAAGAACTGTCCAGTGGAACTCCCTCCATTATAATTTTGGATACATTTTGCACTTTGGCTTTTGGTTGGTTGTGATATTTTTATCAGATTTAGCCCTGAGAGGGTTCAATCAGGAGGAACTCTTTCACCCTTCTGTCCATATTCTCTCCAGAGGCTGGCTGGATTTTTAAACTACTGTGATTACACACAGACAGCATATCCACAAGAGCAGTCTGGGGAACACCCCCCAGGTTTTTGCATTTGATAAGCAGGGTATTTGCTGTGCTTCTCACATGGCTGGAAGCATGGCTGGCACCCAGGCCTTCAATCTGCCAAAATCCATTGCAATTCCTTTCAGTGTCAGGAACTGATGGGAGGGGTAAGGAGCACGGTGCAGGAAGCAGGGGCTCGTAGAGGGGAGCACAGTGAGAACAGGCTCCCACTCTGTCTGCTGAGCCCTCCTACTGCAACCCATGGCAGCTCCTGGCAGCAGGAAGGGGTAGGGAGTAGGATGGGGGAGGCAGAGACCATTTGATGGAGCACAGGAGGGCTGTTCATGGCCTATCCCAGTGCGCAAAGCCAGAACAGTCCCCATCCCCAGCAGTAAGATCCAAGAGCTGGTGCTGAAATGAGCCCCTGATAGCCCAGCCCAGAAGGGAGCTGAGGCATGGGTTGGGGGAAGGGAGGAAAGCCTGTGCTGCTGGGGCAAAGACGCTTGATCCCTGTGCTCCTGCCCATTCTGGGCTTTCATGGCAATACCTTTCAATGGGGGTGAGGCAGCAAGGGAGGGAAGCAGAGTTTGCAACTGCTGCCCTCCACCCCCAAGAAAAATTTGAATTGGCACCGCTAGCGAGTATGCCACGCTGCTATTCTCAAGGTATGGAGAGCCCGGATTTAACTACTATTTGTTTTTGTTTAAACATCACATGACTAACAACAGAGCCCAGTATTGGCTGCAGCTCACTGCAGTCCTGAAGACCCCCCTTCCAAACTGGTGTATGACTTTCAATCTCTGGAATCATACTTATATCCTCACATAACAATAACAGCTTCTCCACACAGCTTCCATCTAAAGGCCTGAATATCCAACCTTTACTTACACAAAACTTCCATTGAAGTCAAATGAAGGCATAGATGGGTGAGGTTTAGCCAAAAATCTTGCAGTTCTTTTTATATTGGATAGAGGTGGTAGCCCTTTGACAAGTTTGTATTTTAGTTATAACTTATGAGAACTTTCGGATGTTAAATTAGCCTCTATTGTTCCCTAAACAGAAGAAATATATTAAAAAATACAAAGAAAATATTAATAAAAAAGAGAGAGCTTTGGAGTTCAAATGGTGCCTGTTCTGTAATTCATAAGAGGAGCGAATTGAATACAAAATTTCATAAAAGTAGGTATATTGAAGTGTTTTCTGTTTGCTTCTTCAAGAAATGAACTAATTAAATGTTTTTGTTAAATGGAGATTAATAATCTTTATCATCCAAAAGCATGCATTAAAGATATTATGATATTTTGACCTAAAGAGAATAAAAGGTATGAGGAATGTCTTATAAAAATACTATCCTCCCTCAGGGAACTAACTCATGATCTTTGCAGTGAAATGTGGGTGCTGTAGAGTAGACTGCAGTCTTTTATTACCATTTACGGGAGTTAAATTAACTACAGGAAGGGTCTTCTATTACCCCATGCATACAACAAAGCCATATTGGGAATTACAAAGAAAACATTCATAAAAGAAACTGAATACTGAATATTAGATTTACAGAGTTTAAGTAATTTTTGTTCTCTAATCCATACAATACACCACATAAATGCAGTTTCATGAAAAAAAATTAAAAAATGTTTTTCCTCTTTTATATTAAAGTGAAAAAAGACTGAGCACGAATGTGCCTGTTTAAATGTTATTTTTTTCGTAAATAGTATTACAAGCAATGATTTCATAAAAGAAAACTACATTATAGATTCTTGGACTATGGCTCCTGGAGCACTTGCTGGTATTGGAGGCCCTGTGCAATTTGAGTGGCCTGACCACTGTCCTACAGGCTTAACATAGCTTCAGTTGCTTGCTTGGCTATTGGGACCCCTGTAGCTGACATCTTCCAGTTGACAGAGATGAATATGATCACTGAGTAACCTTGCAGATGTCTTAGCTTCTGCATATGATGGCACATACCAAGATGAAAAACCCAACATATATGCTTGCAGCTGCACATAGATAATGGTTATGGGAACAAGAAATTATCCTCAAACATCTGGGGGAACACTTTTTCATTGCGAAGGGGCTTTTACACTGTGCTGCTTATCACCAGATGTTGTTTTGACAACTCCAATTATCGTGGTGAGAATGGAATGTAGTCAAGGGTAAGAACACAATTTAGGTAATTAGTATATATGATAATGAGTAGAGAGATAATGAGGTGAAAGCTGTTTATGGAAGGTTACAAAAAGTTATTATTTAGACAAAGGGGCACATTCCATCAGCACCTGATTCCTCAAGAGGTGCTGCCAGTTGGACCAGCAGCCACTGATTCCCTGGCGGAGCCACTGAAGACAGCTGTTCCTATATGCAGCCTTCTGAGTGACTGCTTAACGAGTATGAAATGTTGTAGTTAATTTTAGGTTTTGTATGTAACTAGTGTATCTACAGAAAATCTTGCACATTAAACCTTATTGATCCGTAAGTTGGGTGTGCTGTGTCTCACTGGTATTCACACTCATCACTAAGCGTCCAGTATCAACAGCTGGTGTCTACGTAGAGGGGACTGGCTGGCTCTTTCCTAGATGCCAAAATCTCATTTTAAAATAGCTAAAAATATATTATCAGTGGGATGTTCAAAACCTCCTGAGCTACTTAGGAACAAAAGACCTTTTAACTTTTGATGGGACTTGTGTTCTTAAGTCACTTAAGCACTTCTGAAAACTCTACTTGTTGTCCCATGACCTGATTCTGGATTGCTTAAATTTGATTTGATTGGTTGAGTTTCATCCATATAGTGTACATGTAATTGCTTTTTAATATTTGGTAATCAAGCACATTTAGCTGAGGCATACAACTGAGAATTAATATTAAGGTAGGCTTGTGAAGGGTGAGGCCTAAGCTTATAGGTTTGTCAGTATAATAAATAGCAGATCTTAACATAAGTAGGTACCCTAGGGTTATAAGATTTAACAGTAAGGATCCTTACAACAATTTAATCACAAGAGAACAAAGGAATGAAATCCTAAAGGAATTGGGGAGAGGTGTTTGAGTACTATGTACCCTTGCACCTAACAAAACACTGGGAAGTGTATTAATGCAGCAATCAGAAACCCCAGTTATGGATACCTAGAAAGCCATTGGTGGATAAGGACTAAGACCTAAGTAAATATGGTTATGATATGTAAAGGTATGAAAAAGGAATTATTAAACCCAGTGCATTAAGTGGGCCTCGACCCAAAACATCTTTGTGGTGTGCTCCACTGACAGTTGTTTCTAATGGCCTCAATACGGTTGTAAGTATGTACAAGGTTTTCAGACTGTCAATGTCGGGGAAATACTTCATTTTGTACTAGGCTATGGTAAGTACGCACAATCCAGGGGATTGTGTTGCTATATTTTTCATATTCATATATTCCTGTGATTTCAGTTATCTATATCTGAATTCATTAAAACACACAGCATGCGCTTCTGTCTCAAAAAACAAACAAACAAACAAACAAACCAGTAAAATGTCTTCAGTAAATAAAAGAACCTGTTATTTACTAAAGCAGCACAATTTACAGTCAAAATATTCAAAACTACACACTAATTTTTCCCCTACTGTTATTTATCCATGTTAATAATTTTAGTTGCCACAGGAATGTTATACAACCATAAATGTAAAGAGATAGTTTTCACAATAATGAAAGAAGGGGGTAGTGGTCCATAAGGCAATTTCTCCATTATGATGTAAGCCACAAGGAAGAAAGATTAATGTCAGGGATACTCAAACTGAGGTTCGGGAGTTGCAAGTGGCTTTCTTATGGAATTCCTGTGGCTCTTTGTAGCACATATATTAAAACACTCTGTTATTTAATTATTATCCAGTCTAACTTATTAACCTTTCAGGATGCTTTTACTATGTTATTAACCAATTGTAGTTGATAAAAATAATACTTAGATAGAATAACCAAGAAAATGTATTTATTTACAGAGACCAAGGGTGACAGAGAGAGAGAGAAAATGAAACAATGAATTCTCTTTTGGATATTGTTGATTATTAATTTGGCTCCTGAACCACTGAGGTCTGAGTACCATGACAATAAATGGAAGAAGTCTCGACCCAAAGAGGGCTGCCAAAGGCCCGAGGTATAATAAAAGTATAAAATATGGACATTTTGCAGCTGTTTGCTGTACCTAATGTGATAAAGTCAGGACAGAGAGCTACAAAAGAGTACTTGAGAGCAGATATGTCAGCCCAAGAATGATAAATTCCAAAGCCCAAGAATGATAAAGGCCTTTTTCCCTGCAGATGGGGGTGCGGGGAGGTGATTGCAGGTTAATTGGAAACACCTGAGGCCAGTCAAAGGCTGCTTCAGGCCTATGAAAACCCTGTTTTTGCTAGAGGGAAGGGGGAGAGAGCTACAAACTACCAGAAGACTAGTAGTAGTAGTAGTAGTAGTAGTTGTAGTGGAGGAGGAGGAGGAGAAGAAGAGACTTTCACAGAACAGGAGACAGCGCTTCTTCCCAGACAAAACAAATAATTATTTCAACTCCCCCCAGAGCTGAAATCACCTGAAAAAGCCTTGACTAATCCTGGAAGTATTCTGAACTGCCTAAGCTATTTCACCAAAGAAAACAAGCAATAAAGACAAAAGTTTTACATTCAAAGTTCATATAATCAAAGACCACCAACTTCCTCACTTGCAGCATGGCATCCATGAAGAATCTAGTGGGAAAAGTGGGGGGGGGGGGGAAATCAGTCAAGTATTTGATGAAATTGGACTCTTCTAAGGAAATCCAGTACAAATAACAACTGTAAGCAAAAATGCTGAACCATACACTGTACATGCAGAGAGGTTGTAACACTGTGATAGGTTATTTAATGGTAGACAAGATAATACAACTGGTTGTCTAAAAAACAAACAAAAAAAATGGATTTTATTTAAACAAGCGTAAATTGAACTGGATTCCACGTACCTATAACAACTTTAAATATAATTTTATTGTATATATTCTTCAATTTGAATATACACATACAGGAACTTAGTATTAAACCTCTGTAAACACAGGGTATTATCTTATATATTATTATTTTTAATTCAAGGTTCCCCTTTCTCTAAATATCTCATTAAGAGCTCTCTAACAGCTAAGTCAGTTTGAGCCTCTTCTGAATTCCTGAAGAGATGGATTCAACTCGGGGGGAGGTGTACATTAGACCAGACCTTTTTGTTCCAGGTCTGCAGGACAATGTCAAGAAATGACAGGGGATAATCAGATCTGATAAGGAACAAAAATGCCATCTCACTTGGACTGACCTGAACAGCCAGCTTTAAACAGATTTCCTGCCCATCTGTCTGTCCCGCTCCACTTCAGTACCTCCAATTATTCTTGGTTTCTCTCAGGCCTGGTTTACCTTCATCCCTCTGGCTGCCCCGTTTCTCTCCTTTTGCTCACACTCTGCATCCATCTCTCTCAAGCTCCTTTCTGACTCTGTCCCTTCACCGTCCTCCTTTTCTCCCCCAACTTTCATTTCCCCTCCCTCCAAGTGGAATGGCCACCTGCTCTCCATAAAACAATGACAGTGCATTCACTCTGAACACAACCTAAATCATATATCCTCATACAGGGTCACGTTCTTTTACCATTTTTACACTAGTTCATATCTTGTCCAGAAGCAGGACCTGGCAGTAACAGCCTTGACAATTACTATGTAAAGGTGTACATGGCAAAGGAACATATACCTTAGATGAATAATTTTATTGTCCTTGTTTGGGAAGGTTTGAATGACTACTATAAGTGATGGAATTTGACTGAGCCTTTGTCAAAAAGTTCTCAAGAGCTAATGATCTTGTTAATAAACTTTTGCTCATGTTTATACAGGCTTATGTTCCTAACATCAGTGAGTCTGAAATGAAACCCAAACCTAATTTTTCATCTTGTCCCATATGCACAATCATCAAATCCTCAGCCAATGCAAGACTCACACAAATGCGTTCAGCTTTCACAATATATTAAGAGGTCTCAATCCAGTAAGAAGGAGCTGCCATGACAACTGCTCCCCAGAAATCTCTCTAACTTTTGAGATCCGAATCTATTACAGAAAATGGAAAACACATTGTGAGACATCGCATTAGGGAATTTCCTACTCCTCCACAGCTCCACACACTTTCCTTTATTAATGGAATGTAAGGACACAGACCCCAAATCCAGAGAGTCAGATAGGTGTTCTTTCCTTGACTCACTAAGAGCCATATTGTCATTTCTATATTGGTGGAAAGAAGGGACTAGAATGCAGGGGGGGGTCATTATTGCAGCATTTTCCTTCCCCCCATACTCACTGGAAGTCCCTCTATAGAAGATAAATAGGTTTCAGATCTGTTTAGGGAGGGGCAGGCCTACATCTTCCAAAATCCTTGGAATTGCAGCAGTTAAGGTCATGCTTCTTCATTCAGCATTAACTTAATTCCTTGTCATACTTTGGAACCTCTTTTTGAGAGAAATATAGAAGCAGAGGCCTCCATAGGTTCCTGGCAACAGAAATCCAGCAGGAGCCATATTGACAGGGGAAAAAATAAGCTGAAAGGGACATGGCTTCAGCAAATAGACAAAGGACTTCTTTCCACATGGATAAGGTATTTTTGAAGCTCACTTGTGAGGTCAGCATGGAGCTCAGATGATCCACAACCTTAAGAGAGGTTCCATGGGGTAAGGAGGCAACTCTGCCCCCCAGCGGAATTATTCCAGGAAAAAAACTACAATTCAAAACTCAACCTCCTGTTGCAATCATCAGCATAAGGGAACCATGTGGCTTTAGCTATTTTAAATCACTGTGGGGACAAAGGGAAGATTTGAGCAGTTCTGTAACTGACTTGTGAATTCAATTCTAAGTAAAACAAATACATTATGCCCTATTTCTTTTAATATTATAATGTGAACCTGTCATTTCACACACATCGATATGAAAAAGCTGTGTTTTATTTACTTTTAATAGCGTTTATTCTTAACTGCTCTTATTTTGAAAATGAATGGATATCCTAGAGAATAAGAAACATAAGCAGAGCCATTAGTCACCTTATTTTATTAATGCTTTATTCAGCTTAATCAGTCAAGGCATATTAATAATGCCCAGACTCCACTCCACTTCAAGCTCAGTATATTATAGTCTTCTAGAAAAAATGAGCCTAACCTTTGGTGTTTCTGGCAAAAACGCTAAGTAACAAGTGATTAATCTTGTTTTGTATCACTATTATTTTGTCATAAGGCAAGTGGGTGTACTGAGATTGTCACAGGTTTGTATGAGAGGATAGAAATTAAATAAATATGACAAATTGCTATTAGCTCTATACATGTAGTACCCATACAAGGCATGCCATATTGCTCTCCACACTTGAGAAAGACCTATGGGTCAGATTTTTAGAAGTGTCAGAAACTAAGGTGTTAAGCTCTTATGAAAATTTGACCCTGATTGTGTGCTGTATCCTTTAAAAAAATCTGTACCCTACTATCAGGAACCCAACAAAGGTAGTCAGGGCCAAAGCAGGGGAAATCTGAGATTGGTGCTAGCAGAGTCATTCATAGTCAGGTTCCAGGCCAGGATTGATACCAAGGGTCACAGTCCAAGTCAGGTGGTGAAATTCAAATCAACCTGTGGTCAAAGCCAGGAATTCAAGAGCTATAACAGTGGCAGCTAGAGGAGATCCACACTACTGCTGAGACATTTCCTATAATGCCCCAGGGGTATTAGTAATAGAGAAGGAGCCAATCAGGAGCCATAAGACTCCTGCCTGTCAAATCCTTGAGGTGGATCTTCCTACTGTCTGTGTCCACTCCAAGTCATGGGAATTAGAGCACAAGTCAACTACAGTTACCACGGGGGAGCAGCCTGGAGGTGCAAGCTATCTGAGTTCTAGACCTACATGGCCTTACATTCCATCACCAAAGTGTTGGAAAGAACAAAGATTCACGTCTCCACTCTCATTTCTTAAATACCATTTGAAACACTTGAGAACGTTATTTACCTGACAACGTGTAATGACTTCTATAGCACCAACTAGTATTTCTAGTTCAGCTACTACATCTACAGTTGTAAGGAAAACTGTTGTAATAAGATTTCTTCATTTCTGTCTTATTGCTTCTATATTCTGAAACTATTCTCAAAGCTTGAATCTTCCTCTACATAGTGTGTCCACTATGAAAAAGGCAACCTTTATTGATCTATTCAGGAACTCACAGTCTAATGTATTGATTGCTTTCTGCGCAAAGTCTATAACAACAAACTTCAGTTTGATTTCTTCAGAAGAAAGTGAATATAGTCTTATTCATGTAATCAAACACAGTTACAGCAGTCTTTGATTTGCTGCTCTGTCTGCCAGATGCAGGAGGCAATACAGTGGAACATCTGTTTCCAACAAGTATGTGAATGGAGCATATTTGCCAGACAACTATGGAAAACATCACAAATTTCAACTAACACCTCTTTCTCTTTGGCAATCAGTGATAGAAGAAGAATCAATCTACTTTAAACTGAATCTTTGGGGTGGGGGCATGTTGTAGCCCTTGACTTTACATATGCTTGGCTTGCATGAATGTATCTCATATATACACATTTTTTTCTTTATAAGTTTAAGAAATCCTAGTTCAATAGTATTACATTTAGCATAAGTTGATATGTTAACATAACTTTTATATTAGTAGCTGAAATGCAAGAGATCTACAGGCCTTATTGTAAGAAATTACAATATACGTCTCTATGTGAGAGCTTTGCAATAGGATATATATAGTATGAGTAATTTTGAGGTTAGAAATATCAGACAGGGTAGGTCTATTTGTTCAACAATCTCTGATGAAAAACCTCATACAAGTTATTTTGGATCATGACACATAGGTCAGCAAGTGAATAACCACTTAAATAACAACTTAAGGTGAGACCTTTGACATTTCATAAAACCGGAAAAAAATTCATAAATAAGAAAAGGGTAAAGGTAATGGAGGATGGTTATATGTTAATCATACGTCAATTGTATGCATGAACTCCTGAATCAATAACACAGATGTACCCTGACAATTTCTGGGGTAAAGGCCCATATTTGGGTGAGGAAGGACGATTTCATCTAACTTATTTTTAGAAGGGTATAAAGGTGTAGATCCTGAAAAGGGATTTAAGACCTTAGGATTTGAAGAACAGGGAAGCTTCTAGTCCTCAGCTCTCCAGCTCAACCTTTCTTGAGAAAGACCACCACAGATCCATCTTGCTCTTTCTTAGCTATCTGGTCTTTATTGTTTTAATAAGTTTAACTATATTGTTATATTAATTATTATAACTATATTTAACTATATTATTATATTAATAAGTTTAATTATATTAGTTAGGGTTGCTAGACTCTGTACTCTTTGGCTATGTCTACACTTGGCCAAATAAGTTGACTTTGCTAAGTCGACTTAACAAAGTCGACTTTAAGTCAATTTTGTTAAGTTGACTTAGCATGTCTACACTATAAAATCAAGTCAACTTCAAGGGGACCTTGCCAAATCAACTTAGAGTGTCCACACTGGACGCCTAAATCGACTTGTAGGGGGTAGATGGACCTGGGACTCGACCATGGTGGCAGGTGGGGCACCCCTTCCAAAGTGCCAGAGGGCTCAGCATTTGCCCCATTGTACCCTGGTACAATGGGGGCTGAGCAGGACAGGAACAGTGTCAGGGCATAGGAGTGGGGTGGGCAGGGCTGTGTTCTGCCCCTGGGTGGGCACGCCAGGCTCTGGCTGTGCCAGCCACCCTGGCAGGGAGGGAAGTGGGGGGCACTGGGGCCCTTTTAGTCAATTTAAAGTTGATTTAGGGCTAATCTGCGTCCACACTGGCTAAGTTGACTTAATAAAGTCGACTTAGCCAGTAAAGTCGACTTTAAACCAGGTTTAATAAAGTCAACTTTAAATAAGCAGCAGCTTAAGTCGACTTAAGGAAATTGTAGTGTAGATGCAGATTAAATCAAGTCGACTTAAGCAGGCTGTTCGGTTTTTAGGTGGAGTCATGCATAACGGACATTAACCTCACATCACAACAGCCATTCCTGGCTGTGCATTAAGGGAACATATCTTGTGTCTGTCACTGGGAAGGAAATTCTGGAATCAGTCCATATATTGTATAGAAGCATGATCTGTTAATAGCTGTCCTCTAACCTACCATAAACAATGTGTACGTAATATGGTGTCAGATGTAAACCAGTGCCAGAAGAGAACAGAACAAAATGACAAGAGCAGCAAAGGTTACAATATCAATTTCATGAATATACCACTCCTCAATACCCCAGAGGACTTCAGCTTTGATAGACGTTCAGAATGAACAGACTGGGCAAAAGGTTTTGCGTTGCTACAAAATTCTGTAAGGAAACTCAAGATATTCAGGTATTATTAATTTATGCTATGGGGAAGCAGGCAGTTTATCTTTAAATCTTTTGCCTTTACTGAAGACAGTCACAAAGTCAGAACCCTTTCATGGCCATTCTTGATATCTCAGAGAAATGTAATTTATGAAAGAGTATGTTTTCAATAGATGATTCAGGAGCCAAGGAAAAATGTGAATTTTTATAAGACTGCTGCTTACATTAGCTGAAAAACTGATCTGGGGGCAGCAAAACATGAAAATGTAGAAACAGGTTGAATATTGCGTTAACAGAAAAGAACTCAGATCAGCTACAATTAAAGTTGCACTTAAATCTGCACACAGCTGGAGAGACAGCAAAGTAGTCTGAACTAGTTTAACAGAACAAAATATAGGAACAACTTTAAACTAGTTTAAATGCTATAAACAAACAGCATAAATGCTAAAAGTCATTATTACTAAAATTGTGAGTTGATGAGGGAGCCCTACACAAACGCCAAAGCCATTCAGACAAAATGTATAAGATATGGAAAAATCATAGCCTAACAGATATATGTTTAGCCAAAGGCCCAAGGAGTAATAATGCACAATATATGGACATTTTGCAGCTGTTCACTGTAACTAGGCAGTGAGGGAGTTGATTAATATTATAAACAATTAAGAGACATTGTTTCTGGAATCTATGTCACATGTTATAACACAGAGTCTGTCTGGAGAGGGAAACTGAACTGTCATAGAAAGACTACTGACTTTAAAACTTCCTCAGGAGTACATATGATCATCTCAAAAGACATTTACGATCAAGCCCTCCCAGAGCTGAAATCCCCTGACACTGCCTTGATTAGCCCTGTAGGTATTCTGAACTGCATAGGCCATTTCAACAGAGAAAACAAGTCACAAAGACAAAAACTTTGATCAAGCTTTGATCACATGCATTTTAATTGCAAAGGATCAAAGACCAAAAACCTCCTTAGCTGCAGCATGATGGACCTAGTGAGAAAGGTGAAAAAACTCAGTGCAGTATTTGAGAATATTGAACTTTTGAAAGGAAATCCAGAACAAATAGCCTTAAGAGACTGAACTATATTATATATATATATACACACACACACTTCATAGGATTCTTATCCCATTACTTCATGAAGCAGAAACTGAATTAAAGAAAATGGAGCAGATTGGTATAATTGAGAAAATCTGAGCCAAAAGCATGATGTGCCCCAGTGGTAACAATTATACAGAAAAATGAAAAAATATGATTCTGTGTGGCTCTTCAAAGATTTAATGAAGCCATTATTAGAGAAAAATACATCCTCCAAACACTGGGTGACTTCCCCACACAGTGAAAGGAGATACAGTGTTCTCTAGTTCTCTAAGTTAGATACCTCGAGCAGTTTCTGGCTAATTTCTTTACCCAAAGACAACAATAGATTCATTACATTTATCCAGGGCTTTTTTCTGCTGGTATGCACCAGTTCTGCGTACCGGCACCTATTTTTCCCTGGCTGGCCCCACTGCCCAGTTGGGGGCCAGAGTCAGCAGGGCAGTGAAAGGAGCGGGTTTCCTTTCCCCTGCTGACCTCAGCCCCCAGCGGGGCAGGCAGGGGCCAGGAGCGGTGGCCACGGGTCAGAATCTGACCCGTGGTTGTCTGGGAGCTGCGGCCAGGCTGCAGCTTTTTCAAGTCTCCCTCCCTTGAGCATGCTCGGATGCCTGCCCAGAGAGCAATTCTGGCTGCTCCTGCAGCTCCGGCCAGGTAAGAAGAGAGGAGGCCAGGAGGGTCAGGGAAGGGGGTCAGCGAACTGGCGGGGGGAGACTGAGAGAAGTGGGGACCCAACGGATGGGGAAGTGGCTGGGGGGGCGGGGCGAGAGGAACGGAAAAGGGACTGGG
>ML688283.1:183484-223725 GCA_007922175.1 Pelusios castaneus | reverse complement strand
AGGAGTGGGGAGCTGGCAAGGGGTGGAGAAGGGGCTGGGGGGGCCAAGAGGAGTGAGGAAGGGGCCCAGGGCAGACAAGAGGAGCGGGGAACTGGTGGGCGGGCAGGGAAGGTGTCTGGGGGGGGCAAGAGGAGTGGGTAGCTGGTGGGCAAGCAGGGAAGGGACGTGGGGTGCCGAGAGGAGCAGGGAGCTGGTGGGGGGCCAGGGGACAAGAGGAGCGGGGAGCTGGCAAGGGTAGGGAAGAGGCCAGAGTGGGCCAAGAGGAGCTGGGAAGGGGTCTGGGGGGCGAGAAGAGTGGGGAACCGGCAGGAGGTGGAGAAGGGGCAGGGGACCTGAGAGGAGCGGAGAAGGGGGGGTCGGGTAACTGGTGGTGGGGAGGCTGAGGGGAATGGGGAGCCAGTGGAGGGGCCCGGGGGCGGGGGGTGAGAGGAGCGGGAAACTGGTGGGGGCATGAGGAAGTGGCTGGGGGGACCGAAAGGAGCAGGAAAGGTCAGAGGGGGGACCGAGAGGAATGGGGAGCCAGCAGGTGGGTGGGGGGGAAGGCAGGGCCTGGGAAGGCTGCTGGTGGCCAGCGGTGGTGGAGGGTCCTGACACTACCACCACTCCTGACGGCGTACCAGCACCTTTTTGGTTTTTTTAAGAAAAACAGCACTGCATTTATCGCACCTTTTGGGATATTTTGCTTTCAAAAATTACCTTTTGGGATTATCAGTGCACCTGACTTTTCCAAAGAAACACAAAACAGAATTCTAGTTTTCATCAATATTTTGATAACTGGCTCTTTGATGGGAAAAACCACAATAAAACTTTCAGTGAAGTTCTAAGCTCAGTCACTTGGTCCAGACTGAAGCTTCACAAGGACAAGGGGTAGGCAGAAAATACACAAATCAATTTTGTGGGACAGACAACAAATAAAAATGGAATCAGTCCTAGCCCTGAGAAAGTAAAAGCAATTCACCAGTTGAATGCACGCAGAGCCATCCTTGTGGGTGGCGGTGGGACAGGGAGCAAGGAGACCACTCCGGGCCCCGTGGTTTGTCGGGCCCCATGCTTCAGTGGCGTTTCCAACCCTGCCCCTGGAGAGGAGCAACCACACTCCAGCCTGCCACCAGGAGCAGGCGAGCCAGCCCAGGGGTGGGGCAGGAGCACAGAGCTTGGCTTCTGGCCCAGAGTGGCCCTGCCACTTCCCAGCACCAGGGGGACAAGGGACCCTCATAGACCGATTGTCCCTGGGCCTCGCCCACTCCTAGAGACAGCTCTAAACGCACCAGCAAACATCCCAAGAACCGAGACGTGTACTGGGGGTGGTAAATGACTTCTATTGATACTTAAAAGACCTTTCCACAGTGACAAAACAGTAACATAAAAAATAACCAAGTTGTTTTGTGATCTAGCTTTGAATAGTTTTTCCTTTTGTTGTGTTAACAACAATGTAATAACTGATTTGCACAAATATGGCTCTTTTGTGAGGATTTCAGTTAAAAATCTAAACAAAGTCACCTTCCCAAGATGATAATGAGTGTGTTATTTTCTATTGTGGTTGTATAATTTGATTCTGAAAATCTAAATAATTATATCTGCCAATTTTCTAATTTATTGCCAAATCATAGTCAAATACCATTTTTGCCTTCTTATATCCTATATTATTTGCTATTGTCAAGGTTATTTAGTAAACTCTATACAACTAATTTCAACTTTATTTTGAAATTAAAAGAACCCTAAGAAAAAAGGTATTGCTAATCAGTTAAGCAGTTGCTTTACATGGGTTAGTTTTATACCCTATCCTGAGCCAGCTGGAGGTCAGGATTCTATCTCTCTGCCCCACAACCTAAACAATTTTACCCACAATTTTTATTGTGTTGTTCAGGATTTGGCCCAGAATACCTTCCTGAAAGAAAACAGATTTAAGGTTACAGTGCGATGCTTATCTCTGGCTTCCTTGGTTCCTTTTCAGAAATTATTAGGCCATACCATTGTTAGCAATGGAGCAATACTGACTTAACAGGAGTGTAGGAAAGAGTTAAATTGAGCACCTGGTCTGAATGATAGCTACTATGGTAATGGGGTTACTACCGGCAAACCTTGCTGTCCTGTAAATGAGATTCTAGTTAAAAGTTATTTTCCTTTTTCTCTAAATCTTCCCCTCCTACATAAGGTCCTGGATGGGAATGTTGCTTATCACCTTTCTTCCCCCACCTCCCTGCTTGTTAAGGACTGTGATGTAATTTCTGTTGTAGAAAATAATGAGTTTGAAGATAAAAAGTCTGCGCAATATATGCAAAACCTGTAAACGGGTGGGGATAATTATATGCACCATATAATCATCAATATTCATTGTATAGGTGTTAATGTAACCATATAAACGTCCATGAAATGTCAGTCATATATGAATTTCCATATTGTTTTAGATAAAAAAATTGTAAGGCAGCCCCTCCTTGCTCACTCAAGACGTCGAGAGGAACGAGCAGGCAATAAAGAGTAACATTCAACCCAATCCACCTCTGGGACAACCTGTTTGTTTATCTAGCAAGGAGCAGCACTAAATACAATCTGTGTTTCTCTGAAACCAATTAAACTGATTGTACTTTGCTCTACAAGAGTCCAAACCCACTTTGTTCAAAAAGTTAAGAAAATCTTTTTTTGTGCAAAGTATTTTATCCTTCTGGCCAGAACAAACTGTTCAAACAAACAAACAAACAAACAAAACCCGCTTAACAGCTTAGCAGAAATTCTGTTGATAGAAGATCCACAATATCTAAACCTGGAGAGAAAACCTGTTAGCTTGTTATTTTTGAAACACTAGTTCAATTGAAACCACAAAGGCTTGGATGGGTGGTCGCTTTCATTGTGTTGGCAATAAATCTATTTTAAAAGGCTTTGGAATACATGTTTTGTTCTTGGGGGTTTTTTTATTTATTTATTTATTTTTATTGTGTTTTTTTTTTTTAAAGGCCTCTCACTTTTCAGAAAACCAGGCAGATTTCACACGTTTCACTTAATGTGTCATATTAAGAGGTGAAGTTGAGGTGCCACATTGGATTGCTTTAGTCGAATCATGTTATGGCTTATTGTGACACAACAACAGATGACAAATGATGCTAATGCAATTTGGCAGGCCAATTCTCCTCAATCCTGAGGAGTTCCACAGCATTTTTTACTTCTTTGCAATATATAGGGTTCTTCACGTTCCCAGTCATTGAAATAAGAGATTCTTGTGCTTACAAAAGTTTGGTTCACGCGTTAGGTATCTAAATATATATTTTTTTTTTAATTGCCGGAAGAATTGCAATTGAGAAATAAGTTTGGGGATTTTGTTTTGTTCCTTCTATCTTCTACTCCCTGCTTCAGTGGTAAATGAACTCAGGTTGTCTGGCTTCCTTTGGATAGTTTTTCAATAGGAACTAGCATTTAGAAGGGTGCAAACCACAAATGACAGACACACTGGCTTCAACATGTCTCCTTGAACAATTGAGCTTGCATACCAAAACACTGTCAGTTACAGATGTGCAGGGATATAAATATAAAGCTGGCTGGGAGTTGATTGTGGAAGGCAGAACGCCCTCAATTCCCATCATCATCAATGGGAGCTGAGGTGCTAAGAATGTCAGTATCTTGGGCTCTTTAAAAATCAGCTCCCAAAACTAATATGAGTGATTTTCCACTTTCATTCATTGTGATATTCCAGACATGAGAATTACCAGGAGCCCTTCCTATACTAGTGAGGCTCAGCCTCAGCATAATTTGACATAGATACTAAAACATTCAGAACATGACTACAATAAACAACATAATGAAATATTCATATCAAGATGTTCAGGTTATGAACTCATTTTTGTATGTAAGTGAAAGCTTTGAAAAAAATGGGTGATCTATTACTTAGACTAATAAAAACAAAAAAAAAAATAAGGGACAGGACGATGGATGCATACGGGTGATGACTGGGGGTATTCAAGTGTAAAACCACTCATCATTCAATGAGCAATGGAAGTAAATAATTAATATATGAATAACTATAAATACATAAAGCAAGTGATGTGAAGGGTAACTAGAAGGGTTTCTAGGTATGCTAGTAACAAGAAGAAGGTGAAAGTGTGAGCCCCTTACAGAATGGAGGATGCAACTTAGTGACAGATGTGGAAAAAGCTGAATTATTCAATGGTGGGTTTTTTGGTTTGGTTTGTTTTTTTGCCTCTGTCTTCACAGATAAGAGCAGTTCCCAGACTCCTGCACTGGGCAGCACAGAAAGAGGAGAAGGTGAGCAGCCCTTAGTGCTGAAAAAACAGGTTCAGGACTATTTAGAAAGTCTGGATATGATCAAGCGTTTGGTGCTGGATGCAATGCATCCAAGGATGCTCAGAGAGTTGGCTTATGTGATTGCTGATCCATTGATCATTATCTTTGAACACTCATGGCAATCAGGGGAGGTCCTGGATGATGGAAAAAGGCAAATATAGTGCCCATCTTCAAAAAAAGGGAAGGAAGAATATCCAGGGGATTAGAGACTGGTCAACCTCACCTCAGTTGCCAGAAAAATCATGGAGCAGGTCTTCAAGGAATCCATTTTGAGTCATTTGGAACTGAGGAAGATGATCAGAAACAGTCAGCATGGATTCATCAAGGGCAAGTAATGTCTGACCAACTTGATTGCCTTCTATAATGAGATGACTGACTCTGTGCATGAGGGGAAAGCACTGGATGTGATAAACCTTGACTTTAGCAATCTTTTCATATCATCTCCCACAGTATTCTTATCAGCAAGTTAAAGAAGTATGGGTTGGATGAATGGACTATATGATGGATAGAAAGCTGGCTAGATCATCAGGCTCAATGGATAGTAATCAATGGCTTGATGTCTAGCTGACAGCTGGTAACAAGCAGAGTGCCACAGGGGTTGGCACTGGGGCTGGTTTTGTTCAGCATCTTTATTAATGATCTGGAGGGTGGGGTGGATTTCACCCTCAGCAAGTTTGCAGATGTCGCTAAACTGGAGGGAGTGATGGCAAGATTACGATGTAGAATAACCTTGACAAATTAGAGAAATCAGATGAGGTTCTGCTGAGGACTTTTAAAATTATATATATATATACACATACAAGCAGCTAAACAAACCTTGAAGGGTACTATTAAGAAGATTATAAACAATGAAATTGTGAATTCTTATTTCAAGTGGGAGTAAAAGAAAGACTAGGGGAAACAAAGGGAACTAAGGCAGTAGCTTTCCAGCTCAAGGGACCTGGAATGAAATCCTCGATCAATTTCACACCTCCTGTTGAATTTAGTAGCACCAAGATTCCTCTTGTGGATTCAGATTTGATTTAAGTCACAAGTGAAATGAATGTATTGGTCTCAAGGTGTATAGTCTAAATATCTGCTATATAAGCACCTCCAAGTTTGATACCATTGTCATTCATCGAAATCTTTGGATCAGCTCATTGCCTCCCACAGTAAAATCCACTGCAGGCAAACTGAGGTAGAGGGACATTGGATGCAACATTTTACTTGGAAATTTCTGTAAAAATTTCTCTGCAGAGATTCCCTCTTCCATAACAAGAGTGATTTTTGCTCTCACCTCCAGAAAAGCCACCCCCAAACTTCTTAGATTCCAATGGACTTGTGAGAGGCCAGAGATGTATGTGTAGACACCCTGTACTCACCAGTACCACCACACACACTGCAGAAGCAGCAATTACTTCCCTTCCATCCCAGGTGAGAGGAGGCCCTCAGGGCCCTGAGGCTATATTAACATTTTTTAATAACTTCTGCCAGGCTACAGGGAAGAACAGTATGCTCCCACCTCAATCCTGCCATTGGTCACCCTACGTCTCTTCTCATATGGATCCCATACATCCAGAGGGCCTAGGTGGTGAAGGAAGGTGAACACTCTCAGAAAGGCATGAGTTCCCCTTTCATCCAGAGGGGCTGAGAGGACTGCACCATTCATGGATGTCAAGTGGTATGACATGTTTCTAAAATGATTTGAATACATGATGAATTCTGACAGGATGAAGACAGTCATCCCCAAAAAAGTTACTGGTTTAATTATGTCCCAGTTAATGCAGACATCAGGACTACTGAACATCTGAACAGCCAGCATATTGTCCTACTCACACCATCCTTGCATAAAGTACTATTAGTAAACTCACGAATGTATGAAAAACTTCTACTAAAATTATAAGAGTTTCATCAAGTTCATCAAGCAGCTGTCTAATTCACAGCTTCTTTTCTCTTCCGAGGTACAGGTGCTGCTGAGATCGTTAACCCACCACAATAGTTTGACAAATCCAGTTCATTAGAATCAGGGGTCTGCTTTAAACCCCAACATAGCCCTCTGCTGTTCTCCTGTCTCATCTCCATCACTTCCCTTCTCAAATTTCTGCTCGTCTTATTTTATCTCCTTCTTATGCTGAGAAAACAGCATTTTTACTTTTAAAATTGTGTCTGAAATCCTGACCCCACTAAAATAAATGGCAAAACTCCTGTATTATTTAGACTCAATCCTGCATTCTGCTAGCTTCATTAGCAGGGAACCTAGAAAGCATTTGCCACTGATAAAAAGCCAAATTTGTATTTTTAGAGAATCTTTACTCTTTACATTTTGTGGAAAAAAAAATTCACTATTAACTACTTTGTACTGAAAGTACCAGTGTCACTTATTTAATGTGTGCAAACTCCCCCTCTTGTGGCTGATTTTTGAATGCCCTTTAAATTTACATAGCTAAACATACTCCAATAATCTGCTTCTGATGTATAGCAGTTACTCAATAGCATATGGGGGTTTGTGTTTTACTGCATCTCATATTTCACTTCAGCCTCCATATGTGAGTAATAAAGTTATGAAAAAATGCTGAAAACTGAATTTGGCAAGGACAAATTTCACATTGATGGTAATGTGCTGTTCTATACTATACGCAGCCAGGCAGTACATTTCATTTGAAGGCAGACATTTGCAGAACACATGGAAAGTGCTAAACATAAGCTGAATGAAAAGAAATGAAAACCAGAGGCTGAAACAGCAGCCCCATTGAAAACAGTAAAGAAATAATGCACTGTGATGGGATCATTCCAGCATTTTCCAACTGTAAAACATTGTGTTCAACTGGTAAATATATACTGTGGCTACAGAAGTTAAAGTTCAGCATTTTATTTTAATTGCAGAAAAGTGCAATTTTTTATGGTTTTGTTCCAGAGAATTTGGGGGGGGGTTATCACGGAAAACTAGGGTTCCTGTTCACTAGCAATTCTGGATGTACAAACTGTACAAAATGGAATCTTCACGTGTTCAAATCACCTTGAATTTCAATGGGAGATTGGTGCCTCAGGGCTTGTACACACTACAGCCTTATCACACAGTAAAGAGCTTAACCGCCGGATAAGGCTGTGAGCCTGAGCATACAGACTACAATCTTGCTTGTTGCGCAGCAACAGCCCCCTTGCTGCGCAACAGGTAAACCAGCTAAACGAGGGTGGTTAGGCTTACCACAGAACAGCTGTTCCAAGGTAGAGCAAGTGTGTACGCTCTTTGTGCTTTTGACAGCCTCCAGAAATGTCCCAGAGTGCCAATTCAGGCCACGCTTGGACACCAGAGATCTTATACTTGTCAATTTCACTGCTGTAGCAGTTGAAGCCACCAGGAGCACCCAAGCCCTGAGCAGGAGCCCCCAAGCCCGGGCAGCTTCAGCCGGGGCTTCGCCGCTGCCCAGAAGCCGGCGGCTGGAGCCCCGCTGCCCTGGGAGTTCCCGGGGCCAGGGCTCTGGGCTGGCTGGAGCCCTGCTGCTCCGGGGATTCCACAAATCAGCGGGGCTCCAGCCACAAGCCGGCAGTGGACCCCCCAGCCCCAGGAAAGTCCCGCACGAGCAGGGCTCAAGCCGCTAGCGGCGGTGCAACTCTAGCCCCAGGAACACCGAGGGAACTCCTGGGACAGCTCCAGCACTGTGGGGGCAGCCAGCCAGCTGGGGGGAACAGCCTCACTGCCAGCCCAAAGGCTGGCTGTAGCAGTGCATGGTGGGATAGGTGCCCACCATGCGCTGCTTCTTATAGCGAAAATTCAAAGGAGTGCACGAACGCTCCTCTTTACTACAAGGAGTACTGTGTGGGCAGGGTAAAGCATTATAGTTGTAAGGCTTGCTTGTCCCACAACAATTTTATTACGGGACAAGTCTGTAGTGTGCACATGACCTCAGTCTCCTTTGAAAATCTCAGCCTAAGTGATCATGTTTTAAAATGCAAAAACACCAGCAGGTGGGCATATATAGATTGAATGAGTGCATATATGGAAGATTATTGTCATCCAGTACATATGCCTGCCCACTACTGATTTTTCTTCTGCTCTAGCTATTACCTTCAGTACATCACTTCCATAAGAAGTTTGTTAATGATTATTTGATTTAACTCAAAGATATAAAATCAGTTTTTAAATTTGATCTTTTCTTATGATGCCAAGCAATTTTTGCACCTGAGAAACGCAAGTTCTTAAGTACTGGGTTCTTTTTTAAGTTGCTACTATCTATGAAAAAATTATAAAGCCCATGACCTCTTCCCAATTCCTCCATCACTATACCACACAGTTCTGTAACGACACCAGAAAATTCAGTCATAGTGAAATGTGATTTATGTACAGCTACAGAATATAAGGGTGTGTCTACACTTATAAATTAGGTCGATTTAAGCAGCCTTAAATCGACTTAATTTAATCTACGTCTACACTGGGCTTTCCTTAATTCAACTCAAGGTGCTCCTTAAGTCGAATTACGGAAAAACTCATAACACCTCATTATAATTCAAACTAATGTCTTAGTCAACTTTATTAAAGTCGACTTAGCCAGTGTAGACGCCTTAAGTCGACTTGGTCGACTTAGGGCAGGGGGGACATGGGAGCACCACCTGGCTCCCTGGCAGAAGGGAGCCACTGTGGCTCCCTTGCCTGGGGAGCCCCTGCTCCCTTCTCCGCAGACCCGTGGCTTCCCTGGAACCCCCCCCCCGGAGATCCCAGGAGGCGGGCGGCTGGTCCCGGCAGAACCAGCTGCATGCCAGCTGGCTCTGCTGGGACTGAGAAGAGGTGGATGGCTCTCCCGGCTCCCTTCTCTCCAGGCCCCCCATGGGTTCCAGCAAAAAGGGAGCCGCTGCTTCCTTTTTGCCCAGACCTGTGGGGATCCTGGAGAGAAGGGAGCCCCGCAATCCCTTCTTGCCGGGACCTAACTAATTGACTTAGAGAGTCTAGTATAAACTCTCTAAGTCAAGTTAATAAGGCCCACTTTAAGTCGACTTAGGAGTCCTGTGTTGATTCTCTAAGTCGACTTAATAAGATCGACTTAAAGTCGACTTATTTAAGTCGACCTAAATCCTTAAGAGTAGACATAGGCCAAGAGACTGAAGTATAGCTGCAGTATATATTAATACTATTAGACTGGAATGAATATCTTACTTACATTGTATGCGGTAGAAGTTTCAACATTCACTTGAGCTAAAGGAAGATAGTTCCTATTTCACTTTTTATCCACATGTTTAACTATTCAAATGATCAGACATGAAGAATATGAGACAACAAACAAACTCTTTATATCATTACAATATATGTTACCAAATGGATAAATTCAGCTAAGGTGATGCCAGAGAGGAAGAGGGGATGAGTTAAATTACTCTTCTTTATACTAGCTGGCACCCTCTCTCCCCACACTCCTGCAGGGATTGACCTGGGGGAAAAGCAAGTGGTGCCTGTCCTCCCTTGTGGTTTCTGCCAAAGACAAAGAAGATTTAGTTATGGCTGGAGCTTTCTGCCCAATTTAGCAGGGTATTAAAGCACATGCCTAAGCATCGGTAGCCTTTTCCCAGTTAAAGCTAATGGGTGGGACAAAGTCATTAAGTCCACAATGATCACCTTTAAATGTCTATATTATCTGACACAGGGCATTTTGGTATTTTTAAAGGGACAGACTTTTAGAAGAGGGTAGGGAAAGGTGAAATCAGGACCAAGAGATACTGAGACTTTAGTGAAAAAAAGAACAGATTGAAATCATACATCCGAGGGTGCTGAGGGAGTTGGCCAATGTGATTGCAGAGCTGCTGGCCATTATCTTTGAGAACTCGTGGTGAACAGGGGATGTCCCAAAGGATTGGAAAAAGGCAAATATAGTACCTATATTCAAGAAAGGGAAGAAGGAGGATCTGGGGAACTACAGACTGGTCAGCCTCACCTCAATCCCTGGGAAAAATCATGGAGCAGGTCCTCAAAATATCCATCCTGAAACACTCGGAGGAAAATAGAGTGATCAGGAACAGTCAGCATGGATTCACCAAGGGCAAATCATGCCTGACCAACCTGATTGCCTTCTTTGATGAGATGACTGGATTTGTGGATGCAGGAATAGCCGTTGACGTGATATACTTCGACTTTCGCAAGGCTTTTGATACGGATTCCCACAGCATTCTCGTCAGCAAGTTAAGGAAGTATGGGTTGGATGAGTGGACTGTAAGGTGGATAGAAAACAGGCTAGATCAATGGGCTCAGCGAGTAGGAATCAATGACTCAGTGTCTGGTTGGCAACCAGTAACGAGTGG
The DNA here is from genome assembly GCA_007922175.1 of Pelusios castaneus. Taxonomy (NCBI): domain Eukaryota; kingdom Metazoa; phylum Chordata; order Testudines; family Pelomedusidae; genus Pelusios; species Pelusios castaneus. The sequence continues at coordinate 213,171 of ML688283.1, read as the reverse complement.
AGTTCCCCAGGGGTCAGTTCTGGGGCTGGTTCTGTTCAACATCTTCATTAATGATCTCGATGATGGGATAGATTTCATGCTTGGAAAAGTTCATGGATGACACTGAGCAGGGGGGAATGGTAGACACACTGGACGCCAGGGACAGGATTCAGGGAGACTTAGACAAAATGGAAAACTGGGCTAAAAGAAACCTCATGAGGTTCAACAAGGACAAGTGCAAAATCCTGCACTTAGGACTGAAAAATCCCATGCACTGCTACAGGCTGGGGACCGCTCGGCTAAGTAGCAGCACTATAGAAAAGGACCTGGGGGTTATGGTGGACGGGAAGCTGGATATGACCCAACAGTGTGCTCTTGTTGCCAAAAAGGCCAATGGCATATTGGACTGCACCAGTAGGATTGTTGCCAGCAGATCGAGGGATGTGATTATTCCCCCTATTCAGCACTGGGTGAGGCTGCATCTGGAATACTGTGTCCAATTTTGGACTCCCCACTACAGAAAGGATGTGGACAAATTAGAAAGAGTCCAGTAGAGGGCAACGAATATGATTAGGGGGCTGGGGCACATGACTTACGAGGAGCGACTGAAGGAACTAGTCTTATCTAGTCTACAGAAGAGAAGACTGAGGGGGGGGATTTGATAGCAACCTTCAACTACTTGAAGGGGTGCTGCTAAGAGGAGGGCAGCTAGGCTGTTCTCGATGGTAACAGAGGACAGAACAAGGAGCAATGTTTTCAAGTTACAGTTGGAGAGGTCAAGGTTGGATATTAGGAAAAACTTTTTCAGTAGGACGGTGGTGAAGCATTGGAATGGGTTACCTAGGGAGGTGGTGGAATCTCCACCTTTGGAGATATTTAAGGTCCGGTTAGACGAAACCCTGGCTGGGATGATTTAGTGGGGGTGGTCCTGGTTTTAGCAGGGGGTTTGACTAGATGACCTCATGAGGTCCCTTCCAGCCCTAAGATTCTACGATTCTATGAATAGGGCAGGGTAGGGTATACTTTACCAGGGCCTGGAGGCCCTAGTGGACCCGGCCCAGGCCCCAACTCTCATAACCATGTGTGGGAGGGGGCCTTACAAGTTTGTACTGGGCCTGAAAAATCATGCTTGGACCCTGCAAGGAAGGGCAAGACTCTGGACCCCGTTCATTCTGCACCATCCATCCCAGTACATCTAGTGTGACAGGAGGAATAATTTATGCCTACCAAAAAGCTGACTTTTATTTGCAGAGAACAGCACCGTGGAGACTATCGCTACCTGATGCACCATGTCTGAAGTGCCTTTTCTGCAGCAGCGCAGCTCCACTATACCCTCGATTGAGGCCTCACAACAAGCATCATAATCTAGCTATGAGACTTCAGAAAACCAGCTGAGAATTTCATTTCTCAGTCTGGAGAAGCTTAATCATGAGCTATTTTCTCATTAGCAAGCTGACAGACAAGGTACCAGAAATGCTCTAAACCAAAAAGAGCTTCATATGTTTATGGCATCCTAAGGATACTGGCTGAGAAATTTGAGAGACATCTTAGAGGGTGTCACAGGGTCTGCTCTATCTACCACTCAGTGGTGTATCCGCCTGGCTCAGCGGTTCTCAAACGCTGTGTTGCGACACATTAGTGTGCCATGGCATGCAGCCGAGTGTGTTCCCGGGAGCTAACTTGCTGCTGAAAGAAATCCCATGCCACCAAAACAAACCCACCCGTACCTAGCCCCTCAGCCTAGAAGCTGCAGCACAGGGAACTGGTGCCACACTCCAGCTTCCTGCATGTTTTCTTTCAGCAGTAGGGGGCTTCTTTCAGTGGTGGCTGGCTTCTTCTGGCAGTTGAGACGCTGTGTCATACACAGTTACACACATTGCCAACCATGTCATAACCCAAAAAAAGATTAAGAACTGCTGTCCTGGCTTATCTGGGGAATTCATTTACCATCTGATCCGATGCCCCTTTCCGTGGTTACTAAGGCCACTGCCTCACTCTCTCATTTCAAGGCCTTTCACACTCCTGGAACTGAAGCACTTTCCTTTTCATGGCTTAGCCTTCTGGCCAAGTCATATTAAAATTCTCTCCACTTCCTGGGTATTATTAAAGTCTGCTTCCAGGCTGCTTCCAGCAGTCCCCAAATAGGCTGTCTCTAGCACACCACTCCTACTGCGGCCACACACTATACTCAGCAACCCTCAATCCAGCAGCTCTGGGCTTTATTCTCTCAGCTCTTACTGCTCCTTCCCTTGATTGCTTCCTACTCACTTACACATGGTTCCTGTTCATCACCCCCATATCAGAGACTGCAAACTTCCTCATTACAGCCCCCCTCATCTACTGCCAACTTCCTCTCTTTATAAAGGCCTCCCCCCTCCTCTCCAAGCTGGACTTCATTCGCAGTTAGGCTTTACCTTGCTCTGACTTTCCTCCAGGTGCAACCTATAGATTAATTGGCCTAATTTAGCTTTCAGGTTTTGTGTGAAGTGCACACCTCATCACCCAGGCAGTGGAGGGGGAGGGGCGGGGAATGCATTTTTCAGTCCACTGTTCTTGAGAATTTAAAAGTCTTGTTTCACTCAAGTCAGAATAAAGACCCTAATATATACACCTCCTCCACAAACAAACTGATAAAGATAGACCATATATAAAAATCAAGTGTGCTCTGCTTCTCTTTTAGTGCAGATGCAGTGCTGTTCACTTTAATAAATCCTGCCAGTTAACAATCAAGCATAACGGATAGTGTTATTCAGCAAGACATAAAAATGGGGTGATAACTGAAAAGCCAAGAATTCCTTAATTTATAACCTGTTGTTCAGTAGTTTAAAAAAAAACTGTTGGGATGTTCTGAAAATTTAGTTCTGCCTTTTGTCATTTCATAATGCCACAAAGATTCTTTGGGCCTAATCCAGGAAAGGCTTGATTTATGCAGCTCCTGTGAGAACTAAATTTCCTTCTGGGAGTTGCTGGTGCTCAGTTCCTTCAAGATTTGGCTTCTCTTGTTTAGAAGTTATTTAGCACAAAATATAGAAGGCAAAATGGAGATGCAAAAGATTGCTGGGACTCATAACAGATAGATAGTGCAGAGGGACAGAGCACCCCAGCCCATTATTTTCCCTCCCAGTGATTTTGTCACATTTGTATTAATGGAAAGCTATGTATAGGATCTTTATGAGGATATGGGGAAACCTGCATAGTAATGTAATGATTCATTATGCAAAGCAATAGAGAGAGTTCATTCTGTATGTATGAAAAAATCCAATTGAAATCTCCTTTGGCTTTCAACAACTGCATTACAGAAACTCTGAAATCTTCCTATGATATCTTAAAACAATCCACCCCTCCTCTCCACTAAAAATAAACAAATAAACAGTCCAGAATAATTTTCTCAGGAGAGTTAGATTTTGGAAGTTGATTCATTGAGAGTACCATACTGACATTCTTACAGATGACCAAGACTTTCCTGAAATGATCAGCAGAGAATACAACAAAAGTCAAATTGAAAACAGCATTGGTAGCCTTTCACCAGTTAAAGCTAATGGGTAGAACAAAGCCATTAAGTCAACAATGATCACCTTTAAATGTCTATATTATCTGACACAGGGCATTTTGGTATTTTTAAAGGGACAGACTTTTAGAAGAGGGTAGGGAAAGGTGAAATCAGGACCAAGAGATACTGAGATTTTAATGAAAAAAAGAACAGATTGAAATCATGCTCTTATATTTTAGGAATCTGTAGGAAACCTCACAGCCATATTACCTATGTAAAATTCCCAGGAAAACAAGAAATTGCACATCACATCGCCCTTCTATGCAAAAAAGTATTCAGTGTATGTAAACAATATAGGGATATTAACAGAATCAAGTTTGCCTTTTTCAAATTAATATCAATTCCATTTTACTTTGATTGACAGTTACAGAACACACACACATACGTACAGTGGAAACAATTTTTGAGTGAAAGAGTGAAACTTTGCATATAAGTCTTAATACCCATGCCTATGCAAAGCCTCAGTAAAAGTTGAACATTTGGGTCTTTGCTGTAAGGTGCTACAGAGGCAGAACGGGACATAAATCTGCATACCAGGCAAAAAATGGCAGCTAAGAAAACAAGGAAAATAAAGTTTGAACTATCATAAAAAAAAAGTTTTTTCTATCATATGAGCAAATATTCTCAGATAGAAAGAGCCAGTTCAGACCTGTTTTTCACAAAACTCCATGTACAAACGCAAGCAAGGATACAGTTATAACCTAATCTCTGGGTCTATTCACATGGTAAATGTTTCAACCATGCTTCAGTCTGCTGGACTTTGGCTTAAGAAATTCGACTTTGCAAAGGGAACCTGAATAAATGTGGACAAGTTCCAAAGGGGTAGCCGTGTTAGTCTAGGTCAGCAAAACAAACAAGGAGTCCTGTGGCATTTTTAAAGACTAACGAATTTATTTATCACATGAGCTTTCGTGGGAGAAAATCCCACTTCATCAGACGCTTTGAATAATGGACAAATGAGAGCTCTCCAAGGTACTGAAAACCATACAGAGGACTGAAATACCGAAAGTAAATAGACAAAAGGCTTTGGTGGGCAGAAAGGTTGAGTTTAGCACATGAGTATGGTTAAATAAAAGAGATCAATGGTAGAATTAGTCTAAAAATTTTGAGTGAAAATATTTCTATCAGGAACATGTCAATTCTGTCAATTCCTCTATGGAAATTTGTATGAATCTGTAAGAGAGCTGTTTGGGATGAATGAGATCTAATTAACATGAAGTTCTCATTCTCTCTCATCTCCAGTTTTTTCACTTTATTCCAGAAGAGTGCATGTGTAGCCCATAGAATTCTAAGTATGTTCTCAGGATCAACAGAATTGGTGTGGAGCTGCTATATATAGAAGTACCCATTATCCTTGGCACAGCCAGATTTGAAAATTTAGTCCAAAGTATGGACTAAACAGTGATCACAATTTGAAAACCATTAAATTTTCATCATGTTAGGCAGACGCAAACTCTCCGCAGTTTAATAGAGAAAAGGACATAAAAACAAACTCCTGTAAATGGACCTAGGAAAACAGAACAAGAAGCAGATGATAAAGCAGCAGGTGCACATGTTCCAAAAATAGAGCAACCTTTAACTCTCTGGAAACATTTTACTTTAAAAGGAAAAAAACCACCTTTTGGAATGAATCACATTGCTTACAAAAAAAGATTTCTTTTTAAATGTGAGAAAAAATAAAGTGTTGTTCAAACAGATACTTAACAAAACCTGCTGCATACTTATTTCAAATTCTCTGAATGTTCAATTTTAGTGCACACAAAGAATGCCTGCAACCAGTTGGATGCAGGTATGATCAGCTACAAAACATTAAAGATATTTTTCTTTTTCATCTTCAGTTACAAATTGTTAGTGCATATGATTATGGACTCCTAGAAACAAAGCTGTGCAGTTCCTGGCTTGGGCTACATGCTTCTAGAATGGATGCTAATCAAGCCCAAGATTTGCATCAGGTGTGAGCCTTTGTTCTCAGCACTTTCCAATCCATTAAAATGAAAAATGACATCAATATGTACAGTTCTTGACTCTGACAGTGTTTTATAGTTATCACCCATCAAAATAGATGCCAGGCAAAATTGTGTATAAGAACTACTGAATTATTTCCTGGATAAGATAGAGTGACAGATGGTATAAATAACTCCATTATTTACATATCAGTCCAATGCTCCAATTTTGAATCAGCATGCTAAAATTCCATTACACTTACATTTTCCCCCCCAGCATTGTTCTAGGTATTCTAGCAGAACAATGGATTTCACACTTCAAAGGAATTAGCAGTCAAAAATTTACAGACACTAAAATAGAAATGACTTCAAAAGGCTGGATCAGGTCTGCAACATCAGCATGCTGATTAAAACTGCCCCATATTTCATGACATTTTTCAGCTTCAGAATGGAGAGACAAGCTGTACAGAGCAGGGTAGAGAGAATCATAATAGAACAAGGGAGATTAAAGAATTGTACAGCACTGAAAAAGAATGCCACGTTGCTGATTAAAAGAAATGTGACTCAGGACATTTTATAAATTTTAATCAAGAATTTAAAACAAAACGTAAATTCATCATCAAAGCTAAGCTATTATTAGTGATATTAAAGCAAACAATAAAACATTACAGCTAGCAAATAAAAATCAAACTGAGATCCACTCACATTGGTGTTAAATTATCAAATTAATGCCATATAACCAATCCTTATACAAATTCTAAGATGGCTGTCTGCTTGGTTATAAACCTCAACCAAGAACAAAAGTCAATCAAATGTTAGGCCCACGATATAGGCAACTGTCCTAGTAGTTAGCATAGGGCTAACATAGGGCAAGGATCCAGGTCCCCAATTCAGCTAGGGTTCGTCAGAAGATCAGAACCAGGCAGCTCAGGAAACCAGCAGGTCAGGAGCAAGAGACAAGAGCAGGTAGCACTGATTTATAGACTCACAGACTAAGGTAAGAAAGGGACCATTACCATCCAGTCTGACTTCCTTCACAACACAGGCCACAGAATCTTACCCACCCCCTTCTGTAATAGACCCTTAATCTATTACTGAGTTATTTAAGTCCTCAAATCATGGTTTAAACACTTCAAGTTACAGAGAATCAATCAACAAGTGACCTGTGCCCCATGCTGCAGAGGATGGCAAAAAAAACCCAGGGCCTCTGCCAAGCTGGTCTGGGGGAAAAATTCCTTCCTGACCCCAGATATGGGGATCAGCTAAACCCTGAGCATGTGGGCAAGTCTCACCAGGCAGACAACCAAAAATGAATTCTCTGTAGTAACTCAGAACCCAACCCACTGGGCTTATTTACCACTAGTAGTCAAAGATCAGTTAACTGCCAAATTAGGCTGTCCCATCTTATCATTTCCTTCAGAAACTTATCAAGTTCAGTCTTGAAGCCAGCTAAGTCTTTTTTGCCCCCACAGCTCCCCTTGGAAAGCTATTCCAGAACTTCACTCCTCTGACAGTTAGAAACCTTCATCTAATTTCAAGCCAAAACTTCCTGATTCCAGTTTATATCCATTTGTTCTTATGTCCACATAGACACTGAACTTAAATAATTCCTTTCCCTCCCTGCTATTTATCCCTCTGATGTATTTATAAGGAGCAATCACATTGCCCCTCAGCCTTCTTTCAATTAGGCTAAACAAGCCAAACTCTTCAAATCTCCTCTCATAAGGCAGGTTTTCCATTCTTCGGATCATCCTAGTGGCCCTTCTCTGTGTCTGTTTCAGTTTGAATTCATTTTTCTGAAACATGGGAGACCAGAACTACACACAGTATTCCAGATGAAGTTTCAACAGCACGTTATGCAACAGTACTAACACCTTCCTATCTCTACCAGAAATACCTCACCTAATGCATCCTAGGACAGCATTAGCTTCTTTTCACAGCCACATCACATTGACACACATCACAGTCATCCCTGTGATCAACCAAGATGCCCAAGTCTTTCTCCTCTGTCACTTCCAACTGATGTGGCAAAAATTCTTGTGATTAGTCCCTAAATGCATGTTCTTCCACTACTAAATTTCATCTTATTTAAGGCCATGTACACACGATCACTTTATTGAGCGATAAGGCTCCTTATCGCGCAATAAAGCTAGTAGCATACACATGAGCATTTTTCTTGTTGCACGGCAACACTCTCTTGCCACGCAACAGTTAAACCACTCCAATCGAGAGTGGTAAGCATTACTGTGGAACAGCCCCCTAGCTCAGCCCCGGGGCTTTGGGTGGCGGCAGGGGCAAGCGCCGCAGCTCCTGCCATCACCCAAAGCCCTGCAGCCCCCTAGTTCAGCCCCGGGGCTTCCCATGGTGGCAGGGTCTCCCACTGCCACCCGAAGCCTGGGGGCTGAGCTAGGGGGTTGGCTGTGGGCAGTGCATGGTGGGACAGGTGCCCACCATGCACTGCTCTTATATCGGAGAGGAGCGTTCACCCATGTGAATGCTCCTTTCCAATATAAGGAGAACGTGTGTACACATGAAAGCACTATATTTATAGCGCTTTCCTTGTCCCGCATTACCTTACTGCGGGACAAGTTTGTCATGTGTACATAGGCTAAGTAGTCCAAAGCAGGGTGGAGCCCAGCTGCCTAGGTGACTTACTGTTCCTCCTTGTGGTTTAAATAGGAGGTGCAATGCTGTCTGGATTTAGGGGACCAGTTATGATTTTATTTCATATCAATTTTTCAAAACTGCAATAATCCATATGAGATATTCCATGCTGGTTACCAGTAGAAAATCATAATTTGCTAAGAATGATTATATTGTTTATGTGTAGGTGTCATATCTGTATTAGAAGTTATGAATATGTTTGTTATATCTATATTTCAACTTGTGATGTGATTCTGGGAAATACCACAGATAGGATGTCTACAGCAATTGTCTCCTTAATGGCCCACTAAGGAAGCCCAGAGGCACAATGGGCCTAGGAAGAAACCTGATGAGTCGCCAGGACTTACCCATGTGACTATAGACTCCATTTTGTTTCTAGGAAACCACACACACAACATGAAATAAGAAAGGACATATAAAAGCAGCTGCACCTATCTCCATTTCGTCTTCAGTCATCTTTCAGTCCATGTAGCTTTCGGCCACCACCTCCTTCTAGATATATTCTTCTGCAACTAAAAGGGTAGAACAAAGGGCTGAGACCCACGCAGGTACTGGGTGTATACCAGATGAACTATGCAAGCCTGAAAACTCAAATTCTACCAAAGAATGGACATCATTGTATGTATGTGATTTGCTTTGATCCTTCTCATAGTTTTCTTTCCTTTCATAATAAACTTTTAATTTTAATTACTGAAGGCGTGGCTGGCAGCATGATATTTTGGGTTGGATCCAAAATTATACTGTTCTGGGTAATGTGACTGGCCCTTTGGGGTCAGGACAACTTCTTTGGGTAAAGAGCTTGGAGTTTTAAATAACTTTTTTCTTTCCTAGACCCAGTGGCTATTTGGGAACCAGTAGCTAAAATGCAGTAAAGAAGGCTGCATATATTTTGCTGAGGCTTCTTGATAACCAGTGTAGGGAATCAGAAGCATTGCTTGTGACTGAGTGGGAAGTCTGACTTCAGTGTCACCCATTAGTGCTGAGAGAACTTGCTCTCATTTTGCAGCCTGCCCTGATATTTGCATTTTTAGGTAGTTATCCCAGAAGGCTTGGGTTCCAGGAGGAATAGGCCAAACACCACCTCCAGTATTGAACTGGTTGGGGGCCAGGAATGGAGCCCCCATTTGAGTTGAGCTTCAAAGAGTCCCAGTTCTAGCTGATGGCAGCAAGCTATTGGGTGAAGGACTGGAGAAGGACACCCCAGGAACCCTATAGACCCATAATTACAATATTTAAATAGCCTAATGTTGAAGTCAAATTAATACCAAGTATTTGGACCCCCATCACAGAGCTAAATATAAAGCTTCTGTTTTAGAATTCAGTTTTTATATGGTTGTTAATCCCATCCTCCTCCCTTCTCCTCCTAGGCAGAGAAATTGCATTATGGACCTTAACAAATTACTCTTGATTAGCAGATGTTTGACAATTTTTAGTTACCAGAAATTGCCAATTGGAAATAACAATCTCTAGCTTCCTAGAACTTTTCAAAACAGAACACACTTCAATGAGTATCTTTATGAGGCCTTATTTAGAAGTGTTAAAACTTAAGGAACATTTTTTTTTTCAGCCATCTTCCCCAAGTGCTCTTGGTGAGCACTCATACTCATTAATGCACACAACCACATTTTCACTTTGAAGATCTGGAATGTCTCCCAGTTAATTAAAAACAAAGACAAAAAATAGGACATCAATATACTTAAGATAACGGGTTGCAAATCTTCAGCTTTCACAGTATTCTGGACTCTCTAGGGGACTGGAACCGTCTTATCTAAGTTAAAGTCTATAACTTTCTGTAAAGGTAACACTAATATAAAAATCCTATAAAATAACTATTTGGTAAAAACTCTCACAACAAAACCAGTCAGTCAATCTTCAGTCACAGCACAATTAAATATCAATTCAAACTTATTAGGAATTTCCTTTCTCCTCTTTTGTCTTCTTTCTTTCTTCTACCTTCCTATATATTAGGACTAGACAATAGAGGTAAAAAAATTATCTTCTGAAATCTTCATCAAAACAAAACCTTCTTTAACCATAACATTTTAAATAATGAGAGTCCTGTGGCACCTTAAAGACTAACAAATTTCTTTGGGCATATGCTTTTTGTGGGCTCCAACCCACATATTAAATATTATTGCCCCAAACTCTTAAATTATTATAGCGTAGAAGTAACATAGTGTTTCAGCCTTCAAACAGAATGATTGACTAATTTATTGATTGTGCAGTACACAGTGATGGGATTCAGAAGAAAATATCAACCTCTGAGGCTCTGCAGTATCACCCTAGGCACTGTTAAATATATCAAAATCCCCATAAGTAGAGTAGCAGGTAACACCAATCCACTGGCTTTCTAATGAGCTCACTCATTCATTCTCCTCACTTCAGATCTAGTAGGAACATGCTTGCAAAAAGAAAGAGAAGTATCAAGCCAAATTCCCTGATACTTAATGGCCAATCTCCTGCCTCCCAGCTGCTTTGTTAATATCACTTACTGAAGACTCAAATACAACAGAGTCTTGTGGCACTTTTAAAGACTAACAGATTTATTAATTGCATTAATTAATAATTAATTAATACATCTGTTAGTCTTTAAAAGTGCCACAAGACTCTGTTGTCTTTCTACAATAGACTAACACGGCTACCCCTTTGGAATTTGAAGACTCAAATGTTTGTAAAGCAGTCAGGCCACACTCTACAAAGGTACTTAGACCTCTGAGTCTGAGGTCTAGGTGCCTACATCACAGCTTTAGGCTCCACTGCAAACCACAAAATTCCTGTCAAACCTTGTAAGCACCTAAATTTAACTGCTGCCTAAGCTTCTACTTCTGAGCGTGTATACTTCTGCCTTAGTCTAGGTTTCTGGACACCTGTCTCTCACCTAAATCCAGGAGCAAGCCAGAAACTAGGGTTCTTAGGTGTTCAGCTTGTGTGTAGAGGCCACCTAGAGAATTCCATCCCAACAGCAACAACAACCATGTTATAGCTTTAGTTCAGGGGTTTGAGCACTCACCTCAGCTATAAAAGACCTTAGTTCAATTCCCTGCCCCCACCTCAACAAAAAGGGGGGGAAAGTATTTGAACTAGGCCCTCCCACTTTCATTGAGCATGCTCTAACTACTGAGCTTTGAGATATTCTGATATCCAATCTCTCCTATTGAAGCTGTTCACTTTTAATAAATAATTGAAGAGTGAGGGAGCAGGAGGAGTGAACTCTAGGTTTCCCATCTCCTACCACCAGTCTACAGTGTTATTCTCTCTCTTTCTCTGTCTCAATGACATACATACTTTATTTCAGAAGGTGGATAAAACTAGTAAGGGAGAAATTTCTAGATTTGATTTTGACAAATAGAGAGGAACTAGTTGAGAATTTGAAAGAAAAAGACAATTTGGGTGCAAGTGATCATGAAATGGTAGATTTCATGATTCTAAGGTATGGTAGGTGGGAAAACAGCACAATAAACATAATGGATTTCAAGAAGGAAGACTTTAGCAAACTCAGGGAACTGGTAGGTAAGATCTTGTGGGAAGTAAGTCTAAGGGAAAAAACAGTTAAAAAGAGTTGGCAGTTTTTCAGAGACATCATTAAGGGCACAACTGCAAACTATCATTCTGCATAGGAAAGATAGGAAAGAGACCACCTGGCTTACCCAGGAAATTTTCAATGATCTGAAACTCAAAAAAGAGTCCTACAAAAAGTAGAAACTAGCTCAAATTACAAAGGATGAATATAAACAAATAGCACAGGTATGTAGGAACAAAATTAGAAAGACCAAGGCACAAAATGTTATTCATCTAGCTAAAGACATAAAGAGAAAATATTCTACAAATATATTAGAAGCAAGAGAAAGACTTAGGAAGGGTAGGCCCGTTAGTCAGTGAGCGTGGAAAAACAATAACAGAAAATTTAGGAATAGCAGGAGTGCTAAATGACATTTTTGTTTAGGTTTTCACCAAAAAGGTTAGTAGTAATTGGACATCCAACATGGTCAAAGCCAGTAAAAATAGGGAATGAACAAACAAAAAAAATATGTATACAAGTTAGATGTCTTCAAGTCACTAGGGCCTAATGAAATACATCCTTGAATAGTCAAGGGGCTGACTGCAGAGATATCTAAGTCATTAGTGATTATATTCAAAAAGTCATGGAAGATGGGAGAGATTCCAGTAGACTGGAAAGGGGAAATTACAATGCCCATCTACAAAAAAGGAAATAAGGACAATCCAGGGAATTACTCACCAGTCAGATTAACTTCAATACCCTGCAATATAACAGAGCAAATAACTAAGCACTCAATTTACAAACATGTAGAAAATAATAAAATGAGAAGTAACAGTCAACAAATCAAGAGCAAATCATATCAAACCAGCCTAATATCTTTCTTTTACAAGCCTAGTGATGAGGGGAAGCAGTAGATGTGAAGTAATTTGAGTTTAGTAAGGCTTTTCATACTGACTAGCATGACTTTTTCATAAACAAACTAGGAAAATACAACATAGATGGAGCTATTTTAAGGTAGGTGCATAAATGGTTGGAGAACTATTCCCAGAGAGTAGTTATCAGTGGTTCACAGTCAAGTTGGAAGGACGTATCTAATAGGATCCCTATGGGATCAGTCTGTGGTCAGGTTCTGTTCAATATCTTCATCAGTGATTCTGATAATGGCACAAAGACTACACTTACAATGTTTGCAGATGACACAAAGCTGGGAGGGTTTGAAATGTTATATATGATAAAAATGGATAGGATAGAATAGGATACAAATTCAAAATGATCTATACAAATTGGAGAAGTGGTATGAAGTAAATAGGATGAAATTAAATAAGGACAAATACAAAGTATTCCACTTAGGAAGGAACACTCAGTTGCACACATACAAAATGGGAAATGACTGCCTAGGAAGGAGTATTGCAGAAAGAGATCTGGGGTCACAATGGCTTACCAGCTAAATACAAGTTAACAATGTAACACTGTTGCAAAAAAAGCAAACATTCTGGGATGTATTAGCAGAAGTGTTGTAAGTTAGACATGAGAAGTAATTCTTCAGCTCTACTCTGCACTGATTAAATCTCAGCTAGAGTATTCTGTCTAGTTCTGGGTACCACATTTCAGGAAAAATGTGGACAAATTTGTGAAAGTCTAGAGAAGAGAAACAAAAATGATTAATCATCTAGAACAGGGATGTCCAACCTTTTTCAGTGAGGGGCCACATTTCAAATCTTTCCTCACTCAGGGGGTCAATGAGAAAATTTTGGATAAATAAAGCAGAGGCAGTAAGGGAGATCGTGGGGGACATAGGCAGTGTAGGAATAGCAAGGCAGAGTGTGGGGAACAGGGGCAGGAGAGGGATGGTGTGGGGTAGTAGGGGAGCCTGATAGGACAGGGGTGCTGGGGAGCTGTGCCGCCGGGTGGTGGGACCTGTTTCCTGTCCCCCCAACCTCACTGGCTCCCAATCCCCCTGGCCCTGTACTGGGTCAGCTCCCCAAAATCTTCCCCCCTATGCTGGCTTCCCTTCTCTGAGCCACGCCCTGCCCCGAACATGGCCTTGTGCTGACGTCCTCCCTCCTCAGCCTCCATCATCCCTCTTCCTTGGCCCTGCACTTCCACCCAGCCCCACACCAACCCCCAGTCCCAAGCCATTCCTGAGCCCTTTCTCAGCCTCACACCTACCCCCTGCCCTGCACTGCCCCCAGGCCCGCTCCCATCCCCAGGCCACACCACGAGCACGGCTTCACGCCACCTCCCCAGCATCTTCCCATCTGGATCCCGATCCCATGCCAGTTCCCCTGGCCCAAGTCTCCCCCCCCTTCCCCCATTTTGCATCCCCACACCCAATCTCCTGCCCTGCACCACCCCCCAGGCCAGATTCAAGCCTTGCGCTACCCCTCCCCATGGCCCCATGCCGCCTCCCCAGCTCCTTTCCTGCCCACGCTACCTCCCGCACCCAATCCTTACCTGTTTCAAAGGGGCTAGATCCAGCCCTGGCCAGATCTCCCACCTTGGGCCACAAAGCGGGAGAATTAAAAAGGCCCTGGCCAGCCCCAGCTCTCAGCGTAGTGGTCCGCAGACCAGATAACAGTCTTGGTGGGCTGGAGGCCAGCCCACGGGCTGTAGGTTGGACAAGCCTGGTTTAGACAATGCTTGGTCCTGTGATAAGTGCAGCAAACTGATTAGATATCTCACAAGGTCCCTTCCAGTCCTACAGTTCTGTGATTTTTTAAGAATGAAGGAGACATATATCAGAGCATTCAATAGAAAGCTATCATAGAAAGGAAGACTTCTGTTCAAATCATTTCACCCTCTCAGGCACTAGGAAGAATTGAACCTGCCTCTCCCATACTGCATGTTCTCACCACTGGGCTAAAAGTTATAAAGTAAACAAAAGTGGCAGCACCATTACCTCCTCTTGGGTACAATGAGGTAGTTACATCACTCCTTCACACAAGAAACACCTTCATTAGTTAACTAAACCATCTGATTCTAGAAGAAGGGTTCCTATTTGTGGATGACAAGCAGAAAGAGGCACCTAACTCCATGAGAGGGAAAAGATTTAGGGCATAATCCTCTCCTCGGCATTCCTCACTGGCAACCTTAGGTGACTGTCCACCTAGCATGCTGGCTTTTGTGGCTCTCGTTTCTCATTCATTGTATAGGGGCCAAGGCACCTGACATAAGCTTTGTGGATCACAGTGTTGTTGATGTGATTTTTCAGGTACATAGAAATTATTCATTGAAATGTTCAGAGTGACAGTGTCTAAGTCCCTTTATGGATCTGGGCCTCAGTGTCTGTCATCTGGGATTTGTACCAAAAATCAGTTTGGGAGTTTTGCGTGCCTGGAATTTGCAATAACAAAGCTGTGTGCCCAAAACAAGTATGCTTAAAACTGCAGATATCAAGATTAGATGTTACTCTGGAAAAATTAGACTCTAACTTTCTACATTAATGCCCACTTGTTCTTTCAATAAATCTGAGAAGGAAATATTTTATTAAAAAATCAGACATGCCCTACTGTAGCATTAATTGGATTGTCAAAACTATTTACTTAGTTAAGGTTAGGCAGGTCAAACCACACATTTATTCATTCCTCGGCACACCAAATGTGTTCCTCTCCCTATTAATTAAAATTTGTCTCACTGGCATGCATTTAATCAGAATGGTATTACTGAAAGACTGTAATAATTCACCCTTTTATGCAGACTAATTATTTGAAATAGGCAGTTTGGGCCTTAAAATAATTTTAATGTATTTGTATTACCTATTTTGTTCTCTGTGATTTTCCACTTCACTCTAAGGAATTAGAGCCTGGAAATATGTGTGGCTAAAACAAGTTACAAAGGGGTAGCCATTCTAGTCTAGTTCAGCAAAACAAGCAAAGAGTCCTGTGCCACTTTTAAAGACTAACAAATTTATTTTTCACATGAACTTTCGTGGGTGGAGTCCCACTTTGTCAGATGCTGGAAAATGGAAAAAAACTTAAGGTATGGGAGGGAAGATAAATCCTGTGATTACATTTCACTGTATCAGGTCAGATTACATCA
Organism: Pelusios castaneus; assembly: GCA_007922175.1. Classification (NCBI taxonomy): domain Eukaryota; kingdom Metazoa; phylum Chordata; order Testudines; family Pelomedusidae; genus Pelusios; species Pelusios castaneus. The sequence goes on along the minus strand of ML688283.1, from coordinate 197,498 downwards.
GCAAATTAAGCAAGCTTTATAGATTCAAACAGGGTGGGCAAATTTGATACCATCATCTTGGGTTTGAATAGAGACATGAATTGGCTTTCTCGTTACAGACATTAGTCATTAAAAGTGTCAGAGGACTCCTCCTCTGTTTTTCGTTACAAACAGTGATTCTCACCTCTCTCAACCTCACCACTTTCTGATATGTTGTTCCACACTGTTTGAATCTATACAACTTGTTCGATTTGCTGAAGTAATCTGACCTGATGCAGTGAAATGTAACCACAGGATTTATCTTCCTTCCCATATTATAAGTTTTTTTCTATTTTCTAGCATTTGACAAAGTGGGACTTCACCCATGAAAGCTCATGTGAAAAATACATTTGCTAGTCTTTAAAAGTGCCCCAGGACTCCTTGCTTGTTTTGCTAAAAGAGGTTAGTTACTATTCAGGATGGCATTAACTGACCTGATAAACAACTTGGAGTATTTTAAAATTATCTCCTTTTCCATTCATTCAGAATCTTAATATGAAAGAGAATATATGAAGAGCAGTTAAACCTTTTTACAGAGGAGGAGCACACTGATTTTAGAGCAAGACTCACAGAACTCTAGCTGCCTTTTGAATATTCCTGCCTATTGCTGACACATTGCTTAGCCTCAGACCAGTGACTTTTTACTTGCCTAGTTGTAGGTAAATTTACTGTTAGTTTATCTGTAAATCTCTTTATTGCGTGAAACTCTCAATTGTTTCTGACCTGAGCTATATGGGCATGTGTCCACAAAGTACTTAAGTATGTGCTTAACTTTATGTACTTATGTCCCAACAAAGTCAATGGGCCGTAAGCACATACTGAAGAGCTTTGCTATATAGGGATGATTTAAACATGTACTTAAATTTAAGTATTTGGATGCTTTCTGCTATTCGAAGTGCATATTTTATACTATCATGGCATCATCATATGAGGTACATCAAATACATAAAACAAATCTGACAGTGTGTTGTTTCACATATCACAAGGAAACGATTAATTTGTAAGAAGCATATATGAGTATTAATGGATTTCAGAGCTTCTGTGCTTCTTATAGTTATTAATATGCAGAAGGATGTGCATATAGCTATTTTGATTGTACTATTGCATATTTTTGTGGACTGCAATAAAAACCCTGGATCAACACACTTCATCTGTCCTGGTTCTTATATCTATGTGACACACACACTGTTAAGGTTGCAAAGTCAAGCACTCAAAGGTTAGGAAATGCCAGGATTAAGATTTGCTGTGCAATCTTAATTCAGACTCCTTTGTGTGTGTGCACTGTGATGCAGTCTTTAATTACATGATCATGTAATTAGACTCTATCCTAATGCATACATGTTATTTTTTCCAAAAGAACTCTGCCTCATTTAGTACACAAAATGGACAGTGCTCAGCTACTGAGCAGCTATTCAACATTTTGTTTTCACTTTGCCATTCAATGTATGGCCCCAGACCTTATTTACTGCATGCTATTCAAATCCTGCTTTCAAGACAGAATTATTAATTTCCACATGGGATTTTCTATGGTATTCATCACTATACTATCTGAGTTGTTCACAAACACTGAATATATTTTAGCAACATGTTAGGGGATGGTATTACTCTCATTTTACAAATAGTGAATTGATGCATAGAGAAATTAAGATCAAAAGTATCCACTAATTATGGATGCCTAATTTGAGACACCTGGGACCTGATTTTTCAGAGTATTTAGAGTTGTATACAATTTTTTCAAAACATTTAGTATTATATAGCCCTTTCTATGTTTGCATCAATATGCAAACTACAGTATATTTACTCTGTTCTGTCTTATGAAGACAATACCATAAATGAGCTGTGGCACAAAAGTGTATTTATTTTTGAATGGTAGACTGCATAATATGTATATAATTCTGTCTCCTTAGCAAGAAAGGTATGTGAAAATGATCAAAAATCATCACAAAAATGCAAAATTCATGATCACTTGTTTGGTATAACAGTAAAGCCAATTCCATGGAAATAGTACAGATGGCAAAACAAAAAAAGGAGTCCTGTGGCCCTTTTAAAGACCAACAAATGTATTTATTGCATAAGCTTTCATGGGCACAATTCCACTTCATCAGATGCATGAAATGAAAAATGTTACATGTTGGCTGTATATATACATACAAAGAAGGGAGGGTCTCAAGGTCAATTCAAACAGGTCCAAAGGGATAGTCTGCTAGCCTATCTCAGCAAAGTAAACAAGCCGTTCTGATGGCTTTTCAGTGCCAAAGCCTAAAAAACAAGGACAATCCCTATATTATATTTTGGTTAAGTATATTTTACAGATGTTGCTTCCTAATCAGCCACTCAACTTCCCTGAATCATCCCAGTTCTGATGCACTGATTTTAGAAATAACTATCCTAATTGTTACCAAATTCTTACTATCTGTGTTCCAAAGGGGTAGCCGTGTTAGTCTATTGCAGAAAAACAACAGAGTCCTGTGGCACTTAAATCTGTTAATCTTGAAAAGTGCCACAGGACTCTGTTGTTTTACTACCTGAAACCTAGAAAGTATGTTGAGTAGATGTAAAGAAACAGCTACAAGCATAGCTGGAAGTTTATTTGGTTTGAGTATCACCAGGTTCAACCTTCACTAGCATTCATGATCTGTTACCATCTTTTTTTTTTTTTTTTTTTTTTTTTTTTTTAAGTTTTCTACTATTTTGACATCATGCATTACACCCATATGACAGCATAGGCTTTCAGCTATGGTAAGATACATATCTATGTTACACCAAGAGTTGTAGACCATTGTGATATCAGAGGTAATTCAACCAAATCATTACCCTTACTCCACAGTTTATCTGCATACATCAATTCCATTGCTTGTCTGAGGGAGACTGCACAGATGTTGAATTACTTGCCCAACTGCCATACCCATTCAGCCACCAGTGAATGCAATAACATTTTGTGAGGAAGCCTTTCATGTATTCATGTATTCTCTTTTTCACTTTGCATTGCCCTGCTGATGCAATTGCTAAGGCTTTTCTCTCCTTCAATCATCACAAGAGACAAAAGCAAACAGGAAAGAATTTATTTAAGTCTTAGGACAAACCTGTAAGATACAACTAGTAAATCATAGAATCATAGGGCTGGAAGGGACCTCTTGAGGTCATCTAGTCCAACCCACTGCTAAAAACAGGACCACTCCCACTAAATCATCCCAGCCAGGGTTTGTCTAACCGGGCCTTAAATATCTCCAAAGATGGAGATTCCACCAGGTGACCCATTCCAATGCTTCACCACCCTCCTAGTGAGAAAGATTTTCCTAATATCCAACCTCGACCTCCCCAGCTGTAATTTGAAACCATTGCTCCTTCTTCTGTCCTCTGTTACCACTGAGAACAGCCTACCTCCCTCCTCTTTGGAGCATCCCTTCAAGTAATTGAAGGTTCCTATCAAATCTCCCCTCACTCTTCTCTTCTGCAGACTAAATAAGCCTACTTCCTTCAGTCTCTACTCATACGTCATGTGCCCCAGCCCCATAATCATTTTTGCTGCCGTCTGCTGGGCTCTTTCTAATTTGTCCACATCCTTTCTGTAGTGGGGAGCCCAACACTGGACACAGTAATCCAGATGCCGCCTCACCAGTTCTGAATAGAGGGGAAGAATCAGACCCCTCGATCTGCTGGCAGCACTCCTACTGATGCAGCCCAATATGCCATTGGCCTTTTCGGCAACAAGGGCACACTGTTGGCTCATATCCAGCTTCCCGTCCACCATAACCCCCAGGTCCTTTCCCATAGTGCTGCTACTTAGCTGATCACTCCCCAGCCTGTAACAGTGCATGGGATTTTTCCGTCCTACGTGCAGGACTTTGCACTTGTCCTTGTTGAACCTCATGAGGTTTCTTTCGGTCCAGTTTTCCAATTTGTCTAAGTCTCCCTGGATCCCGTCCCTGCCCTCCAGTGTGTCTACCATTCCCCCCAGCTTGGTATCATCCGTGAACTTACTAAGCACGCAGTCTATACCATCATCAAGATCATTAATGAAGATGTTGAACAGAACTGGCCCCAGACCTCTGGGGCACGCCACTCTTTACCAGTTGCTGACTAGACATCGAGCCATTGATTCCTACCCGCTGAGCTCGATGATCTAGGCACCTTACGGTCCACTCATCCAACCATACTTGCTTAACTTGCTGACGAGAATGCTGTGGGAAACTGTATCAAAAGCCTTGCTAAAGTCGAGGTATATCATGTCAACGGCTCTTCCCACATCCACAAATCCAGTCATCTCATCATAGAAGGCAATCAGGTTGGTCAGGCACGATTTGCCCTTGGTGAATCCATATTGACTGTTCCTGATCACACTATTTTCCTCCAAGTGTTTCAGGAAGAATTCTTTGAGGATCTGCTCCATGATTTTTCCAGGGATTGAGGTGAGGCTGACTGGTCTGTAGTTCCCCGGATCCTCCTTTTTCCCTTTCTTGAAGATAGGTACTATATTTGCCTTTTTCCAATCCTCCGGGACCTCCCCCGTTCGCCACGAGTTCTCAAAGATAATGGCCAGCGGCTCCGAAATCACTTTGGCCAACTCCCTCAGCACCCTCAAATGCAGTTCATCCTGCCCCATAGACTTGTGCATATCCAACTTCTTTAAGTATTCCCTATCCTGACCTTCCATCACCAAGGGCTGCTCTTCTTTTCTCCATTCTGCGTTACCCAGCGTAGTAGCCTGGGAGCTGGCCCTCCCTGTGAAGACTGAAGTAAAAAAAGCATTGAGTACTTCAGCCTTTTCCGCATCATCCACCACAAGGATACCTGCCTCATTCAGTAAGGGACCCACAATGCTACTATATTCATTTTCAATTTGGTAAACTGAGGCAGAGAGTGCTGAAGAATCTGTTTATAGATACACAGTTAGTCAGTGAAAGAGCTGGGATTAGTAGAACACAGATGTTTGCAATTACCAATTCCCATTCACTAGCCTTTAAATCATACTTCCTCACATTTTCTCTTCTCAGGGTGTCATAAATGCAACTCTGGGACTGTGAGAAATCCTTGGTGGATGGTGTGCAGTTTTGTTTTCCTCCTGCTGAACATTCTATTAAAACAAAGACGCTCTTTCTCAAAACAGAGAGAGAGAGAGAGAGAGAGAGAGAGGGCGGGGGGAGAATATTCACTATAGTAAATGAAGTATGTTATTCCATTTGTAGTACTGAGTAAAAAGCTTTCCTTTCCTTTCTTTTGATCTGCACCACATGAGGCAATATGCTTAATCATACCACATTTACCATTTAAAAAAACAGAACCAAAAACAGTCCTGTGGCACCTTAAAGACTAATACATTTCTTCAGGCTTATGCTTCCATGGTCTGCAACGAAAAGCCCATGAGAGCTTAGGCCGGAAGAAATTTGTTAATCTTTAAAGTGTCACTGGACTTTCATTGTTTTTCCTTTATACAGACCAACATGGCAACCCCTCTGGAACTTGTTACCATAGATATTAAAAACACAAAATTTGGTTTGCGTCAGTGAATGTGAGTCCAGTCTGAAAAGTGACTGGAAGCATCCATTTCCATGTTTATTATTTTTTAGTGCCTATTATTTAAATAAGTTCCAAAGGGGTAGCTGTGTTAGTCTATTGCAGAAAAACAAACAGAGTCCTGTGGCACTTTTAAACACAGATTTATTTATCGCATGAAGTGGGATTTTCTCCCACAAAAGCTCATGTGATAAATAAATCTGGTAGTCTTTAAAAGTTTCACAGGACTCTGTTTGTTATTATTTAAATAAAACATTCTTTTTCCCTAACTGGCAGCCCTGCAAACTCAGCCTTGATTCTTAGCATTATTGTGCTGAATCCTAGTTTGGGTTCAAATTTTAAATAGTCCAAAGTGAATGAAAAGAGAGGATACATTGCTGCCTAGGAACTTTACTAAGATCATATGTATATGTAGTGTCAGTAGAACATTAGCCAACCAATAAAAGATTTACAACAAAATACAGTGTGTGTTCACGCACACACGCATGCACGCACCTGTGAGTGTTTGTGCTCAAATATGCTCTAACAAAGTACATGTTTAACCCTTATAACATTCACAAACACCAGAGGATTTTTACCAGATGACGGAAAAGCATGTCTTTCTCAACTTATGAATAATATCGCTACCAAATACAAAGCTTCTACTATTTATCATTGACGTGCAAGAGCTGTTTAATTCTTTTATACAACAGGAAAAGTGTTTTTATTTGTATTATTTTTCCCCACTACTTTCATTCTTAAAAATGATCAAAGTGTTTTGACTCAAACTTAAAATAAATTCAGACTTAAGACAAAACTTGCCAAATTCCATTGAGAAAGTTAAGAAACTGACAAGTTATAGGCAACTAAAAATGATGTCTTAGAATTCAACTTAATCATTCTGAAAAGATCATCAAGATATTCAGTCAAAAACTCTGGGCTTGAGGGTGGCTATAATCAATGTTTTTAGACTATTTAAAATCCTGATTTTGAAGTCAGCCCTTCTATGCCAGTTTTGAGACAGGACCAACATTTAATTGCCAAGTTATAAACCTCTGAAATGGTTTCTGAGGAAAACTTCGACAGATGCTGCACTGCAGCTGTGTTAATGTGTGCTTCTGCACTTTCTGGCAAGGAACAAGAGGGAGGTGGGGGGAATCATTTTGTCCTGAGGCTGCCATTAGAAAGTAGATAATCTATCTGCAGGATTTTTTTGTTGTTGTTGTTATTCCATCATTCAGATTTAAAATTCTCATATTTTACTTTTGTTAGAAGTAATAAATGTCTTTATACTATATATGTCTAGAATATTATTTACTTTAAGGCTGATAAATCTCTGCCTCTCTTTTGCAGACACACAAGTGCATTGTTGAAGTGAGACACTGTCACCAACTTACTGCAGGAAAGGGAGCACTAAATGAAGCAAGACATAAAATTCTGGCAATAATTAGATGGGATTGCTGAAGTAGCAAACAAAATGGCTGATTTCAATGGACTCCAAAGTATCCACAGCTACAGTAACACCAAGATGTCTCTTCCTGGAAGTGTCAGATCAGGGAATCATTCAACTTTAAAGATGGAGAACTTTTAGTATGAAAAAAATAAAAATTCTATCACTGCTAAACTCTCCTTTATAATGGATTACATGCTTGGAAAGTGGTTCACAGTCAGCATTTCTAACATACAGGTAGTCATCCATATTCCTCACAACAGATAGCCTAGAATAGGATAGCCCAGGGCTCGGCAACCCCCGGCGTACGTGCCAAAGTTGGCAGGCGGGCCAAATGTGAGTGGCGCACGGCACCACTCAGGCCCCCGCTGGCCCCATGCCCCCAGCGCAGGCTGGGACCACAAGGGCCACGTGCCGCAGCTCCAGGTCCCTGCTTGCCACACTTCCCCATTGGAGAGTGCAGCCAGCAGGGAAACAGAAGCAGCAGCGTGAGGCTCATCGCCCCTGTTGGCCCCATCCCCTGCTGGGCAGGGCTGCTGGAGGGGAGGGGGCGGGTCAGCCTGCCCAGAGCCGCCGCTGCCGGCAGCAGTAGGACGGCAGGAGCCGGCCCCAGCCATGGCCGGCAAGAGGGCAGGTCAGCCTGCCTAGACCCACCACTGCTAGCAGGAGTCAGCCCTGGGGCCGGAGCCATCACCCACAAGTGGGCGGCCTCTGATTTCTGGCCAGGGCCGGCTCCCACTGGAGGGCGCCTCTGGTTCCCGGCCCTGTGTCTGACTTCTGCCAGCATTGGTGGTTCCAGGCGAGCCGAGCAGACCCACCCTCTTGCTGGCCGTAGCCAGGGCCAGCTCCTGCCGGCAGCGGCAGCTCTGGGCAGACTGACCTGCCCTCCTCCCCTCCAGCAGCCCTGCTTCCCAGTAGGGGGCAGGGCCAGCAGGGGCCATCAGCTGCCAGCAGGAGCCGGGGCCGGGAACTAGAGGCCGCCCACTAGCAGGTGCTGGCCCCGGCCCCAGCCAGGAACTGGAGGCCGCCAGCCCTTTTGGCCCCGCCCTTGTCACCTGCTGAGGTTGCAGTTGATAGGGCTGGCATGGGGGTCGGCAAAGGTTGCCGACCCCTGGGATAGCAGCTCTGATGGCCAGCTTCTAATGTTCAAGAATAACAGAAGGTTGCACTCTGATATTATGTTGTCCAATAGCTGTTAGAGCAGAGGAAGATTTGTCTTGGTGAGCAGTCAGTCAGTCAGTCTCAGAGTGGAGTAGGTAAGAATCACACTCACAATTAAACACTGAAAACAGAATAAGGACAATGTAAAGAGATGAGCCACAATTCTTGGACAAGATCCACCAAAACTGCATCGTGCAATATCTGCACTTACTTAAAGAGGACAGTATTGCAGAGTGCTTTACAGCATGAGATAATCTCACCACATAGCTCTTAGCCAAATGGGAAATGTAACTATGACTGTGACCCCTTCTCCATAACTATTTTAATGGCATAATTGCCAGGATTTATAAAAATGTTGAGCCAAAATCATCTCTAGCGTACGTCCATTTAAGCCAAGATTTTAATTTGATCCTTTGTTGCCTTGGAAAAAGCAGTTCTAACAACATCCTTGCTAGAATTTTGAAATTCCTTGAGAAAAATAGGGAAATTGTTTTTTAACAAAATGTTTTCCTCAAAGAAAAAAATTCCCATTTTTGACTGGCTCTAATCCTTTGACTGACAGAGTAGATTTAGTGCATGTTATTTCTCTGGACAGGCAAAACGATTTAACAAATCATTTGCTGAAATCTCAAATCAGACACATTTTAAAGGTTCAAAAATGCTTGCATCATAATGTAATTTCCAGTCACACTTTATTCTAAGGATATTCTGATACATAGTTTATAAAGTGGTGATAAATGACCAATCAACATTATAGAGAATCATAAAATCATAGAACCATAGGGTTGGAAGGGACCTCATGAGGTCATCTAGTCCAACCCCCTGTTAAAAGCAGGACCACTCCCACTAAATCATCCAAGCCAGGGTTTTGTCTAACCGAACCTTAAATATCTCCAAAGATGGAGATTCCACCACCTCCCTAAGTAACCCATTCCAATGCTTCACCACCCTCCTAGTGAGAAAGATTTTCCTAATGTCCAACCTCGACCTCCCCAGCTGTAATTTGAAACCATTGCTCCTTCTTCTGTCTTCTGTTACCACCGAGAACAACCTAGCTCCCTCCTCTTTGGAGCATCCCTTTAAGTAGTTGAAGGTTGCTATCAAATCCCCCCTCACTCTTCTCTTCTGCAGACTAAATAAGCCTACTTCCTTCAGTCTCTCCTCGTAAATCATGTGCCCCAGTCCCCTAATCATTTTCACTGCCCTCCACTGAACTCTTTCTAATTTGTCCACATCCTTTCTGTAGTGGGGAGCCCAAAACTTGATACAGTATTCCAGATGCGGCCTCACCAGTGCCAAATAGAGGGGAATTATCACATCCCTCGATCTGCTGGCAACACTCCTACTGATGCAGCCCAATATGCCATTGGCCTTTTTGGCAACAAGGGCACACTGTTGGCTCATATCCAGCTTCCCGTCCACCATAACCCCCAGGTCCTTTTCTATAGTGCTGCTACTTAGCCGATCGCTCCCCAGCCTGTAGCAGTGCATGGGATTTTTCCGTCCTAAGTACAGGACTTTGCACTTGTTCTTGTTGAACCTCATGAGGTTTCTTTTGGCCCAATGTTCCAATTTGTCTAAGACTCCCTGGATCCTATCCCTGCCCTCCAGTGTGCCTACCATTCCCCTCAGCTTGGTGCCATCCACGAAGTTACTGAGCGTGCAAATCTATCCCATCATCCAGATCATTAATGAAGATGTTGAACAGAACCGGCCCCAGGACAGACCCCTGGGGCACTCCACTCATTAGTGGTTGCTGACTAGACATCGAGCCATTGATTCCTACCCGCTGAGCCCGGTGATCTAGCCATTTTTCTATCCACCTTACAGTCCTCTCATCAAACCCATACTTCCTTAACTTGCTGACGAGAATGCTGTGGGAAACCGTATCAAAAGCCTTGCTATGGTCGAGGTATACCACGTCAACGGCTCTTCCCACATCCACAAATCCAGTCATCTCGTCATAGAAGGCAATCATGTTGGTCAGGCACGATTTGTCCTTGGTGAATCCATGTTGACTGTTCCTGATCACTCTATTTTCCTCCAAGTGTTTCAGGATGGATTCTTTGAGGACCTGCTCCATGATTTTTCCAGGGATTGAGGTGAGGCTCACCGGTCTGTAGTTCCCCAGATCTTCCTTTTTCCCTTTCTTGAAGATAGGTACTATATTTGCCTTTTTCCAATCCTCCGGGACCTCCCCCATTGGCCACCAGTTTTCAAAGATAATGGCCAGCAGGTCCGCAATCACTTCAGCCAACTTCCTCAGCACCCTCGTATGCAGTTCATCCAGCCCCATAGACTTGTGCATATCCAACTTCTTTAAGTAGTCTCTAACCTGACCTTCCATCACCGAGGACCACTCTTCTTTTTTCCCTTCTGTGTTACCCAGCATAGTAGCCTGGGAGCTGGCCCTCCATGTGAAGACTAAAGTAAAAAAAGCATGGAGTACTTCAGCCTTTTCTGCATCATCCACCATGAGGATACCTGACTTATTCAGTAAGGGACCCACACCATCCCTGATCCTCTTCTTGTTACTGACATACTTGTAGAACCCCTTTCTGCTATCCTTTACATCCCTTGCTAGCTGCAACTCCAATTGTCCTTTGGCCTTTCTGATTTTATCCCTGCAGTCCCGAGCAATATCTTTATATGCCTTCCTTGTCACCTGTCCAAGCTTCCATTTCTTGTAAGTTTCCCTTTTATGTTTCACCTCATCGCAGAGTTCTTTGCTAAGCCATGCAGGGCCCCTTCCACATTTGCTGTTCTTTCTGCACATTGGAATGGTATCTTCTTGTGCCTTTAACAGGGTTTCTTTAATATATATATACACCCATGTAATATATTACACCCATGAGGAATATGTGTTAGAGATGGTTATAAGCACATCAATGGAAGGGGTTATAGATCTTATAAGACATTGTTACAAGCAATCTATTTATCTGTTGGACTATGATTAAAGATAACATAGCAGAAAGCAAAAGCCTGGAACAAGAGGCCTAGTAGAAAAGGCTAGTTATGTGGCCTAAGGTTAGTGGAACAGACTAAGACAGAAGACCTGAACTGAAAGAATGCTCAAGTTAGCGGGAATCAGCCTGTATGACCTCACAGAAACTGGCCAGAAGTAAGCTGATACTTTAGTAATAGGCACAAGAGTGGGAAAGTATGCCACAAAGGTAGGAGGTGCCAGATTGGCCTAGCGTCAGAGAGATAAAAAGAAAGGCCTGAACTGCCCAGTGTAAGGGTAGGAGTAATACTGGATAAACCACAGAATGTTATCTTGTTGGATGAAAATGTCTTTTAGTAATGATTTATGAAGATATTTGACCAAAAAGGGTAATAAATGGTGTCAAAGAGACTGAGCAGATGGTCCAGGCAGTGTATAAAAGAGGGAGTCTGAGAGACCAGTTTTGTGCAGCTGAGGGGGTGACAGAGAGTTCTGCCATCTGTTGAGCCATTCTGTTGCCTTGCAAGCACAAATGCTGTCAGTGTACCTATTGATATAAGGTCAAGTACCCTTGTGCTACGTTGCAACAAAGCTTAGTCTGGCACCTTCACTTCTACAAAGATCCGTGGTCATGTCGATTTCCTTGATGGTGGACTGCTATCTCAGATTAACTGTGCAAAGTTGAGAACAATTAGACAAGTAGAAATATCACTAACATTAAGGGCATACCTTGGCTTTGGCCAACCAAGCTAACTGAGTTCTCACTCTCTGTCCAAGCCAGGCTTCAGACAACTGAGCAAATGGCATCCCCATCAGGGGCGTCGCTGGTGCTGGGCCCACGGGGCTAATGCCCGATTGTTTTGCCCTAAGCCTCAAGCTCTAGCAGCCTCCCCGCCTGCATTAGCCAAGCTAAACAAAGGGAGACTGCTCTGTTCAGTGAGTGCTCACACGCTGGGAGCTGGAGGTGGGGTATTTTTAAATCCCCTGCAGGCTGCCGGCGGGAAATGTAAAAGGCTCCCTGGCCCTTGGCCAGGGAGCAGCTTCCAGCAACTGTGGGTTGGGTCCTTCTTTGGCTCCAAGGGTGAGTGGGGAGAGGAGGGGACTGGAGCCAGCGAGGGGCTACTGGAGGTGGGTGGAGGGAGAGGGAGGAAGAGAAACAGAGCCAGGGGATCAGCAGTTGCTAGGGGAGATTGGGGTGCCAGGGAAGAGGACTCAATCAGAGGAGGACTGGAGACAGGATTGGGAGAGGAGAAAGCAGAGCAACTCCCAATGCAGCCTCCCAGCTATCACCAGTTCCAGCTCCAGTCTCCTAAATCCACTGGTGTAAATGCCATGGGAAGAGGGGAAAAAAGCCCTTAAGAGGGGTTGTGTGGTTTTGTTTTGTTTTGTTTAGCCCACTAAACATTTTTCCCCTTGTAGGCAAATTCTACAATTTATCAGGCTCCTGTCTTTGTCTTTTTTTTTTTTTTTTAAATTCCGGCTGTCTTGAAGTTGATTAGAAAGCCTTACACCTGGATGGGAGGGCACTTAAAAATGACTTGCAAAAAAAGTAAAGTGTTTGTTACCTATTTTGCAAGTCATTGCTATCTGGAAGTCAGTGTACTGAAATTCCAAAGGGGTAGCCGAGTTAGTCTATTGTAGAAACTTTAACCCTTTCCTACCTGACCCGTCTGAGCTTCCAGGGTGGGGGGGGGTGCGCTTTTACCATTTTCAGGAGGGAGCAGTGTCTGAGTAGTAAACACTAGCAGAGGCAATGTTCAGTGGGTCCCTCTGTGCTCCCTGAGGTGCAGCCAAAATGCCACTGTACCTGGAGTCCCTGAACCCCAATCCTGCCTGTGGTGGGTTCCTACCACTCCCCAGCCTTCCCCATCTCTCCCCACAATGTGTCCCAATGAATGACATTAAGATATAATGATGTCATTGTATTGTTTATGTTGTTTTTAGTAATGTCAGTAAAAAGTTTACCATGACGGTTTAAAAAAAAAATCAACTTCAGCTTTTCATATCAGTAAAAACTAAAATGCAAAGTTGGCAACCCCAGGTCACTGTTTCCAAATGAGAAAATGTTGGGCTGATCAAGGAATGGGGATACTTTGTGGTAGTGATGGACAGATTGGGGGCAGCATTGTAGGGCTGGCCTTCCCAGATGGATGAGGTATCTGAAGGAAGGGAACAAGGTAAAGGCTAATGGCGGAGGGGGGGGGGGAGGAATGGGAGAGTTTAATTTGAGGGTCTCTGGAGGAAGATGGGGAGAGGGCTGTACGGGAACCTGTAAGGAAGGATAGGCTTTTGTATTTAATGGTGGAAGAGAAGTGTTGGTTATTGGAAAATAGAGTCGTGAGAGGAAACTTGGGGATTAGGGTACATGTAGGGCTGAAATATATGCTTCCCTATGTCATACACAGGAGTCTGTGGGGGAGGGAGTAAATGAGAACTGGGAGTGAGGGGTTTCATGTAGGGTGAGAGGGAAGTAGAGGTAGCTGGGGGGGAGGGAGACTGGGCAGGGAGGCTGGACCTGATTCAAATGGGCTGTGTTATGGGAGGATGTTTCTAGGATATCTATGGGACTGATGAGGTGGTCCACACCAGCAAGAGAGTACATAAAAAGTCTGGATGGCTGGGATTTATCATGGGGTATAAGGGGAAGATGTATGGGGTGCAGGCGATGGGGTGGTATATCACAGTGTCTCTGGGATGTATCTAAGTAACCTGGAAATGCAGTGGGAGCAGAAGTATTTGGGGGTTGCTGTGGCATCTGCTCCTGGGGGGAATACAGTGGGGGATGCCAGATGCCCAGTCTAGGTGGTGTTAGGGGTGCGCTGGAATTGGAAGCCTGGCATGGGCTTTGGGTAGCATGTAGCAGCCCTTTCCACTTTGATAGAGAAGCTGGGAGGGGGCAGCTTGTGGGAAAGTTGTGGGGCAGAGTTCTGAAGCCGGGCAAGGTGGGG
>ML688283.1:163830-183084 GCA_007922175.1 Pelusios castaneus | reverse complement strand
CCCCCCAGCTCCACACCCCGTCACCTGCCCCCCAGTCCCTCATCAGCACCCCCCAGCTCCCTGCCCCCATTACCTGCCCCCACTCCCTCCACAGTGCCCCCATCACCGGCCCCCACCCCTCCTCAGCGCCCCTCAGCGCCCCCCAGCTCCCCACCCCCTCTAACCCTGCCTCTCTCCTTGTCCCCCCCACCCCTCTCCAGGCCTCCCTCCAGCCCCTTCCCAGCCCCCTTACCTGGCCGGAGGCTTGGAGCTGCAGGGACAGCGGTCAGAGCTGCTTCTCAGCCAGGCCGCTCCCACCCTGAGCAAGCTCTCTCTGAGCATGCTCAGAGCGGGGGATTTGAATCTCCCCAGCCTGGCCTCAGCAAGACGGGGATTCAGCTGCTGTGCGCGCAGCTGCGTCCCCGCCGTGTATATATACATCTCTCGTTTAGATATATAGATTAAGCTTCCTTAATTCGAACTAACTTGCCAGTGTAGACATAGCCAAGGTGCCTTCCAGTCTTGCATTTCTATGATTAACCATTTATTAAGACATCCGTTCATCATTTACTAATCCTTTGTAAGGATTCATAAATGTACCCTTAAAGTAAAGTGTGACCATTTTTCCATATTTCATTCTACCTGTGAACTTTGGTTTTGTTTAGAACCAGAATTAGAAATGCCAAAAATGCCTGGAGAAAGGCTCACAAAATGTATAGCTCAGTTCTGCAAACCCAAGAGGTTCAGACTGTTTGTTTGGATAAATGACTGAAATTTAGGGAGCTTATTCTTTAAACCAAACTTTTAAGATTCTTATTTCCACTAATTTTCCAAGTCTCTTTTACTCATCCATAGATTTTTACACTAATTCCTCAACAAAAATCATTGCACCAACTAAATCTACCTTAGGGCTTTGCAATGCATTATGAGAATGCATTCATCTCCTATATACATGAACTTTCAAATACATCACAGTTTCAAAGCAGCTTGTGAAAGTCAGACTCTCAGAGATACAGATAATACTGATTGCGGGACCATACCACTATCCACAGCATGAAGAGCAAGACACCCTCGGCTGCTCATCTAATTCAATGGGAACATGAGAGGGTTTCCCACCATTTCACAGAAGGACTGCAAAACTACATCCTGATCTGCTCTGTTATTGTGTGCTCAGAAGAGAAGATAATCATTTTTATTAGGGGGTAACAATAGCAAAATCCATTGCAAATTACTAACTGTGAACGCTGTTACGCTGGAATGACCATGTAATAATTGAATCCTTTCTAGCTCTGCTGGTTTGTGTCATCACAATGCTTCATCTGTACTTCTTTAAAATGTGATTTTATTGAAAAAAGCACTGTGGTATTTGGGGGCATAAAAGACACTATACAATACAAGATATTAATATTTTTTTAAAAGCACACATGCAGGGCTTTCACCTGATCTCATTGAAGTCAGTGGGATTTTTGCCAGACTCCAATGGGACAGGAATGAAGTCCATAGCAAGTAGAGAGTGAGCAAGGAAACATCTCTTGCTGCTACCAGAGGTTTAACGTTACTTTTAATTTAAACTCTGATCTTGTGTCTGTGACCTGTCTGTGCCTAGGGTAGACCACCTGAAAATACCAAGGTCATGGCAGGCTGCAAAAGAAGAGCAGATTCTCCCACTATAGAGGGTAACACTTAAGTTAGACTTCCCCACCTGCTACAAATAGTGCTTCTGATTCCCCACACTAGTAATCAAGAAACTAAAACAAGAAATACGCAGCCCCCTTTACTGCATTTCAGCCTCTGACTTCCAATCAGCCACTAGGTACAGTTAAAGGAAAAGTTATTAAAACTCTATGCTGTTTATCAAAAAGGTTCTCCTGAACCCAAGGGGTCAGCCACGTTGCCAAATCAATATAAGTTTGTATCTTACCAAAAATACCACATTACCAGCCAATCCTTTTGTAATGAACACTAAAGATTTATTATAAAGGGGGAAAAAACAAACTACAAGAGAAATGTTTAGTGATTAAAGCAACCAGATACCTACAAATGATTTGAAAATCTCTGTATATGAGGTTTTCAGTAGAACTATGGAGTTTGCAGATTTGGATAGTCCCTCTGGTAAACATCCAGTACCTGGATGGGTCTCCGTCCTCTGCGTCACAGCTTCATTTGTAGATGAGTTGATTCCAGAGATAAGTAGACGTTGAGGGCTGAAGGCTAAAGACTGATTGAAAACAATATGGATGTAGTTCAGATGTCTTTTATGTGCCTTTGCCATGATGCTTAGTTGTGGAAATTCACAGAAATACGATAGAGTCCAGGTTCACATGAGTAAATCCTGGTGATTCATAAGGTGTAGCCCCTTGGCTCCATCCCTGGGCTTATTGTATCTTTGAGTGCCCTTAATGGGCCATTAAGCAGCTAGTTTTGCTGCCATCCTGCCTAGATTGTCGCCCAGAAACACAGCACAGTTGAACTACAAGTATGTTAAACATATTAGTAACTTCCAATATAGATACGCTACATACATATAAACAACATCATCAGACTTAGCAAATTATAACATTTCTAATGGTACCTAACATGGCCTACCTCATATGAATTATTTTAATATTGAAATATTTATGTTAGATACTATCATAAATGGTCCCCTTAATCCAGCCAGTGTCACAGTAGCGCACGCACACACACACACACACACACACAAAATCAAATGAAAGTCTCCATAAATTCAGCAAATGAAAAGCTAGAATACTGAACTCTCAAAAGAGATGCCTTTGGTATGACTGTCTTTCAAAATATAAGATACATATTAGAAGAGTGAAGACAGTCATTTGCTTAAGGAGCAAGCCTGGAAGTAAGAAAACTTAGGTTCATAGTTCTTCTTTCTTCCTTATGTGACCCTGAAGTGGTCGCTTAGGCCCTCTATGACATTGATGTACATCCTAGGGGTACATGAAGGTCTTCCCAGGGTACATCTATAGATCTAAGTATTTGTCTAATTCTATAACAAGCTGCATAAAAAACCACTAAGAAAGTCAGTATAAGCTAAACTTTCACACAGACAATGACTTGTTTATACTGGCCTATGTACTATACAGTGAAATGTAAATATATTATTTATATTCTAATTGATTTATTTTATAATTATATGATAAAAATGAGAAGTAAGCATTTTTTCATTCAGATGTGCTGTGACACTTTTGTATTTTTTATGTCTGATTTTTTTAAGTAAGTAGTTGTGTAACCTTCAGGTGGGCTGGAATTAATTCAGTTACCCCCTTCAGTGCCTAACAGAAAGAAACCCCAACTCATATAGAGAAGCAGCTGGAGATCCAGGATTCAATCTTTAAGGGACTCACAGCGAAGACTGCTCAGAGTTACCTTCCCCACATTAAAGTATTACTGAGAACAAACATAACAATGAACTTTATAAACTACTAACTTAATAAATCTTATCATAAGAAAACAAAATGAATTTAAACAGAACAGTCCTCACAGAAACATTGTGAGAACGATACCCAAGAGTCCCAGGCTATGTCTACACTTGCACTTTTAAGTTGACTTAGTGAGTCTACACTTAAAATTAAAGTCGACTTAAAGGGGAACTTACAAAGTCGACTTAGAGCGTCCACACTGGATGCCTAGGTCAACTTCTAGGGGCTAGGGAGACTTTGGGCAGGTCCACGGTGGCGGGGGGGGAACCCCTTGTGTGCAATGGAGCGAAGGGGGACAGGGACCCTGGCAGGGCATGTGGGCAGGGTGTGATGCTGTCTGGATTTAGGGAAGCATTTATGATATTATTTTCTATCCATATATCCTAAATGCTATAATCCATAGGAGCTATGTCATGTTTGGTATCAATAGAAAGATAGTAATTTGCTGGGAATGATTATATAGTTTATGTCTAGGAATTGTATTTGGATTAGAAGTTAGTTTAGTTAGGAATTCGTTAGGTGTTATATCTATAGTTAGTTTAGTTAGGAATTAGTTAGGTGTTATATCTATACTTTAACTTGTGTGATTTTATGGAAAGGTCTGAGAGAGGCGGCTGTGTAAAACCATTGTCTCCTTAATGTTAAGGAATGTGCCAGCTCCAATAGGCCCAGGGAGTATCTTGATGAGCCATTAAGGACACAATGGTTGTATTCCTTATGACCTTACTGTTAGCAGAACTAACAAGGAACAGTACAGTGCCTCCTTCCCCACTGTTTGTGCCTCCTTCCCCATTGTTGAGAGATTGAATGCTCCTGATAACAGAAGTTTATAAACATGTGTGAATAGACAAGACAAAAGCATTGCACAGTGACAGCATTACAACTTGTCTGCTGTCTTGTAGCGTAAACCCCAATTGTCTTCAACGTGTGATTTGTCACATAAACAAATACCTCATTGATCTTAGGCTACAGAGAAACAAAACCCTACAAAGCTATACAGTGCACACTCAGAATAGGAACAATCCCCTTTACCTTCACAAACATTATAGAGTGTGCAGCAGATGATTATACAAATGGCTTTAACCATATTAGCATATCCAGCCAGTTTCACAGGAAGTGCCAAAGAGATTTCAGCCTACCAAATGCACACTCCATGACCATTCTGCAGCTACTGAACCTGCAACTGAATTCCTTCTTTCCTAGAGTTATTTATATTGGGATACAGTTTCAGGAGGCAAGTTAGGTATGCAGGATCCCCCAGAAGAACAGTGGCAATGATACACTGTACAGAACAATATAGATTTTAGGGAATGAAGTCCCTTCTTGCCTCTTCAAGTACAGTCCCCCTCAGCACATCACGAACCTCCTATGTTTCCCACATATGAGTCATGTGACTAGGTACATGTCCTCCCCCCATCCCAACGCCAGCATCTACCAACAAAAATAAAAGTTGTCACCTGTACCACCTTTGCCCTGCAGTCCAATGTGCACATGCAGTAGCAGCTGCCCCCATCTGAAATTTGTTCAGTGGCCTCCAGCATGAGAAAAAAATTGCAAAGTGATCCATCGCACTAAAAGGTTGGAAGTCTTTGTTCTACAGGAACTACCAATTGTTTGCAGATCAGTCTGCACCAAATATTGGCAATGAAGCAACTGAGCAACCACTGGAATGTTTTTAATAAAACACTAGTGGGAGAAGATTTATTTAGAAATAAACACAGGAAACTCTTGAAAAAAAGAGTCTTCACATCAAATGCTGACACTAAGGAAACTTTTGTATTGTTATATCTGGTAGGAAATGCTCTGGTATGCTTGCAACATGTATAGCACAATGTTGTAGGTTTTCTAAACCTATATCTGTGATACGGAGACCCCTTTGGGGGCCAAAATACTAGTAACAAACTTTGAGGGGCATAAGGAATTCCTCGGCATCTGTGTTATTAACAGAAGGATTGTCTGGATTCCCAAACCCTTTGGGAATCTGATTTGCCTGTGTGTTTGTCCATTGAAGTAATGGAGACATTCTATGCAAATATAAACTTTTATATTATTCTCAGATTATAAATAATTTATATCTCTTTTAAAGCCCCTGTAGTAAAGGACTACAAAAAAGACAAGGACCCACCGAAAGATTGTGTATTTAATTCCACCACTGTCAAGTTATAATACTAACCATTTCCAACAGTGCTGATTGACAGATGATCTTTCATTTGGGGAACTTTGGATGATCTACCAGAGGTTTTTTTTAATGATGATTGACATTCATATTCTATTACTAATAGTTGGGTTTTAAAGGCTGTCTCAAGATCTTAGAAAAATATGCCAGATGGTGTTTTGTTTGCAAGGAAATAAAAAGTTGCTAAGAATGCCTCTGTACCATATTAATTGGGAATTGATCAGATACTCAAGATCATCTCCTTACTCATTATATAAGAAAATGTTACTGTACTGTTTAAGAAATATCCCTACTTGCTTTTGCTAAGGAAATTTGTGTTTGATTATTGTAAGAACTATTGATTTTTCTGGTTATTGATTAAAATGCAACAGCAGCGAGCAAGAGGCTATTTCTAATTTGTTTGTTTTTTAATCTTCAAATCTTTTTTCTCTTGTGTAGATAAATGAAGATGCAGTTTTGAAAAGTGTAAAAAATGGGATAGATGACCAGAACATACATGTTCCCTAGATAGCTGAGTTATCCACACATGCGTTCAGTTTCCCTAACCCGAGAAATTCAGTCCTCCTCAAACAAAATTATGGCAAAGTAAAGAAGAGAAAAGACATCTTTGGCTATGTCTACACTGGCAAGTTAGTTCGAATTAAGGAAGCTTAATTCAAACTAACTTAAGCCATGGCTACACTAGGCTTTTATTAGTTTGAATTAAGGGCTTCCTTAATTCGAACTAATAAATTCAAATATGCTATTCGAACTAAGGGTTAATCCAAACTAGTTAGTTCGAATTAACCAATGTGGCCATATTAGTTCAAAATAATTGCTTAGTTCAAACTAACCGGCCCATTGAACTCAATGCAATTCGCTAATTTGAACTAAGCAAGTGCCATGAATGGCACTTGCTTAGTTCGAACTAAATTTTGCTAGTTCAAATTAAGTTAATTCGAACTAACTAAAATTAGTTCGAATTAGTTAGTTCTAATTAACTAATTCAAACTAACTTTAGTAAGTGTAGACATAGCCTTTGTGTCTGCATCTAGGATGGTTATTATCAACACCAGGAAAGTCACAACAGGCAGCAGTTCCTGATTCCTAAAAGACTTGTAGTTGGCAGAAGTCTATGCAATAAAGACCTTCCTTTTACTGCCAAAAATAGAGCCACTTGGAAAAAGACTGAAGGATATTATGACTACAATTTCTTAGAACACATTGCCAAAGGAAATTAAGTGATGAGTCTAAATTGTAAGAAAGGCAGCAGAGAGGAAACTTCTGCATAGAATAGATACTATAATGGAGAGGACTGCTTTTTATAGATCACAAAAACTGACAAACAAGGAGTCAGTGAATCTAGTTACAACACGATTAAAAGTTGTAATATTCCCCCTTGTAACCAAGATACAAACTGTTCATGGCAAACTAAGCCTCTCTAGCAGACTGGATCAGAAAATGGAATTTCCAAAGTTCCAACATTTAAAATTTGTTTTCTTTTTGAATCAGAATGAAAAGCTAAAATTTCCAATGGAACAATAATTCTGGAAATATATCTGGACCCTTCAACATGTTTCATTTTTCCACAGGTGTAGGTAGCTGGTTCATGAGCCTTGACACTTTTTGGCTTATTTCTCAAACAATCATATGAATTATGTTGCTCTCTCAAATACTAGTTCTGGTTAACTTTCATTTCTTCACACGCCTATGCATTTTTCACCAACAAAACCTCACAGAATGACTCAGAACTTTAGTTTGCAATGTGGTGGCTTGTTATTAATTCAACAGATGAAGATAGAGATAACTGATCACGTCAGAGACCAAATATTTTTCAGCCTTTGGCATTGACAGTTAAAAGATCACGTAGATTTTTATTGGAAACACTATTTTGGTGGCTTCTATAAAGAGCATTTCATCCAACCTCTGCTGTTCCACAGAAGATTAATTCATAAGGTTAGTGTGTACACACTAATGGAACATAAATGTTTATCTGAAATGTGAGTGTGATTTACTGTAGCCACTCAGGCAAGATAGCAATTAAAATAATTTGTTATTGCAATTTCCTATTCTTTATAGCAAAGGAAATCTGATGCTAGTAGCAGTTATGGAATTCCCCATCTGTACCCCCCCATCTGCCCCATCTCCATCTGCCACCATTCTAGATAATGATAAAAGAAAAATACTTTTTTTTGTTGGGGGGGGTTTTATGTATAATATTATTATTCAAAGTTTTATATTGCCATGAGTGTCAATTCAGGACTGAACCTCATAGGAAATCTGATTTATTGCCATGATATTTCCAACTTCTGAAACATTAATCTTTATATGTTATGTAGCATTATATAGAAAACATATTTTAATAGTTGGAAAAAATGTACAAAATATGGAATATTTTTTTCTTCTCATTGAAATAAACTATATTGCAAATTTGATTCAATGAGCATATATGCCAAGGTGCCTGCACAGGGGATCTTTCTATTTTAACTCCAACACCATTAAGTACCATTTACAAGTTTCATTTATTTCAGTACCTTTCTACAGCTTTGCTTCTAGGAGCTACTTTAACATCCCATCTGTTCAGGATGATATAGTGCAGTTTATAGAGAATTTGATGTAAGCAGTTGCAGGTTGAACTATAGTATTTTAAAATTTCTTTTGATTAAAATTGTCAGTCATTCCAATAAAATATTTTAAAGGGACATTAATGAATTTTTTGCCCAATACATTAGCACTAAAGCGATAAATAATACAAAGCTGTAAAAAAGCTGTAAAAAATTCTGTGAGAAGCAACTAGAACATTTTTGCCCTCCCTGTCACCATGGACCTGCCCAAGATCCCCCTAGCCCCTAGAAGTCGACCTAGGCATCCAGTGTGGATGCTCTAGGTCGACTTTGTAAGTTCCCCCCTAGGTCAACTTTAAATTTAAGTGTGGACATGCTAAGTCAACTTAGCTAAAGTCGACTTAAATTTACAAGTGTAGATATAGCCAAAGAGGTTAAAGACCTATGACTCCTATTGACTATATGGGAAATGTGGAGGTTCTGACTCTCTGAATAGATGCATAAAAAATAATACCTTAAATGCTTTATTATAAAATTTCTCATGTTTTTTTTTCTGTAGCCTTTTGTATTTAGTTATTATTAAATAAACATATGATAGTCTTTTGACAGTCCTTTTGCAGAAAATGACTATGCTATGAAAATCCATTAGGAGTAAGTTCAAGGGATACAAGAGGAAAAAGGCTGAGTACAACAGACATGAACATCAACAAATAAATGGTGTGGATCTTCCATATCAGATGTCTATATTTTTTCTAAAATAAAATTTGTCCCATGGTATAACCAAAGTATAATTTTAAAATCAAATGATTAAATTAGGGGAATCTATCTGACCTCTGTTTGAAGCTGCCATTTGCAACTGCAAACTTTCATTTGCATTTCTGCCTGCAGCTTACTTGTACATATAAATCTGAGAAGATGCACTTTTAACTACCTGACTGTAAATGTTAATCAGGAATTTAGAGGTGCAACCACTAAGATTTTCACCACAAGGAGGAAGACTAGATTTTAGCATGAATGAAGACATCTCATTTAATATCTGATTTACAGAGTTGGTTACAGTTTGCTTAACTTTAGTTTTTCAGAATAAGAAACATAAGGACAGACATTGAAGTTCCTACTTAGTATCCCTTATTAGAACTGATTGGAAAAACTTTGGAGAACTATATTCTTTCACAAAATGCAGTTCTGCTAAAATCAAAATACTTAATGAAAAAATATCCATTTCATCAAAATTTTGTTTGGAGGCCAAAAAAAGAGAAGATTCTAACGTTATTGAAATATCCTGTTTTTTAAAATTTTCAGAGCAAAACACTTTAAATGATATTTCAATTTTTATCTTATTCTGTATTATAAAATAAAAAAGGATAAGTTAAAACAAAATATGTTGATTAATCACTTTTTTTTTTTTTTACATTTCTTTCATGTAGAACCTCAATATTTTCAGGTTTCATTCTGAAACAAAATGGAAAAAAAAACCCCAAAATCTCAAAATCTTTAAAGGAACGAAATTTTCAGCTCTACTCTTACCCTGTCAAAGTTTTCCCATATCATACGACTGTTGCTATTATTAAAAAAAAATTGTGCTGGAGCCGTCCCCTTTTTTATAAAAGGGAAGTGAGTGAATACATAGTGACCTTATTTTTGGAACATGCTCCCCAGAGTGTCCAAACTACCCTGAACTGGTTGAGAGTTGGGCACATGAATAGATTTAATTCTTTAATAAGGGTCTGGGGCTCTGTAGGAAAATGAAAAGGACTGATATTCCTGGGGAAGGAGGATCTGTTTGGATTTAACTTTGTTATGATGGGTCATATTTTGTCCAGAAGGGACCACCATGATCATCTTGCCTGACCTCCTATAAAAAGCAGCCATAAAATTTCCTTGAATTAATTCTTATTTGAACTAGAGTATATGTCTAAGAAAAACATCCATTCTTGATTTAAAAATGGCCAGTGATGGAGAATCTATCATGACCCTTAGAAAGTTGTACTAATGGTTAACTACCCTCACTGTAAAAAAATATTAACCTTATATCCAGTCTGAATTTGTTTTGCTTCAACTTCCAGCCATTGGATCTTTTTGTATCTTTGTCTGCTAGACTGAAAAGCCCATTATCAAATCTTTGTTTCCGGTATAGATGTTTTTAGACTGTAATCAAGTCACCACTTAACTTTATCTTCCCTGTGTTAAGATGAACGGATTGATATGCTTGAATTTAAAACCCGTAACTTTAATCTTTATTTTGGAATGGGGTTTCAATAGTCACAATACATTATTTTGAGCAATAAATTGATGTTACCGAAATACTATTAAAGGCTATTTATTATGCATAGACAATATGATTAACAGAGATAAACACAGTTGCTGCCAAAAAGCCCAGAGTCTTGGTGTTTTAAGATGTCAGAGACAGAAATAACATAAAGCTCAACTTCAAATATGTATAGTACACCAACACTAGGAGCATATGAAAAGCACTCATTCAACCTGCATCCACAAATAATATTCCTCCTGAACTCATAGCCTCACTGTATTGGGCAGTCCAGTTTAAGGACTGTGGCTGCTTCCACTGGCGTTAGCTAATATCCGAAGTTCTCACAGAACAATATGAGAATCTCCTCTCTACTTAATCACACGCAAACACTCAGTTTGAGTTCTGAACCTCAGCCCTCAGAAGCTGATCACTAGACTGCTGATCAAATTTCAAGAAGATATATATGCATTTGTGAGCTGAATTCATGAAGATATCCCTATAGACCACAATGTGCTGGAGATTAATACATGCTGCCACTGGATGTCACTGATGCTCTGCTTGTATAACGTAGATACTGTAATTAATGGGAATTAAATGTAATCATTGAAGAGAAGACCCTTCCGCCCTCCTCCATACACACACAATGCACAAGTATAAAAGAAATAGACATGTGCAAGAAATAAGATCAAGTAGTACAAACTGGATAGTTCAATGGTATTGATATCTAAGAGAATTATATGGTTCTGTCTATAAGTTGATAGTACATTACTGGGTCTTAGAGGTGTATTCTACAGTCTGAAAGGATAAAGATATTTCAATGTCTCTGTGACAGTGATCTGGCTCAAACTGAGGGTTGGGACAAAGACACTTACACTAAACCTCTATTTTCAAATGCTCTGTGTTGGTAAAAGTGGCAAATAAGAAAAACTTGTTGAGAAAGAGTTCAGGCATGCCATCATTTTATTTGAAGGATGACGAAAAGTAGAAATTCAAGAATTGCTAAATGGTTGTCAGACCCTACTATGCATAGGAATAATTGTTGCAAATATGTTGAAATACCACAGTTATGGTATATCTCATACCACAGTGATCCTGCTTTGTATTTATTTAATATTGTAAAAATATAAAAGTTTAGGAAATATGATTTTCTAATAGGTCAACATGGAGAAAACTAGGCACAATATAACAGACTGGAACTACTGCATCATATATTATATTATATTAAGAATGGCTATTGACAGATATAGAGAATTTCTAATAACGTATGTAATTAGAGTATATTTGTCAATAGAAATCTGACGTAGTAAAGGTCCAATCCTCTGAGGTTCTGAGTCCCTTAAACTCCCTCCTCTATCGTGCTTCATGGTCTCTGCTATTTTTACCTTCTTTTTCTTGCTATGCTTAAGTCTTGTAGGAAAAACAAACTATGTTGAAAGGGCAGTGTGGAGTTCTGATCCCTTTAATGTCTTACAAGCAAGGAAACTGGAGTGGGAGTTGTACAATAATCAGGTGTTCTCAGGTTGCCTGTTCCTGCAATAGTAGCTTCTACAATTAATCTACCATTTTGTATACTTCTATGGTAACAACAGGCATCCTATAACCAGCAGGGTTAGATATATCCCACTGCTTGAAACTCAGTAGTAGGCAAGTTCCAAAAGGGTAGCTGTGTTAGTCTATTGTAGAAAGACAACAGAGTCCTGTGGCACTTTTAAAGACTAACAGATATATTTATCGCATGAGCTTTGAGGGACAAAATCCCGCTTACGAAGTGGGATTTTCTCCCACGAAAGCTCATATGATAAATATATCTGTTAGTCTTTAAAAGTGCCACAGGACTCTGTTGTTTTTAGGTATAGTAGGGTCACTCTTTCAGTTCTTTTACGCCAGACTGGGAAAACAAATCAATGGTAAATAAACATAACTGAAGAGACCTTTTGGCTCTTTGCCTTCTGGAAGACGTTTATTCTCTCCCTGTTCCCTTTTTACTGGGATGGCTTTATCAAAACATTAGGAAAAATCCTTTAATTAGATGCCCATATAGTCCCAGTCCTCCCTATGTCAAGTAGTAGGTGAATAAAGTTGATCCAGTATTGAGTGCATTGCTTAGATGTTATATATTGGGGACCACAAGAATGCTGATAGATAGAAGACACACAGATATGAAAGACTTAGAGTTAAAACAACTATCAACTTGTCATCTGAAGCTAAAGTCCAGAGCTAGGGAAGATATTTTCCATTCACATTTTCTTACAATTAACACTTTATAGTATCAGCCCAAGGAAGTGGCAAAACTCTGCTACCTGTCCTACTGCTTCTATTCCATATGGTTTGCTACTAACCATGGATATGGCAGAACTAAAGAGATGGGGAAGCAGAGGAGTGGGCTTTCTTTTGGGGTGAAATTTATCATCTTCATCAAGATAACCTCTTAAACTCTACTGGTCTATTAAATGTTAGCTAGCTGCTTATCTTTTTCTGAGTGAAAGTGAAAATTAGAGATTCTTGGAGTCTAAGCAAGAGGTTGGCAACCTGAAAGATAAGAAGAGCCATTTTTAAAAATTCCTTCAATAACCAAGTGTTTTGAGAGCTACAATGGGAGTAGCCTCCTGACAGGAGGAGCTGGGAGCTGCACCAGGGTGCCTGCCACAGGGTTCCCTGATGGTACTGGGGGAGCCTGGCATGGGCATCCCCTAGTAGTGGCGGGGAGGGACCCGGAGCCAGGCTTGGGCCACCCACAGGGTCCCCCGGTAGCGGGGGGCCGAAGCCTGGAGCCACAAGGAGGTAGCCAAAGAGTCGCATGCCTCTCTGGAGCCTCAGACTGCAGACCCTTAGTGTCACCTCCTGCAAAACGCAGGTTACAGAATCCACTCAGGGGGTATGCAGAATGGAAACTAAGATATGGCAATATTTTTTTTCATTTAGAATAGGAAATAAATACAATAACTTGGATGTCATTGCCTAATAACCTCACTTTTTAATGGGAGTTCTGTATGTATAACAATACATTATAATAAAAGAACATTACTATAATTTCATTTTTCAGCAGAAAGCACTGGAAGGCCTGTCCTATGAACTATACATTTCCTGAGTTGGAAATGGCAACTATTCTCTTTTCCATGTTTGTTTTTGTCCTCTTTGCTGTGTTTGGAATCTACAGCGAAAGAACAGGTCATCACCATGGTAAGCAGAAATTTAGTGCCCTTTTAAAAAATTCACCTGCTACACTCCAGTGATATAACTCTGAAATCACTGAGTTACACCAGAGTAAGACTAAGTTATGATTAATTACCATCGTTGCTGAAAAGCTATGCCTTATTTGTAATCTGAATTTACCTAACTTCACTTCTAACCATTGGATCATATTATATCTTTTTCTGCTAGACAGATCCTTCTTACCAAATTTCTATTCCCCATGTAGATACTTGTAGACTGTAATCAAGACACCATTAATCCTCTTTCTGTTAAATGAAATAGATTGAATTCCATCTGTCTCTCACTACAAGGTATATTTTCCAATCCTTTAGTTATTCTCTGAAACCCCTGGTTCCCAAAATTTCAACATTCTTAATGAAATTTGGGCCCCAGAAATGGACACAGCCTTCCTGTAGCAGTCACACCAGTACCAAAAACAGAGGTACTATAACCTCTCTCTGTTTCAACTCAAGATTACCCTGTTCATACATTCAAGGGTCACATTAGCCATTTGGGTGGCATCATCACATTGGCAGCTCATGCTCAGTGGATTATCCACCTTAGCTCCCAATTTTTCTTCAGTTACTACTTCCCAGGATATAGTCCCTCCTCCTGTAAGTATGTTCCTAGATATATGATCTTAATTTGCATTCCAGTATGGAAAAATGTGTTTATTTCTGCCCAGCTTTACCTGTCCTCATCATTTACTGTTCCTCCAATCTCCGTATCATCTGCAGACTATCAGTAATAATTTTATGTTTTCTTCCAAGTAATTGATAAAAATTACTCTCTGCAGGACTCCACTAGAAACATGCGGACTTAATGTTGATTTCCTATTTAAAATTACATTACCACATCTGTTAGGCAGTTTTTAAATCTATCTAACATGTACCACGTTGATTTTGTATTATTCTAGCTTCTTAATATGTTGTGTGATACCAAGTCAAATGCATTACAAAAGTCTAATGAAGTTTTGTTATAGCCATGTCGATCCCAGGAGTTTAGAAGGACAAGGTGGGTGAGGTAATCTCTTTTATTGGACTAGACTCTGTTGGTGAAAGACACCCAGCTCTCTCTCCCACCAGCAAAAATTGGTCTGATAAAAGAGATTACCTCACCTACCTTGTCTATGTTACAGAAGTAGTACAAGTTTGGTTGACAGAGATAATCTCATTTTTAAAAAAACCTGATACATTTTTTCTAGCTAAGACGTTCAAATTCAGAATTTGCATTTTTTTTTGTCGGTTTTAACCTCAAAATACTGATCCAGATCCTCAGATGATGTAAAATTTATGCAGCTCCATTGAAGTCAAGCTAAAGTTTTGGCCCATGCTTTCTATAGCTCTATGCTCTTCATGATAAATGTTTGCTCATGGTAAGAATTTACTCAGTGATATAGTCAGGTTCAAGACTGATAATCAAAATTATCTCTTCATTACAGATACTGGACAAAAGTTAAATTTCTCTGCAGAAGAATCGATCATAGCATGATCTGCATTTTCTCTCAACATTGGGAAATATACTCTATATTCTTTTGCTAGTATATGAGAAACTAACTGAACAGATGTCAATGTGCAAAAAATATCTTCCAGTTGGGTCACACAGAATATTCTTACTCACTTTTTTTGGCGTCTACCGACTAGACAAACAAAAACTAAGATCATCAAAGGCAGATCAGTAGAGTGTGAAGATTACAAAGCATACTTTGCGTCATATGTGGCGGTGGATAAGGAATGATTGATTCATCCCTGCTTTTGGAAAACAGGAACTTTACTTATTAAATATGCAACCGATTTTCATAATAATAGTTAACTAGTTTTAGACTATAGATATTTAGGCCTGCCTATAAGGCCTATGATTTTCTTTAAATATTGTAATATTCCCCTCCCCATGGGGACCAAGTTTGAGGATTCAGCAGCAATAAACACCAAGACCCAAATGACAGAATAAAGTGGATTTACTGACTAACAAACTATTTAGTGGATCACCTATCACCCATACCAGTATGATTACTCCAGTCAGAATTAAAGATGCAAAATAAACAGCTTATGCCTCTTCTGCAGTCGGTGACACCAGGCGACGTGGGCTTCAGCAGGGGAGTGTGTTGTCCGAGGCCTCTTTACCCAAGATCCTGCGTTGAAGTCCACTTTGGGCCTGGGAGTGAGCTATTGCTATAGCCTATCACTCACAGGGGGTGCTTCTACACTTGTAAATTAAGTCGACTTAAGCTTGCTTAAGTTGACTTAATTTACTCTGCGTCTACACCACACTTTCCTTAAGCAGCTGCTTAAGTCGACTTAAGGAAAAATTAAGTCAACTTTATAAAACCTCATGTTAAGTCGACTTTGCTGGCTAATTTAGAAAGTCGACTTAGCCAGTGTGGATGTGGAGTAGCCCTAAGTCGACTTTAAGTCAACTTAGGGGGCTCCAGGGCTTCCCCACTGTCCTCCCTGCCAGGGTGGCTGGTATAGCCACAGCCTGGTGTGCCCCCCAAAGGGCAGGGCTCCCTACCCCTGCCAGGGTCCCTGTCCCCCTTTGCCCCATTGTACCAAGGTACAATGGGGCAAAGGCTGAGCCCCCTGGCACTTGGCAAGGGGTGCCTCCCCTGCCACCGTGGACCTGTCCCAGGTCCACCTAGCCCCTACAAGTTGACCTAGGCATCCAGTGGACGCTCTAGGTCAATTTTGGTCCCCTCTAAATCGACTTAGCTAAGTTGACTTAAATTAACAAGTGTAGACATAGCCAGGGAGGGGTGATCAAGCCCTACTCCTGGTCACGTAGACTGCCGCTGATGGGTGTTAATTGCTATTATCAAAAACTTCAAACTACTTAACACTAGAACTATTATTTGATTACTTTGTTTACTACAAAGCTTAGCAGAGGGGAAATGTGTCTGGGGGGGCCCCCACTGCCCACTAATGCTCCACCGTTACAAAATCTTCCATTTCTCTTACAAATATGTTGTATCACTAGCTAGCGACAGTGGTAGCAAATAAAAGAATCTGCTTGACTGGCTGAGACCTTGTACTTGAGCTAAGCACAGGCAAAAAGCACCAGAGGCAGCCATAGACTGGGAAGCCTGGAGTCACATCCACACATTCCAAACACATCAGGTCAGAAGGAGCCAACACCTCAAGAGCCTCACACTTGTGACAAAATTTACATTTTGCATTGTTTGGTCATCCTGGTATCTATTGTTCTGTCTGCATCCTTAATTGTTTCTGTCTGTCTTGTAATTAGTTAAATTCCAAAGGAGTAGCCGTGTTAGTCTTCTATAGAAAGACAACAGAGTCCTGTGGCACTTTTAAAGACTAACAGATTGTAATCAAATTCCAAAGGGGTAGCCGTGTTAGTCTATTGTAGAAAGACAACAGAGTCCTGTGGCACTTTTAAAGACTAACAGATTTATTTATCGCATGAGCTTTCGTGGGAGAAAATCCCACTTCGTCAGACGCTTTGAAGATCTCAGTTACGGTGGTGGGGTATGATTGGGTGGAGGATTATGTTACAGTATGGTAGGATTGGTTCTTAAAATAATATCAAAGAAATGACTGGTTAAAATACATTATAAAAACTAAGGTAAACCAGGAAGGAGGAGAAAATTTACTGGTGGGGAAAGGCGGGGTGTTTACTGGAGCGGGAATTTATTTGGAAGGC
Source organism: Pelusios castaneus (assembly GCA_007922175.1). Lineage (NCBI taxonomy): Eukaryota > Metazoa > Chordata > Testudines > Pelomedusidae > Pelusios > Pelusios castaneus. Next base: position 165,855 of record ML688283.1, on the reverse strand, counting down.
TTGAAATTTACTGGGAGGGGAAACTTATTGGTGTAAAGGACAATGGGGTCCTAATGGATGCTTGTGTGGAAAAGATACAAATAAACCTGTCATATTGCCTGCTGCTGGACTCTGGTCTTCTGCTCCTGTCAGTGAAGGAAGAACAGAAAAGACTTGGGAGGGTCCTAACAACTAGCTTCAGCTCTTCTGCTGTCATTGTTCTTTTTATTGTGTGTTCAACCAATCTTGTCTTTGCTTTTCATTTCTTCTGTTCTCATGTTCCTCTGGCCCTGGCCCTTTACTTTAATATCTTATTACATTCTTTAGTTTACCACACTCCAAAAATCATCCTTAATATTATTATAGGAATAAAGTGTGTTTCTTCATTAAAAATCCAGACTTTATCCATCTAAGAATGGAAAAATCAGCCACTCACTTTTTTTTGTATGCTGCTTTGATAATTTTCCTCTGTAATGTAGCTCTACTCCATTATTCTTGGCATTGCAACAAAACACAAAATAACCACATTAACATTTACCAACAGCTTTCATGTCAGATCTTAGACATCGAAAATAAGAAAGGCTTTTTAAGTTTATCATTGCACTAATGGGCACCTAAGACATTAGTCTCAACAGAAAAGTGAAGGACTAAGTGGGCATCTCATCTCATCTGAGAAAAGACAGGGCAGAGGCACAGACATGTATGCACAACTGTTGCCCATGTCAGACCTGTGCCACAGAGGCTTTCAGTCAGCAGCTCTTGAACAAATCTAAAATTTTGAAGGTTCATATTAGTGCCCACAAATATGAGGTCAGGCTGAAGCACAGCTGAAAATTCATCCTTTGATTATTTGTGGATTAAAATTTTCAAACTCTCTTGACTTGCTAAAACACTGTATTGCAGAATCAAATGATTGTTTCCAGAAACTCATAGAAGCAGCTTTCTCGACATTTTGATGTGTGGCTATTTTAATTTTAATAGCTGATTGAAATAAGAGAGCATTAGCATTCCTGGAACATTCTTGTTACAAGAACGCACTCTTGAGTACCTCCTTAGTTGAGCTGACCGCCCTCCACTTCCACTCTTCAGCACTTTGCAAGCCTGGGAATGTATTGCAACACAGCCAGGAAACATCAGCCCTTTGCCATTATAATTTTTCATTGGCACTTTAATACTATAAAATGCTTTTGGAACATTATAAATAAAAAATTAAACTTCAGCAACAGACTAACATTTTGTATTTTATTATGTGGATGCAATAAATAAAAGTATCCTCTTGCCTTTCTCTCTATTAAATGATGTAATAATTTGAGGGGCAATTTCCCAATAAACATAGAAAAATACTTTGTTAATGGAGACAGCAGTAAATAATGGAGAGCTGCAGAATCCTGTGCCTGAAACAAATTACCCTTTAGGAGATGCAATCGCCTTCCCTATCTTGATTCTGATCCTGAGTTGTCAGAGTGAACCAAAATCAAGTGAATTGAAGCCATTTAGGATCAACACTTCTTCTTGATCTGTGTTCCACAGACTTTCAAAATAAAATGATGCAAACTTAAGTGAAGCTAACATTTTCTTCTACTCACTACATTAATCTACAAAGAAGAATTTATAACGGTCTAAACTAAAATTCACTTTAATTAAAGACATGACTTGCCACTCTTATGTTGAGTCACATCTCAAGTAGTTGCCTTCACATCAGGAGGACTACTTTTAAGGTGCATCTGCCCTTGGAACTGGGTGTGTGACACTCAACTTGAGGAGAAATACTTGCACAAGTTCTCATCAAGCCAGAACCCTAAACGTAGTAGTGTAGCTATGGTTCACAGACAGTGGCTCATAAGTATATCTCATTGAGCTCAGATTCACCCCTACAAATCTAAGGCTATGTACACACGAGAAACTTGTCCCGCAATAAGTTATTGCGGGACAAGGAAAGCGCTATAAATATAGTGCTTTCTCGTGTACATACGTGCTGCTTCTTTCGCAAAGGCACCTGTCCCACCATGCACTGCCCACAACCAGCCCACTAGCCCAGCTGCAGGG
>ML688283.1:78857-158830 GCA_007922175.1 Pelusios castaneus | reverse complement strand
CTATTGGCTTTATTGCGTGGTAAGGAGCCTTACCGCGCAATAAAGTGATCGTGTGTACATAGCCTAAGTATAGAAATACCCATAAAATAAGGTGTGACTACAGATGGCAGATTCTTGCCCTAAATTCCTGGCCCATATTCCTTGCTGGGTACAATATGCATGAACATATGTGACACTGATAACATTCTTGCATTTGTATGCTTAGAGTCTAGATTCTGATCTCATTTACACTAGTGTAAATGCAGAATAACTCCATTGATTTTAAAGGAATTATTTCATATTTACAATAATATAATTGAGATCAAAATCTAGTCCTTTGTTAGTTCACAGATATTTTTTGAGGGCTCACCTATCGTGTCATAAATTAAAAATGTTGCCTTGTGTATAAGGTTAAAGGAAAAAGTGTAGACTGAGTTTTTCTTTTAATAAGGCTACTGCCAGATTACCTGAAGATCAAAAGATGTTCTTCAACTTTGTGTGCATGGAAAGCCTCGCTTGAGAACTTGTGCAGAAATTAATGTCCACTGGAAGTAACAATAACCACTAGGTGCTTATTATTTGTATTTCAGTAACAACAACTTCCTTGGTATCATGAGAACATGAGTGCATTCCATATAGTGAAAAATGATGGGCATCGCCACAGCAAGAGAAAGTGAAAGATTCACTCATTCACACCTACCCACAAAAGTTCCCAGGGTTTTACTAAAAACAACCCACATTTTCATAAAAAGTACCATCTTTATGTAAGTTACACTACCTCAGGGCTGTGTAATTACCCCCAAGTCACGATAATTTTGAAGTCAATATCACAATAGTTAACAAAAGCAACTTAATCAAATGTATAATTAGGATGAAGCTATGGGACAAAATTAACTTCAAATTCCTCTATTGAATTTTTTTACCTTTGTAACACTGCCTGCCCCCCATGAGCTAGACTGTTATAGTCTCACACGGCTGCACAGGGAATAAGGCAGCCTCCACTCTCACATGCAGCTTCTCTGGACTTGCCTGTTTGTAGAGAGAGGGGTACTGAGCAAGGTCTGAAAGACTGCCACTCTCCTCTCCTGACACCTCCCACCAGCATCTTGGTAGGGAAAAGGCAGAGCCTTGAGCCTGTCCTCAACACATTAGCCAGCAGGCCTGAATGAGGAAGTAAACTATATGTTGTAAATTGGTCTAAGTCCCCAAGATCATCATTGATCTTGCAAGATTCCTTCTACACTGGGTCCAAAATTGTGTTATAGCAGCTTGAGAAATTTTGAAGTTGTTGAATGTGGACCCTAACCTGCATTTAACTTTGAATGCTAGCCTAAAAAAGATCAGATTCTAGATATAAAGACTGTGTCCATAGTAGAGCTCAGTAAAAAATAAGGTATTTTCTGTGAAAAATTTCAAAACAAATGAAAAATGTTTTCCAAAAAAAATTCCAGCTGAAATTTCTAGCTTTTCTGTGGGGAAAAAAAACTGAAGGGAGGGAAAATCACATTTCAATTTCTCATCGAAAATAAATCAGAAAGTTTCAAAAAGAAACAATCTGCAAAACTTTTCCCTTCCAAATAAAGATATTTTGGGGATGATTTTTTCCATTCCAACCACTTTACTCCTTGGTTTTTAATACTTAAATGTAGAGACATTTTGCAAAAGCACACGAGTAAATTCAGCATGATTCCTAAGTGGAGGTTAATGACATCAGTTCCCATTAATAGTTATAGAAATCATGGAGCTAAGTCCCCTTGTTAACAGTGATTATATACCTGAAATTCTGTCCAATAAACTGGTGTATTCTGGAATTTGAAAAGAGATGTAATGCATCATAATATATTCTGGAATTTGAAAAGAGAGGTAGGTAATGCATCATAATGTTTTCTATGGTGTTTCTGCAATGGATCATCGTCAGTGCTTTCCATTACTAATGCTTTTTGGCACCCGCATTTCAGTCCATTCAGAAATGTCAGGATGATTTGAGACCGTGTCTAGGTGTGCCAGTCATTTCCTCAAAGTACCGTCAAAGGGACATGAGGAAAGAGAGGACTTTTGAGGGGGAAAGTCTTTTCTTTTACCTTTCTCTTGAAAATACAACTGATAAGAACTTCAAAGGTAAAAAAAGAAACTTTTCTCAAATTATCTTTAATGTTGTGCACTTCAGAAAGGTCATTCCTTGTTTAAAGGCATACTTTTCTGCATGATGTATTCTTAGGATATGTCCCATATACATAATATTGCATAGACTGGAGAGACCCTTGGTCAACTGGGACACAACAGCCGTTGAACAGACACCAAAATAATTTGCAGGATTGTGGCCACGTCAGTCCCAGGATATCAGAGAGATAAGAGGGGTGAAATAGTATCTTTTATTGGACCAATTGATGTTGTGGGGAGTAGAGAGATGAGCTTTTGAGCTTACGCAGAGCTCTTCTTAACGTTTGGGAAACATGCTTATTTGTCTTTATGTACAGAGCTACAGGGGCTCATCTCCACCAGGGCAAGTGCACCGTTGTAGCTGTTTAGTGAAGACGCTGCTACAGTGACAGGATGGCTTCTCCCGGTGGTGCAATCTCAGTGGTGTAATCCCAGACAGATGGTAGCTATGTTGATGGAAGACGCTCTCTTGTCAACATAGCACGGTCTCCACAGAGAGTTAGGTTGATATAGCTATGTCACTTAGCGGAGGGGTGGATTTTTAATATCCCCAAGCAACATATTTTAATGATATAGGCTATGTCCACACTACAAAGTTCCAAAGGGGGAGCTGTGTTAGTCTAGTTCAGTAACACAAACAAGGAGTCCTGTGGCACTTTAAAAGACTAACAAATGTATTTATCGCATGAGCTTTTGTGGGAGAAAAATCATACTTCATCAGATGCTTCAAAGCATCTGATGAAGTATGATTTTTCTCCCTCAAAAGCTCATGCGATAAATAAATTTGTTAGTCTTTAAAAGTGCCATAGGACTACAAAATCAAATCAAGTGAAGTTACTTCAACATACAGTCCCTGCTGAAATTAAACTGCTGTTGTATGTCCACTCTATACTCCTAGTGTCAGCGGAGCACATCCACAGTAGCTATCCCACTGTGCAACAGGCCACAGGGTGTTCTCTGAAGGGTTTGCAATGCCTCCTGGGGACAGGCTCAGTGTCACATGATGCAAGTTTCTCAATCCCATCATTCCATGGGTATCCTATTAGGTTTCCAGCTGTTTTTTAACGGCTCTGATAACCTCCAAGCCATCCAACTCTGCAAGAAAGCATGAATCCTGCACTGCTCTTCAGTACTATTCTGCGGATTATGAACACAAGGCTATAAGAGGAGCTCAGTGGGGGGGCAGGGAGGAGCTATTTGGCTAAGAGAGGCCTGGAAGGAGCATTCTAACACTGAGTCACAATAGTATGTGTTTCTGTAATGTGCTGAGCCTGGTATTGTTAGTCTGCACCATGCTATGAACTTTGTAATGATTGTTGTATATTCCGATTATAACGATGTACATTTCCACAATTCAAGACAATAGTAATAGGTTTTTAATGTTACTATTCCTAATGTTAGCAGCAGCCACCATGTGATAGAAAATCATAAAGAAATTCAGTTTCCATGAGTAGGTTTTTATTCCACACCCATGCAAACAATACCTCTCTAATGTTGAGGTACATTTCATACTTGCAGGAGAAATGTAAAGGGGAAGGAACAGGATATTCACAAGCACATACACCAACAAGGTGCTTACAGCTGTGTGTATGTGTGGCTGTCATTTTGTTTCATCTCCCAGGGGATGCTTTGGGTGCCACTGCGACCCCCAAAATACATGAAACAGGGGTCAGGAAGTGTAGGAGTGCTTGTGAGTGTCTCCCTTTGCCTTCCTGCAGTGATTTCTCCACACAAACCCAGCCATAGATGCACAGACTCCTCTCCCACAGACACAGGATATCCACCACGTCCCATGTACTCCAGGCAGGAGTGTGTTTGCTTCATAGAGCAGTCTGGTCAGCTGGACAGTTGGTATGTGAGCTCTCCATGCTAAGCAAATAGGAAGAGCAATTTCAGAGGTTCTTTAAAAGGAGAGGTGTGCATATCTGTGTGCCTGGCTGCAGAGCAGCAGAGTTCAAAGTGTTGACCAGAGCTGTCAGACTGGACATGGTAGGATACCTCCTGGAGATCACTCCAGGTGATGTAAGCAATGCAGTTTATGTCACCCTAAGCTCTACACCTTTCACAGAGGTGGAGTTTTATGTCAGGATAGGAGAAGAATTAAAGCAATGGAACAAGCATTGCAGTGTGTACACCACCATAGTTAGGTCAACATATGCTGCCTTATGTTGACTTAACTTTGTAGTGTAGATAAGCCCTAACTGTCCCAGACTTGAAAAGGAGCTTTGTCTAAGAGAAAAGGTTTGTCTCTCTCACCAATAATAGCTGGTCCCAACATTGTCTCAAAGTAATTTTACCTGCCACAGAATAGCCATTGGAACACAGTAACCAGACCTGGAATTGCAGGGTTAGGATTTGAACTATGAATGCTTGACATTTCAAAAGAGAATTTTACCCCTGCAGTGATGAACCTTCTCATAACCAGTGCTCATAATGACTCCACTATAATCAAAGCTACCAGTTTTCTTCTGAAAAACTAGACCCCTTTGCCAATCCACAAACCAGCCTGTTCCTCCCCCAAAAAATCTTTTAAAAATACCCCATAAACTGCTTGATTTAGTTGAAGCTCTACCCAAATCAAGTATCATCGGCTGCATCTACACTGGTAAATTAAGTGCTTAAGTTGACTTAATTTACCCTGCGTCTACACTACAGTTTCCTTAAGTCGACTTAAGCAAGCTGCTTAAGTCGACTTAATTAAAATTAAGTCAACTTTATAAAACCACCTTCCTAGTAGACCTAAGGCTTAAGTCAACTCCCTAGAGTCGACTTAAGCCAGTGTAGATGTGGGGTAGCCCTAAGTCAACTTAGGGCTACCCCAGGGCTACACCAATGCCCTCCCTGCCGGGGGGGCACAGGGGGAGCCTGGCATGCCCCCCCACCTGGCAGGGCAGAGCCCTGCCCACCCTGCAGCTATGTCCTGCCAGGGTCCCTGTCCCTCTTTGCCCCATTGTACCTTTGTACAATGGGGCAAAGGCTGAGCCCCCTGGCATTGGGCAAGGGGTGCCCCCCCAGCCCTATGGGCCTCCCCTAGGTCCCCCTAAGCCCCTAGAAGTCGACCTAGGCATCCAGTGTGGACGCTCTAGGTCGACTTTTTAAGTTCCCTTTAAGTCAACTTTATTTTTAAGTGTGGACACACTAAGTCAACTTAACTTAAGTTGACTTAAAGTCGACTTAGTTAAGTCGACTTAGTTAAAGTCGACTTAAATTACCAAGGGTAAACATAGCCACCTTTAGGCTAAGGTTAAAGATAAGCCATTTCTATAAGCTAGTTCTAAAGCATCTATTATAGTTGCATTTAAGTACACTTCAGACCAAGTTGGTTTTCTGTTGTTGTAAAAGTAAGAAGGGAGAAAACTAGCAATTACAGTGAAAAGGCTCCGGCAAGTAACATATCAAGAATATACTGGAACAGAGTGCTCCTAAATCCAGTTATATCTACACAGCATGGGGTCATTTTGTTTCTGAATTCTTCTAAATAAGGTTTATATGCTGGTTTTACAAAAGAAACAGATTTGCCATTCACAAAGGCTTACCTGGTTCCTTTACCAAAAGGTAACATGACTCATTTTAAATACTAAAATACCAAGAAATCTTCATTGTTTGCACCACGATACAAATTTTGCAATAAAATAAAACTACTACAAGAAATTCAAAAGGACATTATCTAAATGACTAAGATGCACACAGTAATTAGCCTTGTAAATTGTGTGGAAAAGTTGCAACTTTAATTGAGTATGAATTAAATACCATCAAGTTAAATATCCCAGAATAATAAACAAAATTGCTGGCCAATTTCACTGCTTGGTGAAGATCTGCAGCTGTCTGACCTAAATCATTCCTCTCTTCTAGGGAGAAGTGAACAATCATAAAGGCTAAGTTCTGTCATCCTTGGAACTAGGTACAACTCAACATAAGTAAGGATGATAGAATGTGGCCTACAGAAATAAACACAATTTGTAGAAATTTCACATCTCTGTGATATCTTTGGCAAATCAATTGTGGCAAAAAGCACCAGCAAACGCTATTAAATTCTGTCCTTGGACATAAAAGTTTGACTGTCATGAAAACCAACCAAAGTATATGCAGTTGAGTGAAAACCTCACCACTATTTTTTCATGCCATGTGTGGTTTATTTTCCCTAACTGTAGTTTCATTTCCCTGACTTGCATGTTAAAAAAATAAAAAGGTCAGCCCAACAGGCAAGCACAGGAAGTGGCTCTAGGCTTGGTTTATGTACGTTTGCATGCTACAAAGAAATAGTGTGGAAAATTCAGCTGTCTCATCACTTCACCATCACTTCTTCTGCTTATTGTGCCAGTTGGGGCGGGGGGGAGGGGTGGAAGAAAGGAGGAAAAATGTATGTGTGCTTGTAGTTCTGTATTTTATGGAAAAAGCTGAGAAATGTTGAGATTTTCCCATAAAAAGTCCATTCTTTAAACAATACCAAAGGCGGCCTGAGGTATTCTGAGGCCCTAGGTGAAGGCCCATTGTGGAGCCCCCTATAGGATCCACAGCACCGGCCCCAGCTTCCCGCTGGGGACCCTCGACTCCCCCCACCCACCCACAGCCCCAGCACCCCCTAGTTGGCCCTCCCTGTGACCCTAATCCCCCTCCCCCACACAGACCAACCTCCCCACCAGGGGCCCCAAAATCCTCCCACAGCCCTGGCTCCCCACTGCAGGCACCCTCAGCTGGTCCCTGAGTCCCCGCCCCTGGCCCCAGCCCCGGCTCTCCACCACATGTCCCACAAGGCAGGAGGCAGATGTGGCTTTGGGGGTCGGTCAAGGGGCCCCTTATTGCTCAGGGCCCTAGACAGGCGCCTGCTTCGCCCACCCCAAAGCCACCTCTGCTAGGCAGGTGTTCTAAAAAGCCAGTTCATTCTTCAGCTTGTTCCTCTATGCAACACTATTTCATTTCCTCCCTCTAATTGAGGAAACTCTGTTTAGCTTACCTAAATGCAATTTTTATATCCCTTTTTCTTTGCCTGAGTACAAGAAGTGGGGAACATTTTTTTAAAAATCCAATACGCGGCAAAAATATCTGCTTTTTACTAATCAAGTGTAAGTAACTGGCTCTAGATTCTGCCTCTCATGTACATTAATATCTTTTCACCCACTCTTGTTTTGGATATTAACAACTTTCTCAGTTTCAGCAACACTCAGATGTGTTGACAAATGCAGGGAACATCTGATGTTACAGAAAGTAGCTGCAGCTTCAAGGCCCCTGTGACAGAACCCCCCAAGGTACAACAACTGTGGAACTGCTGTGCCCCATTAAATCTCTCATCTGGGGAGTCTCTGATGCTTTGCCAGGGACAAGCAGTGAACCCTCTAGGTGCTCTTATCACTCAGCCATCAGCAGTCAGAGGCACATACAGCTGAGTGGCATGAAGGCTCCTCAAACAGCTCATGAAACACGCACAGGGAAACACTAGCAAGTCTCCCATGTCCCCAGCTGTGCACCTCAGAAATAGACCATCTTATACTGCACAAGATCTTCCCTTGAACAGTGCAATTTATTAATGAATTCATCACTTTGTCCAAGGAACCAGCCTTTGTATCCTGAGCAGATTTCACAAACAGTTCAGACAAACTCACTGGTAAGGATAAAATATTAAAATAAGTTTATTAACTACAGAAAGAGAGATTTTAAGTGATTAAAAGTAGTAGGCATAAAGGTCAGAAATAGTTATCAAAGAAAATAAAAAGTAAGCACACAGTCTAAATTCGAAACCTTAGTAGACTAAGCAGTATTTGGATCAAACAGTTTTTCTCACCCCACTAGATGTTGCAGGTAGGTTACAGTACTTAATCCACAGGCTGATTTTCCTTCTCAGTCTGGGGGCCAATCTCCTCAGTTCAAGTCTTTGACTGTGTCTACACTACAGAGTTCTAATGGCAAAGTGGTGGGTAGTGTACACAGAGCCATCCTTTTGCCATTGGAGTGTGTCCTCACTGGGACCACTTCCAATGACAAAAGAGGCAGTGTGGGGGAGCTGAGAGGTCAACCCACAGGCTCCCTGCTGCCCCCACCCCCCACCCAGCGGCTGCCTCCAATCCCCTGTAATGGGGGCACAGCCACTAGGGCTCCCTGGTGGCCCCCAATGGCAGGGGTTCAAGGCACCGGGGACTATGGATCCTTGGTGGTGGTGTGAAGCCCCCAGCAGCAGAGTTTGAAGCCCCCACTGGAGGCTGAAGCCACTGCGGCTCCCATCCACAGTGGCGGGGTTTGAAGCCCTTGGCAGGGGGCTGAAGCCTCCAGGGCTACTCCGTCCCCAGCAATGGCCCCCCTTGTCAATTTCACTGCTCTAACAAGTACCATTACCAGAGCATGGAAATTAACAAGTCTGACAGCTCCAGAAGACCAGAGTGGCCTTGACTGGCATTCTGGGACCTTTCCAGAGGCTACTTACCACAGAAGAAAAATGATTCAGCACACACACACAAAAGGTGCTATGAATCTTCACACAGGTGGTTTTATGGTTGCATCAAAACAGACCATTTTGACACCAAAACAAGCCTTCAGGTGTGTACAGTGGGCTTCTTTTGATGCAAAAAGTCGAGTTTTGGTGCCAAAACTCACTAGTGTGTACAATGCCTTAGTCTTCCCAGCATTCGTTGCCTTCAGCGTAGGTGGGAGTAATCACATGATGCCACTGTCCTTTATTTTATATTCTCAGGCCTTGTACACACGATCACTTTATCGCGCATTAACAATCATTACCGCGCGATACCAACAGCAGCGTACACACGTGCAATAGGGCTGTTGCACGTTAACTGCCTTGTTGTAGCACAATACAAAAACCACCTCGACGAGGGTGGTAGCAGTTAACGCAGAACAGCTGTTGCGCCTTTCCACTCGTGTGTATGCTTACCGCGCAATGATTGGCCTCCGGAACTGTCCCAGCATTCCAAAGTCATCCTCTCTGGTCTTCCCCCCACCCGCTCTGTGGCCGTGATGAAACAGTCCCCACCTTGCTCATATTCCCGGGATTTTCGAATTTCTTGTCTGTTTCACTTCCTGTTCTCTTCCTCGTGGAGTGGAGTGCAGCTCCGATCATCAGTAGCAATGGCGGCCCATCGTGGAAGATGTGCACCCCTTTGGAGCATGGCAGAGGTGCTGGACCTGATCAGCATCTGGGAAGAGTCCGCTGTGCAGGCGCAGCTACGCGGCAGCAGGCGAAATTATGATACATTTGGCATAATTTCTCGGGCCATGTCAGAGAAAGGTTATGATAGAGACACTGTGCAGTGCAGATCAAAGGTGAAGGAGCTAAGAATAACCTATCACCGAGCGAAGGAGGCAAACCGCCGTTCGGGATCAGTGCCTGCTACATACAGGTACTATAAGGAGATAGAAGCCATCCTCAGTGGGGACCCCACAACCACTGCAAAGAGTCCCGTGGACAGATCGCCCCGCCCCCATATCCAGTGAATGCCAGACCCGAGCAGGATGAGGACGTGATCGATAAGGAGGAGGAGATGGAGGATGACCTGGATGAAAGCGCAACAGCGTGTAGCCAGGAGCTCTTCTGCACCCCAACTGAGACGTCCACCCAAGACATGAATTGCAGCGTATCCTCTGAGGTGGCAGAGGGGGGTTCCGGTAAGTTTCTCTTTCGTGCAGCTATGGCTCCTGCTAAAATATCATTGTCCGGGGTGGGGGTGCTTGCTGTCTCAGTCTCCGCTGTGCACGCTCTTTACTCTGCATTCATTAGAAGTGCATCAACACAAGCAGTGATTGTCAAAAAATCATCAGTATTTAGGTCAGTAAAGGTTTCCTCGATGTACCTCCAGAGCCTACTACTCAGGTTAGATGGGAGAGCGTTTGTGTCTACTCTCCCAAAGACGGATATTCTGCCTCGCCAGCTGCAAAGCACAGCCCTGGGAACCATGGCAGCACACAGTGCAGCAACATACGGTCCTGGCTTGCAACCGGTGGCATGTAGGATATGTATTCTAACTGGCAGGGGCACTCTGAGGAGAGAGATATCGGGTTCCATCTGTGTGCCCTGTGCAGAATGTTAGCCCCCAGTAAGCTTTCTATTAGGACGTACCTTCTCCGCTTCAGCGAAGCATAGGATGTTGACTGCCCTGCACCTTCCAGTGGAATGTGCTACTGGAAAGTTACATTGGTTATCTAGACTATGTGTTAACAACAGCTTTATTATTATTATTATTATTATTATTTTTAGATTCGACCTTCACAAGGCCGGTGTCTACCCCAGCTGACCGCATGAGAAACATTCGGCGGCATGCTCGAAGAAATAGGGAGGATATGTTTCAGGACCTGCTGAAAACAGCACAGGAATCCTTGAGGGAGAATCGAGCCTGGAGAGAGGAATCCCAACAGAGGAGACAGAAACATAGGGACGAACTGATAAGTGTCATGAAGGAGCAAACAGAACTGCTCAAGAGCATGATTGCTTTGCAGACCCAGGCGATTAATGTACGGGCTCCACTCCAGACAGTTCAACCGTGTCTGCCTCCCACAACCCGTAGTCCTTCAAAGAATTTCTTTGAAGGCCACCCGTCCCCCTGGTACACTTGAATATACAGTCCCCCCCAGAGCTACTTTTTAGAGACCCGCAGCTACATCCACCTGTAACCCCCCCCCCTTTTAGGTTTTAATAAAAACAGTGACAAATAATTTGAAGAGTGCCTTTATTTGTACACACTGAAAATCTCATAAGGTGCACCTGATGCGTCCTGGAAGTTAACTAAGGGAGGGCATCATTGAAATGGTCCCTGAGTGCCTCCCTTATGCGAGCAGCTTCTCCTTGGGTCCCCCTAATATTCCTAGTGGCTGGCTGTTCGTATGCTTCCTTGAGGCGCTGTGCCTCCATAGCCCACCCCAGGGAAAACTTTTCTCCCCTACTTTCACAAATGTTATGAAGGACACAGCACGATGCAATCACAGCAGGGATGTTGTCCTCCGCCAAAAGTCCAGCCTCCCATATGAACATCGCCAGCGCCCTTTTAAACGGCCAAAGGCACACTCCACAGTCATTCTGCAGCGGCTCAATCTGTAATTGAACCGCTCCTTGCTGCGATCCAGGTTCCCGGTGTATGCCTTCATGAGTCATGGCATCAGTGGTCATGCTGGGTCTCCGAGGATGACTATGGGCATCTCCACATCCCCCACTGTAATTTTTTGATCAGGGAAGAAGGTACCCCCTTGCAGCTTCCGGTACAGACCAGTGTTCCTGAAAATGCGGGCATCATGCACCTTTCCCGACCACCCAGCATTGATGTCCGTAAAACGCCCCTTGTGATCCACGAGTGCTTGCAGCACCATGGAGAAGTAGCCCTTCCTGTTTATGTACTCGGTCGCGAGATGGTCTGGAGCCAAAATAGGGATGTGTGTACCGTCTATGGCTCCCCCGCAGTTAGGGAATCCCATGGCAGCAAAGCCGTCCACAATCTCACGAACATTGCCCAATGTCACCGTCCTCCGTAGCAGAACGCGATTGATGGCTTGGCACACTTGGGAGAGGGCTAATCTGACGGTGGACCTCCCGACTCCAAACTGGTTTGCAACCAACCGGTAGCAGTCAGGAGTCGCCATCTTCCAGACAGCAATCGCAACACGCTTCTCCATGGTTAGGGCTGACCTCATGTTGGTGTCTTTACGTCGCAGGGCAGATGCCAACCCCGAACACAGTTCCAGAAAGGTTGCTATCCGCATTCGAAAGTTCTGTACCCACTGCTCGTCATCCCACAGCTGCATAACAATGCGATCCCACCACTCGGTGTTCGTGTCTCGTGACCAGAAACGGCGTTGCACCGTGTGCAGATGATCGGTGAAGGAGCTGAGCAATGCGGTGCTGTTGCTCTGCATGGCATTGATCAGTCCCTGCTCCTCAGCATCCTCGTCTGACTCGGAGCTCATTTTGTACTGAGCAACCAGCCGAGATGTATTTAGAATGCTGACGGCAACAGTGGAGATCAGAGCAGGATCCATGCTGTCGCTGTTGTGATTGCTCGCAAGTAGTGCGTCACTGCACTGTTGAAAATAGGCGCAAGTTGCTATTGGCAATAAGGAAGGTGCAAGGGGAACACAGTGCACCACGGGAAACTGAGATTTTAGCCATGGCGCTTTGCGTTCCTTTCCTTCAACCCATGATTCCAAGTGCAGATTGAGGGAAAACTGAACTGTGGGATAGGTGCCCAGAATTCATTGTACTACACCGCGCTATTGCAAAGAATTCTGTTGTGTTACAAGGAGCGACGTGTGTATGCGCTATCCCGCAATAAAGGTCACGTGTTTTTTATAGCGCGATTGCCATGTTGCGCTTTAATCTGATCGTGTGTACACAGCCTCAGTTCATGTGTCAGGAAAGTACTAACCCAAACATGTCCTGGATGGGCCTCACTGAGTCACAGAGTTGAGCAATTCCCCTGATGTGGTATTGTGCAATTCTCTGACAGGACTTGTACATTTCTTTTTTACAACTTTCCTACTGATTAATGGTCATTTAACGCCCGCCTGGGTGCCAGTCACCTCCTTTGTTGTCATTGAAGAATTGGCAGCTCCCAAACGCACAACATATAGCTATTCTCCTGTCCTGTCTGTCAAATCCTTTCAAGATCAACTTTTAGCATGTCATCTATGGAAAAGTGCCAAATGATTCAGGCTAGTTAGATGGCTAGAAGTGATTATTTATATCATAAACAGAGAAATATTAATATATATTTTAAAAATAGTTCGGACTGAAAGGCTGCTAATTATAATTGCAACATCAAAATTAGGCAAAGGTTCTAACTATCAGAGGACTGAAGTTTTGGAACAGCCTCCCAAGGGGAGCAGTACGATCAAAAAATCCCAATGAGTTTCCGGACTGAGCTTGATAAACTTATGGAAGGGCTAATATGATTAAGTTATCTACTAGGCATGTGTCCCATCTGCAACTGCTAGTAACAAATATATCCAGCGGTTAGAGATGGGACACTAGAAGATGAGGGCTCAGAGGTAGTATATACTTCCCCAGTGTCCAGCTAGTAAGTATTGCCCACATGATCCAGATCCAACTTATCATCATATTTGAGTCTGAGAAGCAATTTTCTCCTAAGTCAGTTTTTTGCCTTCCTCTGCAGCACGGGCATAGGTCAGTTACAAAATCTTTTTTATGAATATTATTATGAAGAAGGAGGACCTAGACTGTTGAGGATTATAAATTAGGAGTAAACATGATGAGGGCTAACAGTTTTCATAAATCAGAACGTAAGAGAGGTAGGGAGAATTTTCCCCCCTTATTGTATTTTGACGTCAGGATGTAGCATACTGCCCTTTAAAGATAAAGCTGGGCTTCTGCTGCAAAACTACCATATGGGAAAGAAGCAAGAACTGCACACCCACAGAGAAGACCCTTGTATGTGTTATGACACATTAAACCTACCAAAATCTCTCATACTTTCAGGGATGGGACTCCAACCAAGAAAGTAGTTAGACTCAGAAATCCAGAATCTGCAAACCCACCATTGTACTTATCTGTTTGTTCTGTTTTTGATAGACAGGAAATCAACACAATGAAGTATTTCACAGCTGTCCAGCTGCATTACTGGAGTGTTCAGCCTTTCACATTGTCAGAGAAATGAAATCAAATTAAGGCTTAAGTGAACCTTCCTCCAATGCCAGTTCCTAGGCTCTACTCACTGGAGTGGATGAAGGGGCTTTGGGGACCTATGCCCCAGACCACCATTAACCTCCTCCCCCTCGTCTGGTGCCCCCAGACTCCCACTCGTGGGACCCCACCCCCAGCTGGGGCCCTGGCACTCAGCCCCCCCCACCAGTGGCCCTGTCGCCTGGGACCCCGGCCTCCCACCAGTGGCCCATCCTCTAGCCTAGGCCTGCTCCGGCCAGTCTGCCCTGGGGGGGTGGGGCTAACTGCGCACAGTGTGGCTTCCGGTGTGGCCCTGTAGGGCCATGGGCCCTGGTAGGCCACGCTGGAGGCCATACAGCATGCCTGCTGGACCCACTTCTAGAGCTGAGCGACCACGCACGGGCCCACCTCCCATCCCCAGGGGCAGACCAGCTGGCACAGGGATGGGGTGGGAGCACGGATCCCAGCCTCCGGCCCAGGGTGCCCCCCCCAGTGCTGGGAGAGCAGGGCAGGGGCTCTCCCAGCCAGGCTGGGGGCCCCTGGGCACAGGCCCAATAGGCCTGTGCAGTAATCCGCCCCGGCTACTAATGCAACAGTCCAGAAAAAAGCCTCTTAGAATGTACTACTTAATTTCAAAAAGCCATATAGTTTAGCAAAACAAACAAGGAGGCCTGAGCACTTTTAAAGACCAATAAATGTCTTTAATTAAATAAATAAATAATTTTCAAATTAAATTTAAATTAAATAAATTTGTTATTCTTTCCACATGACACAGGACTCCTTGTTTGTTTTTCTTAACTAGACTAATATGGCTACTCCTCTGGAACTTCTCATATAGTTTAGGTTTTCATGCACAGCTTATGATTTTTAAATTTAAACCAAAATGTAACTTGGAAAGTAAAGGCTCCATTGATTTTTTTTTTTAAATCAAATTAGCACTTCGGCTTTGAGGTATTCCTATTTCAAGCAACACCAGCCTGATTTTTTAAATCCCTAAGAGTTCTTAGAATTAGCTGTAAGACATTGTCACTTAATGCTCTATCCTCACATCTCTAGTTATTTTAAAGGACTTTATAAATCCTTTTGTCAGACTGTCTCGGCCTCAAGGATTATTTATCATATATTTACATGAAAAAAGTCATATTAAACCTAAAATTTGATATGCAGAAAATGTGAGGACATCCATTGTTCCGATCTCATACATGTAACAATAAGAATGCTTAGCACTTTACCTCCTCTAAATGCTTTAAGCCCCACCATTTCCTTGAGAGAGGCAAGTAAAATTGTTTCCATTATATGGTTGGGGAAACTGAGCTTCATCGAGATTAAAGCCTTGTGACTACAAAGACTTCTGCCTGTTCTTACCTTAAATACTTGAGCAGTTCCACTGAAGCCAGTGGGACAACTCATTGCTTAAAGATAAACACATGCAGAAGTCTTCGCAGAATTAAGTCAGAAATGATTTGCCCAAAATCATTAAGGATCTAGTGATCCTGCTCCCATATAATCCAATGGCAAAATTCCCATTGCCTTCAATAGTGAAAAATCCATTCCACACTGATTCATACACAGAAAATAAATAAGACTTCAGGATTTCCTAACTCCAAATCTCCAACTCACACTGCAGTACTTTGTGCTACTGTTCATGCCTTACCATATATATATATATATATATATATATATATATATATATATATATATGGCATGTGTCCAAATTACAGTTGCTCTGGCAACTGTGATAACAAATTCCTTGATATGTGTGAATGTAAAATTGTAGCTTCACTCTTGTATTACTGCTGTGGGGAAGGGTTGCACTGAACTACTTGTTTAAGGTGATAAAAAGGAAATCATAATCCCCCACCAGTTGTGTTAGCGAAATTCAAGAAAAACAGCATACATTTGATTTGGAATTCAGACAGGCTGGGACAATAAGTCTCTATTTCTTAGTAGCACATTACACCTCATTTAATTCAACTGCTAACCAATACAAATTTTTTAAAAATCACTCACGACTGTGTTCCAAGTCTCAGATTTATCATCTCATAAAGGGTTAACAGTCTATTTGAAATAGTTACTAACTTAGAGATCATCGAATTTATAAACCATTCCCAAGTGTCAAAGATGTATTACTTCCTGGTAGTCATTCTATAAAAATTGCTTCTAAAGAATTTTGATTGGAACCTGGGTGAAATACATGCTGCTTGGAGCTGACTTAATATGTAAATAAGTACCCTTCCCTCTTTGCCATATCATTCCTACAAATCCGGCAAGCTTCCAATGCTATTTATGTAGCATGGATCCTGGTGGACAGCCATCTTTTATAAAACTAAGATGTCATTATGATGGATCACAATCTGAGGTCTCAGTTTGGTGCTAAATCCAGAACGTATTATACACAAATGCAATTCCTTCCAGAGTAGAAAAAGATTAATAAAAGTTGTGGAATTATGGAAATTGCTTGCTGATGTAATTTAAAGGAGTCAAGGACTCATACTTCTCAAGAGCTGTATCAAGCAGCACATGACAAAAATGTAAGAAAGTCATTCAAAACCCATGACACTATGCTAATAAGTAGCCATATGGTGTCTCATTGCTACTCCCACACTGTTCCAACATCATCTCTCATCTGTCTTCACCTGGGCTCCCAAATGGAAGCCAGAAGTCAGATTAAAAATTATTTTTGCATATTATGAGTCTCCAGGAGTGTAACTCAGTAGTGCTCCTGTCAAAGAAGATATGCTAATTTACACCAGATGAGAACCCGACCCTACATTCCTATTATTATTCTATCTTCATTTCAAAGATATGGGCATATTATACAAACTTCTGAGCCCATTTAGCTTTTTAAAAAAATACAATTAAGTAATAAGTTTCAATACTTAGTCCCCATGTTATGGGGGTATTTTTTGGGGGGAGGTTTATTAATGTTATGATCTGATGCGCCCCAGAACAGCAATTCAAAAACACAAGGAAATGAAAGGCAAGACATAAAGGTAGATGGTCAACCAAATAACGCAATAACTATGAACCAGTTAAGACATCAACAGTCTGAACAACATACAACAGTCTAAATGACAGGTAGGTAGCAGTAGACCCTGAGTAATTACAGATACCCAACACTACACATGTGCACACACACAAATACTGAGTTCAGGCAGCAGGAGCCATGAAACAAGCAGGAACAGGAAGCAGTAAGTGGGAAGGCAACACATACACCAGTCATCATAGAGTGTATATTGAGAGGGGGTGGGTAACACCTGTTTTACTGGCAACATTTTCCAATGTAGAGAAGGTCTCTGTGACGAGGTGATCTTACCCCACATTGAAGAAGCCCAACAAACTCTGTGGGCGGCCGAAGTCCCGCTCCTTAGGCCCTCCTGGGCATGCTCCGACTGCTGTCCCTGTACAAAAGGGAGCAACTCAGCTCAGTTGGGGCTAGCCAGTGAGGAGGGAAGACCTGTGCTAGAAGCTCCTGACCATGAGTGGTATCAGCCCCAGGCAGTTGGAGAGAGGAACCTCAAAGGAAGCCATCTGGAGCAGCCACACTGTGATGGCTGACCTGCAGGCACTGACTACAGGCAGTGGATTCTGGTAACCTTCAGAGAAGCAGCCAGCATCGGAGATGAGGAGATGTGGACCAGGACCAGTTTTTGGTGTGGATCACTGCTGGCTGGGCGCTACAGTCCTGGCACCGATAGGACCCTGGGCTGGGGCTCAGTGGAGCAGCAGGGCCTGAGCTCCCCTACCTGGGCACCGTATCCTGTGAGGAATCTGTGCTGCCCTGAACTTGAAGGCCTGTGTACTGACTCTGTGGCCGCTATGCTGTACTGCCCTGAATTCAAAGGGCTGTATACTGACTCTGTGGTCGCTAGGCCATAGTGCCCTGACCCAAGGGGGTGTTTATTGACTTTGTAAGGTTGTGGAGACACCCCCCTCACTCGTGCCCTTTGGACTTTCCCCACCTGGGGGCACATAAAAGGCGCCAGTCCCCAACAGTCTCTCTGAGACAAAGCCCAACATCACTAAATGAGTTTGTTAAATCTTTAATGTCAACAGAGCATTGTAACAGCTTGACAGTGTTTTCCTAAAATTGCACCATTTTGTTAGCCACATTTGATCCTGCTGGGAAAGGGCTATGTGAAAGTGGTGATTATCTCACACAGACAAAAGGAGGTGCAAGTGGTGATTCTAGAGATAAAGGATCTAGGGTTTGGCCTCGCAAGTCCTGAAGTAGGATCCCTGAGATTAACAAAGCATGAGAAGACTTTGAACTGAACTTTGTTATATTATCAATCACTTTGAGTACGTCTACACTGGCAAATTAGGTCGACTTAAGGACGCTTAAGTCGACCTAAACAAAGCCGCGCCCACCCTGGTTTTTATTAAGTTGACTTAAGCATTTCCTTAAGTCGACTTAAGGAAAGCTTAAGTCAATTTAATAACACCATCTCTTTGAGTCATCTTAAACCTTAAGTCGACTCCTTGAGTTGATTTAAGGCCAGTGTAGATGGGGATTAGCGCTAAATCGACTTTATTAAGTTGACTTAAAGCCAGTATAACGGCTATCTCAGCTGTTAAGTCGACTTAACACGGTCGACTTAACAAAGTCAACTTAACTTTTCGAGTGTAGACATAGCCTTTGTTAGTAAAGACAAATCACGGGGAAGGGATGAGATTTAACTTTACATGATAGCCTTGTGTACATGACACTTTTCTTCTTAACATTTCTTCAGTGCTACCACTGGTGGACTCCATTGTGGTACCAATGGAGGAAGTGCTATTGTAGACAACAAGTTAGCTGCCACAATGCTTGAATTCCTCAGTGATCTAGGCTTACAGGATAAGACAACACAAATGTTCAGATGCCTCTGGCTGGTCTAGTAAGCATTCCCACCATTGCTACTAAGATTGGGAATTTTTAAGGAAAAAAGGCTAACGTTGACTTTGTTTTAGAGCAGGTTGGCAAAAGCACCTGTTCACATCATACTCTAGCATACTGACAAGTAGAATAAGTTTTCCTTAAACTGTAGTTTTATCACAGGCCATGCATATGCTGGGCCTCAAACATCCTTAGTAGCCCAACACTGTATATGCTGAAATAGCTCATCTAGCCTGTTGACTCATTTCCTAATTCAGGATTACTTCCAGGGCAACATCCAATACATTACCCCATTGTAAGAAGGAAGAAAGGCAGGCTGGTGGGGAGAGGGGGAGGAGAAGTGTTTTATAACAATGGCCAAAAAGAATTATTTCAAACAAAAAAAATATGCAGAAGAGTTGGCAATTAGTGTTCTCTAGCTTTGTGATTATAGCATCAAAAGTACTAGGCAGAGAATTTGAACAAAGTGCTCTGTGTGCATGATACAATGACATAGATTTCGTATTTCTTTCATAAAATACAAAGCCCTTAACTTTGAGATGTAGTCTCCAACTAAAGTAAATGAAAGAAGCAGCTTCTAAAGAGAGTTTTAAAAGAAGGAAGTGACACACTGGGGTACTAGAAGAAAGCAAAACTGTTTCGACAGAAATACGGAAATGAAAGTGTGACCCTAGCCCAGACACCTGCATCTCTGAGGAGCCATGAGGAAGGGGTGCAAAAGGGCTAAGAATAGAGAGCAGGTTGAGGAGCAGATGGATCTGAGATAGAAGTGGGGCCAAAGGAGTTAATGGAAAGTTTTGGAAACAGGAAAGCCAGTGCAGATGACAGAAGATGATTTTATTTCCTTAGGGTGACACTGGACTAGCCACATCATTCAGGACTGCACATTTAAAGAATCAGGCTGTTTGGACTAGGTAAAAAAGTAGAAACTCCTTTTCTCTTACTGAGGCAGAAATGGTACCCATCTGGTGGGATATTTGTTCGCATTTCATCATTCTTATTGAGAGAAAGGAAGACATGTTGCTTGAGGATACAGATTAAGCAGCCTTATAGAGAAGGATCAAGTACTATGTATCATTCATGGCTGGTCAGTTATAACAAATGTTCATGAAATTCAGTCAATACACAGCATGCAAGATAAAGACATTGAGCCAAATTGAAACCTGGTGTAAGACTCCTGAAGGCAATAGATTTAAACAGGGAAGAATTTGGCTCTGTGTGTATGTTTACAATCCTTCTGTATATCTTTGGACACATAACAAACAGAAGACAACTTCCCATGAAGATTGATTTCAAAAATCTGTCGCTAGTTGAGTGCTGAGAAGAATTGCTCACTGGGACAGGATTTGGGGGACCTATGTAGAGAGGCAATCAGTGCAATTCCCTGCCCCTTCAGCACAGAAAGAAAGGTGAAAGGAGCAATAAGAGTCACTGCTACAAGACCCTAGTGAGATCTGAACTGGTGATTGCTAGTTTCTGAATCTACAGGCCTAACACCTGCACTATAGGCAGGCCTTGGATTAGCTTAACATGGGGAGGAGGTTGGTTAAGGTTGAGAAGCCACCAGCAACCAAAGAAGGAATGGCAAGTGTATCTACTGTGTAACCCCTAAAAGCCTGACTTCCACAGCTACATTCTGAGTCAATGAGACTTAAGTAAATCTCATCAGAATTACGCACTGTGTGGAAGTGAATTAGTCTTTCTTCACTGATTCTTTTCTCTCTTCTTTAAATACAGATTCCGATGCTACTGGGTACATTCTCTAATCTTTACTGAATTTTCTCCTATTTCACTCTACGGAGGTGAAGTCCTGACTTCAGCACTAGCTGATCTTGTAAAATTTTCTAGAGAGACCTCTCCCTAATCTCCATCAACACAGGTAGATAAGAGCTTGCATTCCTCTTACAAAGTGAATAGAGCAGCTCTCTGAACAGAATTACCTTTACAGAGCTTTAGGATAATTGCATTGACAATGGCTCCCCCTTGTGACACAATATGGAAGTCACAATAATTTGGTGACTGGAAACTGTGTTTCCCTATCTTCTTCAGCAAAACAAACAAGGAGTCCTGTGGCACTTTTAAAGAGTTAATTTACTCTGCATCTACACTACACTTTCCTTAAGTTGACTTTACTAAATCTGCTTTTAAGTTGACTTTTGGCTTAAGTTGACTTTCTAAAGTCGACTTAAGCCAGTGTAGACCTGGAGTAGCCCTAAATCAACTCTAAGTCGACTTAGGGCTCTCCAGGGCTCCCCCGCTGCCCGCTCTGCCAGGGGGAGTGGCACAGGGAGAGCCTGGCATGCCCCCCACAGGGCAGGGCAGAGCCCAGCCCACCCTGCCCCTATGCTCTGCCAGTGTCCCTGTCCCCCTTTGTCCCATTGTGCTGAGGTACAATGGGGCAAAGGCTGAGCCACCTAGCCCCTAGAAGTCAACCTAGGCATCCAGTGTGGATGGTCTAGGTTGACTTTGTAGGGTCCCCCCAAAGTCGACTTAAAATTTAAGTGTAGACATGCTAAGTCGACTTAACAAAGTCGACTTAAGTCAACTTAAATTCACAAGTGTAGACATAGCCAAGGAGTCCTGTGGCACTTTTAAAGACTAAGATGGCTACCTCTCTGGAACTTCTTCAGTAAGTGTCTGGTAAAACTCTCATAGATTGGTGTCTTAGTTCTGCTTAGATAAGAATTTTAAAATATGTACATTTGTCTTAACTATTTAAAACTTCTGGATCTGCAAAACTGGGATGGAAATTTCATGCATACTTCAATTTTTACAAATGCTTTGGGGACAATCACAAAACAGAAATAATCTAATATAGAATTGTCAGTGAGCATTAGAAAACATGGGAGAGCAAAGATTCAGAAAAAGAAATTAGGATTTACCTTCCAATGATGATACTTCTGTCTAGAAGAATTCCAGAGTGCTTTAAACTCCTCCACTGTCCCTGCAATCTTGCTCCTGCCCCTTCCCCAAACACAGTCCAATCAGACAGACATCTGGAAATGTTTACATAAATATGCTCTCACCCTTTCAAGTGATTTTTTTTCGGGGGGGGGGGGCAGGTGAATGTATGAGTTACTATGTATATCATTCAGGTGGAAGAAAACACTTTTTGTCTATGTAAAGATCAATGATTATTTCAATCCTTTCACTTTCATTTCCTACAGGTGTGGTCTGAGAAAATAAGTACAACAAGCTGGTATGCAGGTATTTGCAATCTCTAGCTGATCTCAGCAAACTACATACCTTTTTCTGTACAGCAGCTTTACCTCTTTTCCTGTGTTCCTTAATGGCTCTTCCTGAAAGGCTTCATTCAAGTTAAAGGTCTCATCCAAATATAATTTCCAAGCCAGTGATTGATGATGTGAAATGTAAACTGACTGAGCTTGAATGAAGTAATCATTTGTTGGTGTGACTTTTGCAGACATCCCAAAGCATGTTGTAAGTCAGGGTCTGTTAAATCAACATTTGTATTTTAATTTGTATGCATTATTTAAACAGTATGACTCTTTGAAAAGGCCAAGAAATTTTTGATGTGATGTAGATCTCAGAGCACTGGGGTCAGCAGTACAATAGCAGTGGCCTTAATGACAATCCAGTCCCAAACACTTTATTTAACCTGAATCTGATTCTAAAGATGGAAATGCTGGATGAGGAGGTATATGGTGCTGCCTTTCTAAACCTGCAGAGGGGGGACTGTAGGAAAACAACAGCTAATGTGAAAAAGCAGCATGCAGCTAATTCATCTGAAAGCCCAAGTGCCATGTCACCTGGTTAAGAAAGCCCCAAGAAATAATCAGCATTCCATATATGAGACTTCCCCATTGTGTAACAGTCTGAGGCTGTTTGCTGTGGACCATATTGGGTCTTTAATGATGTACCCTATGTTAAGGGAGGTGCAGAGTCGCACTGTGCCATCAGGACATCTCAAGCCGTTGTGCATACCTGCTGCATCTCCAGAAGCATGTCCATCCTACCATGCTTTGTAAAGGAGCAGTATTTGCTGCTCCAGACCCTAGACAGGTAACGTTCCAGTGGAAGAAGGGGACAGGGTCATTGGTCTTTCCCACCCACTTTGGGGAGCCTAGCACCTTTACCGCTAGTTGTCTCATGGAATTCATGGGTGTGGGAGAACCTCTGCACAAAGACTGAAGAAGACCCCCCCCCCCCCCGCTTTCTCTCCTCCCCGCTGTGCATGTCCCTCTTGCCAGGCACAACCCAACCCTAAAACTGCCACATCAGTGCCTGCAAGAAATGCCTGCTTCTGCGCTATAAGATCCGATCAGGACTTCATCGTGGCCTTAAACCCATTCATCCAAAGCTTCTAAATAAAAATGACAAATATCTAAATTTCCAATGAATAAATAGTGACGATTCCCCTTCATTGTCAGGCCACTTACATCACATGGGGTACATCTACACTGGAGGCTCTGTTAAGACGACTTAGACTCCACAGCCCTGCGTCCACACTGGCAGGTGCTAGGTCAACGGAGGAGTGGCCAGGAACTCTGTGAGGGGGCCTGGAGGCCAATTAGGTTGACTTAAGGGCTATTCCCCATCTACACTGGCTTAAATTGACTTAATAAGGTTAACATAAGCCTTAGGTCAACCTTAAGAGGTGGTGTTATTAAGTCGACTTAAGAAAGCGTTTAAGTCGGCTTAACAAGAGCCCAGTGTGGATGCAGCGGTCTGTTGGTCGACTTAACTGTCCTTAGATCTAAGACTCCAGTGTGGCCATACCCATAGTGCTATAATGTCTGTCTACAGCACTGTTAACATCTTGTTGGTCCCCAATAACCAACGCGGAAACTGAGGCAGAAAGACACTGTAACATACCCAAAGCAATGCATAATTTTTCCTAGAGCTACTCATAAAATGGTTTTGGATCAAGAAAGTCATTTGTGATCCTTTAACATTAGTGGCAACGAGAGAGGAAACAAAGGCACAGGATGAACTGACTAGCCTGATGTAGCACAGCAATGAGGAGAATGTTGGTTTCCTGACCTTCAGTCCATTGCCATGTGCTCTGGACAATCCTACCTCCCAAGTACTTCCCCATAGGTTCCAGGTTGTTTAGTTCTTGGCTCAGATTTCCAAGATTAGACTCAGGACAATGTTCATAGCTCCAGGCTACGTACATATTTACATATCTCACTACTGGTTTTTATTTCCATTTGCCTATTGCTGCTTTATACAGTAGTTGCTCCAGCATACCGGAGACCCACTACTCAAAACTCTTTGTATGTTAAAGCAGTGGAGATGACAGGATGCAGTGTTTTTGACCAAATCAAATCAAATCAATAGACAGTTTTATTTTTAAGGGAGTCACACAAGATAAATTTGACATATTTTACCATATAGGGTGTCCTAAGCTCTTCACAGCAGAGGCGGCCTTTGGCTATTGGGGGCTCTAGGCGAAGGCCCATTGTGGGGCACCCATAGGCCTACAAGACCCACTATAGGCCTGCAGGGCCCCCTCTGTGACCCTGCCTCCCCCACCACCCTGGCCCCAGCTCCCCCACACAGCCCTGGCCCCTTGGGCCAGCTTCGCCTCCTGCTGCGGACCAAGGCAGATGTGACTTTTGGGGTAGGCGATGGGGCCCCTTGTAGCTCAGGGCCCTAGGCGTGCGCCTGCTTCACCTACCCCAAAAGCCGCCGCTGCTTCACAGAGAGATATGAAGGCAGGCATCCTGCCCCAAACAGTTTACAATCTAAGGCCCCAATCCTGTGCTGTCAACCATTTAGTGAAACCTCCAGCCCACCCAGAACTCCTGGGATTTCAGTGGGTACAGGGTTCTACCCATATGATCCTCAAGACCAGGAGCAGGGCCAAAATAGACAACCCACAAAACAAGGGAAGGTAAAAATGGCAATAAAAAGGCAAAGCTATTGAGTGGTGAAGCTGAACACACACCATGTTGCTTCCAAGATTTTATTATATAGGTTTTCTGTTTGGTTGGTTTTTGATGTACACATTATTTTCGGTAATTTATGTGGGAAGCAAGCCAAAGTTAATAGGGCTACTGCAAACAATTCAGGCTGAATGTTACTAATATAAAAATCAATATATAGCATTTTACATGCAGGAAGAAACTTCTAAACCCCCTAATTAAGAGAGCTGGGAAAGAGAGTTACAACAGCTATTTTTACTTGGGATATCAGCCTAACAAAGCAGGGGATTGAGTTATACTGGTAAATTGTGGATTTCCTGGAGTTCTGAGGAGAATTGTAAAGTACATGTTTATGACAGGACTGCTGTTCCTTAGGATAATTCTATGAAATGCAGGATGGTTGATAATCCTGCTTCTCAACTGATACCAAAGTCTAGCTATTTAAGTGCCATTAGGGCCCCAAAGCATCAGAGACACTGCACTTTGCTTAGATAAATGAATCTAAGAAGGGAGCTGCTGTTCTTTATCAGTTTTTATTTCCTATTAAAACGTCCAAAAGAATGGCATCTACAAAGCACTGATGGTACTCGATGCAAAGTGAGCTCTTAAAATATCTCCTTAATCCTTGACAGAGTTTAGGTTGGTTGTAAATAAGATAAGTGAGTATTGACAGATAGGACAGTGTTTATAAAAAGAGGTGTTTAGCTGAGGAACTAAGTGTGGTTGAAGACCAAATAATTTTGCATATTGTTCAGCAACTTCCATTTGCCACTGTTATCTGATTTCAAAGTCTTCTCCAAAAATTCAGGTAGATAATCTCTACAGTAGATACTGTCCCACAGTCAAATTACATATACAGAGCTTCATCCGATGTTGAACTATAAATATAACTAACAGACTGATGCACGAGCATCAATAAGAATTCACCAGGATATCTGACAGGTAATATTATCCATTTCAGCTTAGACACAGTGGAGGAACTGGTAGGCAGATAGTGGATGAAATACTGCCCAGCCCCAGTATACAGGTAGTAGAACTGTGGGAAGCTGAAATGGAAAAACTAGAAACCATTCTTATGTGTACAGATCTATGAACACTTGATTGGCATGTCCACAGCAGTTCAATTTTTAAAAAAATTCTTCAACAAATAGGCAGGCTGATGAGAATTTCAGCTTTGTGTTTATATTATGCCTTTTCTGTCCCAAGCACTGCACAGATATTTTATACTCAATCCAGCAAAGTGATAAGAGCCTTCTGTGAGGGGCTGAGTGCCTTCATCTTTCACTGAAGTAACTGAAGTGGAGGGTGCTTAGCACATTGTGGGTATGGGCTATAATCTTGGGCTCTGGCCTGGACTCATTGGAATGGGATTTGGTACCTCATTAAGCCTTGTAATATCTCTCTGATTAAATTCAGCCTTTGCACATGGGGGATGCCCTGCGCACAAGCATGTTGTGAGGCATGTACTGTGAGCCTACCAGGTGTGCAAAACCAGCCTAAGGACTTCAGGAAGCTTCAGTATGATGTTTCTTTTGGGGAATTCCAAAGTTCAGATTTAGGCCTCTCATAAATGAATGTGTAGTCCAACAGGATCTAAGGACCACCACAAACCTCACCATTTCCACTCCAAGACATAGGCACACTTCTTTGACCTTGCTTTCTCTAATATAAAAATATAGAAGCGTGCACATTTTTAAAACCAAAACAAAGCACTACATTGCTCATACAATTTTTCCCTCAGGACACAAAGTGATTGATTGAGAATGAAGCACCCTTGACAGCTGTCAGTCATATGGCTTAATGAACTCCCAGAAGCATGCAGGTATTATTTTGATACGGACAGTCCAAAACCCTATGTAGTATAGTATAATGTATTTTCACTCGTAAATAGGCATTCTTATCAGGTAGATCATAGAATCATAGGGTGCGTCTACACTTGTAAATTAAGTCGACTTAAGCCTGCTTAAGTCCACTTAATTTACTCTGCGTCTACACTACAGTTTCCTTAAGTGGACTTAACCTGTTGCTTAAGTCGACTTAAGGAAATTGCAAGTCAACTTAATAAAACCTAGTCAAATTCCAAAGGGGTAGCCGTGTTAGTCTATTGTAGAAAGACAACAGAGTATTGTGGCACTTTTAAAGACTAACAGATTTATTAATCGCATGATCTTTCGTGAAAGCTCATGCGATTAATAAATCAGTTAGTCTTTAAAAGTGCCACAAGACTCTGTTGTCTTAATAAAACCTAGTTTTACTTCGACTTACTGGCTAAGTCATAGACTCATAGAATAATAGGGTTGGAAGGGACCTCACGAGGTCATCTAGTCCAACCCCCTGATAAAAAGCAGGACCACTCCCACTAAATCACCCCAGCCAGGGTTTTGTCTAACCCTCGAGAACAGCCGAGTTCCCTCCTCTTTGGAGCAACCCTTCAAGTAGTTGAAGGTTGCTATCAAATCTCCCCTCAGTCTTCTCTTCTGTAGACTAAATAAGCCTAGTTCCTTCAGTCTCTCCTCATAAGTCATGTGCCCCAGCCCCCTAATCATTTTTGTTGCCCTCCGCTGGACTCTTTCTAATTTGTCCACATCCTTTCTGTAGTGGGGAGCCCAAAACCGGACACAGTATTCCAGATGTGGCCTGACCAGTGTCGAATAGAGGGGAATTATCACATCCCTCGATCTGCTGGCAATACTCCTACTGATGCAGCCTAATATGCCATTGGCCTTTTTGGCAACAAGGGCACACTGTTGGCTCATATTCATCTTCCCGTCCACCATAACCCCCAGGTCCTTTTCTACAGCGCTGCTACTTAGCCGATCGGTCCCCAGCCTGTAGCAGTGCATAGGATTTTTCCGTCCTAAGTGCAGGACTTTGCACTTGTCTTTGTTGAACCTCATGAGGTTTCTTTCAGCCCAGTGTTCCAATTTGTCCAGGTTTCCCTGGATCCTGTCCCTGTCCTCCAGAGTATCTACCATTCCCCCCAACTTGGTGTCAACCGCAAACTTACTAAGCACGCATCATCAAGATCATTAATGAAGATGTTGAATAGAACCGGCCCCAGGACCGACCCCTGGGGCACTCCACTCGTTACCGGTTGCCAACCAGACATCGAGCTATTGATTCCTACCCGCTGAGCCCGTTGATCTAACCAGTTTTCGATCCACCTTACGGTCCACTCATCCAACCCATACTTCCTTAACTTGCCGATGAGAATGCTGTGGGAAACCATATCAAAAGCCTTGCTAAAGTCAAGGTATACCACGTCAACGGCTCTTCCCGCATCCACAAATCCAGTCATCTCATCATAGAAGGAAATCAGGTTGGTCAGGCACGATTTGCCCTTGGTGAATCCATATTGACTGTTCCTGATCACTCTATTTTCCTCCAAGTGTTTCAGGATGGATTCTTTGAGGACCTGCTCCATGATTTTCCCAGGGATTGAGGTGAGGCTGACCGGTCTGTAGTTCCCTGGTCGACTTAAGCCAGTGTAGACATGGCTTAGCCCTATGTCAACCTAAAGGGTCCCCAGGGCTCCCCCACTGATCTCCCTCCCAGAGTGCCTGGCACAGCCACAGCCTGGCATGCCCACCCACAGGGCAGGACACAGCTCCTATACCTTGCCCCTGTCCCTGTCCTGCTCATGTACTTTGGTACAATGGGGAAAATGCTGAGCTCCCTGGCACTTTTGAAGGAGTGCCCAGGGAAGGGGGGCACCTCTTGGGTGCCCCCCTTCCCACCATGCACCACTCCCAGGTCCACCTAGCCCCTACAAGTCGACTTAGACGTCCAGTGTGGACGCTCTAAGTTGATTTGGCAAGGTCGACATTAAGTCGACCTAAATTTACAATGCGGACATGCTAAGTCGACTTAACAAAGTTGATTTAAAGTTGACTTTGTTAAGTCAACTTAGCAAAGTCGACTTACTTGAACAAGTGTGGACATAGCCAAAGAAACTGGAAGGGACCATGACAGGTCACCGAGTCCAGTTCTCTGCACTCATGGCAGAACCAAGTACCCCCATTAAACCATCCCTGACAGGTGTTTGTCTAACCTGGTCTTAAAAACCTGAAATGTAGGAGATTCCACAACTTGCCGCGGCAACTTATTCCAGTGGTTAATCACCCTGACAGTTTTTAAGCCTCTTCTGTGCTCTTTTTCATCTTTATAGATTTTATTTTTAAAAATTCTCATTATGGTAGACATCTTTGTGGTTGCAACTGGAAGAGTTTAGTTTTGTGGGCGGCGAGTTGTTCAATAAAGAGTTTATTTGTAATACGTAGGGCCTTTTTTATTTGTCTTTTCAATATCCTGTTTTATTTGGCTTTGGCTTGGCAGAAAGTGAATTGATTCCATGGCCTATGAAGAAAACATCTGTTTCACTGAGTTTGACTTGAGTTAAAATTTTCAAGAATATTTACACAGTGGCAGTGTAAAATAGGTTACTCGCCACCCATAGTTCCCCCTTGTGTCAAGTTGTGATGTTGCAAGAAGTCCCGATCTCCAGTGCCTCCTACTGGCCATCTACCTCTCATCAGGTTTTCCATGGCTCAGCCCTCCAGCCAAGCCACATGGGCTATGTCTACACTTAGGGATTTAGGTCAATTTAAATAAGTTGACTTTAATAAGTTGACTTTAAGTCGACCTTATTAAGTCAACTTAGAGAGTCCACACAGGACTCCTAAGTTGACTTAAGTGGGCCTTACTAACTCGACTTAGAGAGTCTATACTAGACTCTCTAAGTCGACTAGTTAGGTCCAGGGAGAGCCAGCCCCACACGGGACTGGCTCTCCCCGAGACAGCAAGCCCCGGAGCAGTCTGGGGGAGAAGGGAGTATGGAGCTTCCTTCTGCCCCGGACCGCTCAGCTCCCTTATGGTCAGGACTGCTCAGGTCCTGGGCAGAAGGGAGCTCTTCCAGCTGGGAACCGAGTGGTCCCGGGGAGAAGGAAGCCGGCAGCTTCCCTCTGCCTGGGACCCCCGCGGCTCCTGTCAAAAAGGGAGCCGCCACTTTTTTCTTGCTGGGACCTGCGAGGATGCAGCTAGAAGGGAGCGCGGATTCCTTTCTGGCCAGGACCCCAGAGGTTCTGGCCAGAAAGGAGCCCTGCGGCACCCTTCTGGCTGGGACCGCACTCCCCCAGAGACTGCCCGGCAGCTGGAGCACCAGCAATTGCCGGTGCTCCACTTGTTTGGGGAGGCCCAGGGTCTCCCTGCCAGCTGAAGTGCCCTGCCAGCAGGTGCTGGTGCTCCAGCTGTTTGGGGAAACCCCAAGCCTCCCCAAACAGCTGGAGCGCCGCCGTGCCGGCCATCGCTGGCACTCCAGCTGCTGGGCAGCCTCCGGGGGCTGCCCGCCAGCTGGAGCCCTGGTGAGAGTGCGGGACTCCTTTCAGCCAGGACCGCTCAGGTCCCAGCTAGGAGGGAGCCCCACCTGAGCGGTCCCGGGGAGCAGGGAGATGGGACAAACTGCTATTGGCTTGTCCTCCGGAGAGCCAGGACTTCCTGGGGAGAAGGGAGCAGGGGCTCCCTTTTCCACCTGCCCTAAGTCAACTTAGGGCTTTCCACACTGCTTAAGTTGACTTAAGAAGTCGACTTAAGCATTAAAGTTGACTTTAAAGTAGGTTTAATAAAGTCGACTTTAAATTTCCTTAAGTCGACTTAAGCAGCAGCTTACGTCGACTTAAGGAAATGCCAGTGTGGACACAGAGTAAATTAAAGTGACTTAAGCAGGCTTAAGTCGACTTAATTTACTAGTGTAGATGCACCCATATAGTTCAGTCCTCTTCTGGAGAAACAAATGGTTCTGCTGACAGTATAAATCAAACACCCTAACTAACAATTTTTCTCCTCTTCTTGGGCTCCACTAAAGGCCTCTGCTTCCTGGCCCCTTCAAAGTTTCTCTTTGCTTCTCCCCCAGCAGGATTCCTCTATTGCCTCCCTTCCCTAGGGACTTTAGCAACTTCTCTTAGGGATCTCCCTGATCTTTGCAGGCCCGATCTCAGGGTTCCCCCACCCAAAAACCTATCCTGCTTTCTGCCTAATAGTCCTGGCTTCTTTGCAGTATCTCACCTTCATCCAAGTCTAATTAAGTAGCCCTCTGAAGGCAACTGAGATCAGTCACTAACTCAATCACCAATTATCCTTGGGTGCAGGGCTGGTCATTGCAGGGGCTTTATGGGCTGCAGCCCTGGGCCCCGGGCTATGGGCTGGGGGCCCAGGCCCCTGATGCCATGCAAATATCTGGTCCCACTCAGGCTGGGACATGACTGGCTGGGCCTAGGGAGGTTGGAGTGGGCGGTATTTACAGCATGTTCATTAGAAAATTGTGCTCCATACAGAGGATTGGATGAAATGACCATCAATAATATAAATTTTGTTGGATATTTTTACTTTGCAATTGATTGTGAAAGGATACACCCACCCTGTAGCACCCCTGCAGGCCAAGCACTACTCTGCTGGTGCCTACCAGAGATCCCCATTCACTCGGGGGCCCTTTTAAAAGTCCATGAAATCCAAATATTCAAACCATTCTCTCTCTGGGGTCCAATTTATTCAATCCTGCACAAGGTCTTTCAAAATAGAACTTAAACCTACAAGTCTGGGTTTAGTCACTGCTTCCTGAGAGTCTACCTTCTCTTCAACTGTCTTTCCTTTTGCCCTAAACCCAAGCTGGATACATCCCTTCCTGCTGGCTCCTAACACCTCTTGCTTAGAGTTTGACCTTCTCCATAAGCCTTCCCCACTGGTATTTCCACTTCCAACTCAGGGCACTGCAGGAATCTTCTTAAATGCAGTAGTGTTCCAAGGCATTTTCTGACTAACACACGCAGCTTCAGCTGTCTCCCACTTTATAAGACCCAGGTGCCTTCCTTCCTTTAAATCCAGTTGGGCCACAGATAATTAGTTCAGGTGCACTAGATCCTGCTTCCTTTCTTGCAGGCACCAGTCACCTGTGGCAATGTGACATTAAAAGACTAGAGCAGGGGTGTCAAACTCATTTGCTATGGTAGGCCAGATTTGACTGAAATGTACTTCATGTGGGCCATACATACCATAAATCGAAATACGAAGGCATTCTCACACCATCACAGAGCACTGGGTATGTGAGATTGTGCTCTGAGAGACCACTCTCTTTCTCTCTCTCTCTCTCTCTCTCTCGCAGTCCTGGGCTGGATGGAAGAGGTTCAAGGGCTGCATCCAGCCCACAGGCCACATGTTTGACACCCCTGGACTTAAAACCAATGCTCTATATTTGGACAGCATTTTAAGATAAACAGCTGCTTAACAATTTAATTGATTACAAAGATCATATTTACTCAAGCTGGCTTAAGTAGAGTAGTTACTGCATGTTATCAGTTTTAACTAACAACAATTGGGTTGAAGGTGCACACGTCACACTTTCATAAGTTACCTATTGAACCTTGTACTTCCCTTAATTTTGTCAGAACAGACTGTATATCCAGTGCTCACTAGAATTTATGAAGAGGTATAAGCAGGATATAAAGTTTAAGATATAAAGTTTAAGAAGGATATAAAAGAAGTTTTGGAACCACAAGTACCATTACTTTTCTAGTGTTACTGTTGAGCTGGGAACATCATCTACGTCATCATCTAGATTCAGCTTGGGAAACGACCAATGACACATGAGTGTTGAGAAATGAAGTAATTTACTTCAGAATGTCCCATCAAGTATAGAAGATGCTATTATGGATGATCTTTCCAACAGTTACCACCATTTCTTTCCAGTGACAGGAATACTGTATGTTGGTATGTAGAAATACACATTTTAACATAGTATTCTTTGCTATTTTTTCTGCCTGTTCCATATAAATATTGTTTTGTTTCACTTTCCAACTCTGTAATGTTATCATTCCCATATCACTCTGCTGGAAATATTAAAAAATAATGAACTCTGTTTTGTTACTAAGAAATGAGCTAGACCTATGAAGTGCAAGTATATTAAACTGAAAAAAAATCTGAACCATGGAATAAGTGATTTAGTTCTGTCCAACTCCCACTAAGGAATTCTCTTTCTAAATCAAATTCAAATTTTTCTAAATTTTTGAGTTGTCTGCCCAGCTTGGAGAAATACATATCTCATTCTTTTTTCGTCTTTCTGTCCTCTTTTCTTTCTTCCTCCTGGCCAGATTCTAACACCTCTACTCATGTTAAGTAATACCTTATTCTGTGAGTAGTCCTGTGTAAGCCATTGGGACCACTGATGGAGTAATCATATTCTAAGAGTGAAATCCATGCCGTACTGAAGTCAAACTCTGTTATGACTATATATTTATACAAAAGGGAACAAAAAGATAAAGGTGAAAAACTTAGAAATTGCAATTGTGAAGAATGAAGGAGAAAGCACTGCTGAGATCCTAGAATCATGAAATCCACAGTTAGTTCCCAACCATAATTTCTCCGAGTCCTTAATGTTTAAGCTGTTTTTTGGAGGGTTTTGCTGCATACGCTTCAATAAGACATTTACAAATTAACCTTCAGCAAATTACCTATGCACTTCCCTTTGCCTGGTAGGCTTCACAGAGAGATACTGCCCATGTGCTTTTATGAAAGAATAGGGCTTCAGTGGGCTCTGATAAAATGTTAGCATACAACCCCTGTGCTTGCTCAGAAGTGATTTTTCAATAGTTTTTCATTTCTTCCCCAAGCACAGCCATGTACATGTCCTAATAGGGAGGGACAGAGAGCCTAGGAAATTCCTGGATATGCAGCTCAGTTTCCTTAGAATGAGAAAGAGATTTAGACATGGCTACCTAGTCTCCAAACATGGGAGATTCTAAGGAAATGAACCTGAAGTCCTGGAGTATGTCATCTTCTCCATGAGAATGGCTGATCCAACCTTCCCTATGACAGCATCACTCCCTCTATGCCACCATTAGCATTTCTGCCCTGCACCCACCTCTTTGCCCCTTTCCAGCAAGAATGGACTTGGAGTTAATGTTGCTTGGAAGCTCATTATTTCCTGTGCAGATATCTGATGGGCTCAGGAGTAAGTATACCAGGCAAGGTTCTTGTTATCTTAGTCACGCTTTCTCCTTACCAAGGCATATCACGCCCTGGCTCATGACTGTCCAGTCTAGGGGAGGGTCTTTTGTGGGATTGGGGGGGGGGGGAGAAGACAAACTTTTTGGGAACCCCTCTATGCCCTTTAACACTTTTCTGTCCAGTTCTACTAAAATCTGTTCACCCTAGTGCAGTTAAATATTAGGCACTCCAGGGTGGTTAAATACGCTTTGGGGATCTGGTCCTTAGTCAATAGCCTGTTAATCATGGAAGAGTATCCACATGACAAGCATGGTAGGGTTTGTGTTCTGCCATTTTTGATCTATTAGTAACTTACAAAAATTTCCAGAATAAATATTTATTTCTGTGCCGAGAAAAGATACCAAAATAGTCAGACACTAAAGGGGGGCACTTCAAAATGCAGTGAGGCATTGAAAACGGGGGGTTATATGTCACTGCTATCATTGCATTCACTATAGAAAATGTTAGAATGTTTGTTGGTAATGAACACTGGCAAAAAAGGAAAGAAGTAACAAAGTTAATACATTTCTCATATGTGAACAATACCAGTATATGAAGATAACTTGTCTTTATCATGCTACCTCTGTGCAGCTCTATACCATTGCTGAAAAGGAAGATTTCGGTTTTTTTTCCCTGGTGCTAGCAGTCCTCATTCAGTTTCATTATGAAGAGTTAGGGCTGCCTTATTCATGTTCATGCTATGTAAGGTTTCTCCCTTAAAATTTATTCTTAAGCTTTTTTTCTCCTGACTTTGACTTTTCTGGTCTCAGTGATAAGAGGAGGTGAACAATGTGGTTAAGAAATCCTGATGACTCTGCTTCCTGACTCTGAGTAACAGTTATAAAGCTCCAAAGCAATATGAAATTAGTTGAACGTGGCTTAGTCACTTAGAAATATCATGCACTGATTGATATCAAATGAATTCACATTTCATTTATCAGCAAAACAAAATGTTATTGGGAAGCAATTCTTTTTCAAGCAAAAACTATGAAAAGTGTGAGAAAGCATTTGCAATGGCCTAGTTAGGTTTTTTAAGATAAGAAATACACCTAAAATCCATAGAATACACAAAAAGCCCTCTCTGCTCTCCACTCTTGTTTCTTTTTGCAGTGTTAGAGGCAGACAGTATTTTGTAGATTTTTTAAGCTAGTAAACCAAAGTCTTTGAGTAGATACTTACTTAGCCACCTATGTGCCTTGACAACACTGTAGGCATCAGACCAAAATCTGTGCCTATTGTAATCTAAATGGTCACCACAGAGTATTCAAAAATATTCACAGTGGTTAGCTCCTCTTTTGTGCATTAAGGATGTAACTACCTGCAGAAACCAACAAAAAGAAGCTGGCTGAAATTTAACAAGTGTTACTCTTAAAAAAAAATCAAACAAAACAAAAATATCAAATTTGTGAGGCACTAAAGTTTATAGCAACAGAGGACTAGAGCTGATAGGCTAGGCCGAAGTGTGTTTTGAGATGGGATTTGACTAAAAAGGGAAAGTCATTTCACGCATATGATCACAGATGCTGTTCCATGCATACAAAAAAAAAGGCAAGATATAAGAAGAAAGGGAGAAGAGAACAAAAGATTGGACTTGAAGTTTAAACAACACTGGTATTTAAAAACAGAAGCAAAATCATGGGGACTTTATGCCCGGAAATGTTTTACAACAATTTGCCATCTTTACTTTATTAGGATTCTTTTATTATGGGATTTTTCAGAAGTGCTCAGTGCTGGCCTACATCATTTCCCACTGATATCATACCATAGACTTCTGTAGTAACAGCAAGGCAACTTTTATAAACTTGTTCCAGGGGAGGCCAAACACAGGCTTAACAATATAACAAAATTAAAACAATACTCAGCATATGGGAAAAGGCATGATCATTGAAAAAAAAAATTTTCTGACTCCCCGTATGGATAGTTAACTACTTCCAAGAAGAAAACAGTTTAACAACCCTTTCACTTCTTAGAGTCTACCGTTCATCCCCATGCCGAAAAAAAGGATAGATACCAACATTGCTTTCTCCAGTGCTTTGGCTAGTCCAAATGATAATTAATTATTTAAATTTCATTTTAAATAACTTGAGCAATAGGACTTCCACCACTAATCTTGAGGGCTATTCCACCATCTAACGGGAATCCAACACAGTGTATGTTTTTTCATCCCATGATCTTTTTACCATCTTAGAAAAACAAAATTGGTAGCTGCTTAGTTTTTCCAGATTTGTTTGCATTTTATTTTGTTTTAAACAAACCATGAAAATTAAGAACAACAGTCATTAATAAAATATTGAGTTGACATAATTAATAAGGAAGAGACCTGGCAGAGCAGGAGTCTTGAATTTGAGGTAAGAAACACACAGAGGTAAAAAGAGAGGTAGCAGCTAGGCACAGGCTGTTAAATTCTTCCCCTAAGGAAACAAAAACAAGTTGTAAAAGTGATATGAAATGCTGAAGACTGGTCACTACAAAATATGTTTCTTAAAGTGTAAATATATGCAATTATTTTGCCAGTCATTCTGACCTGTACAAGAAAAAATATGTTGATGGATTTTTTTGTGTGTATCAGAGTTCACATACATTTGAAAAATTTGCTAAATTCAAGCTATTAGTGCCATAGTGATTTAGAATGCCCATCAGCCCAGTGCAATTAGTGCCAGGATGATTTAAAATATCAGTCAATTCAAGATATTAGGGACATAGTGATATTTAAACACCACCCATCCCATGCTATTCGTGCCAGGGTGATTTAATATACTGTGTCAGATTGTGGGCTTGCAGCTTAAGTTCTGTGAATGTGACATTGATATTAACCCATGTAACTTTCCAGACTCTAGGAAATAGATTGGAATCTATTTCCAACATCTGTCAAAGCACTTAAAGTCTGCCACTAATATTCTTCTAAATAATCAAACATAGTAACCTTCCATTGTCTCTTCTGTGCTTTCTTCATTTTTTGGACTAACTTAACATACATCCTTCCCTTTGTCCTGAACCACATGCATTAAATTTGTACAGAGCATCCATGATCAGCAATCAAAGGTTCTGGCAGATTGGGTTATCACTAATATACCCATCGACATCTGTGATGAGAAGTCAAATCCATGTATGGTGACATAACTCCTCTATTTGCCATCCTGCAATCTAAAAGATGCAGGCAAAACAATGCAGACACCGTATTTCATTCTTTACTCTTTCTTTTTAAACCTGAGTCAAGAGAGTCTCCAATAAACAGAAGTGCTATCTTTTTGTACTATTATTGAAGAGATGAGTAATGGGTATTTTTACACTTGTACATTGCAAAAATTACCCACAAAAAGGTATGTAGGATGCAGCTATCAGATTCCTGCCTCTAACCATGCACACACAGCTTTGAAGAAAGTAAGGGCATGATTCAGACTTCACTCACATTAGTTTTGCCAGGATAATTCCATTGACATCAATTAAACCACTCTTGTTTTAAACCAATGTACATGAGATCAGAACAAAACCCTCAATCTATTTCATTCCTGCACTTTGTATTATTCTTTCCTCTTCTTTGAATGCTATTAATTGTCAGGAAGCTATTCTGCAAATCATTTACTCCTAGAGCTGTCAAGTTCCTTGCTAAGCCCCTTAAGTGAAGAAGCTGCAGTAGCAATTGCTTTTAGCTCAGTCACCTACTTAGATTGTGGATGAAGTTATACTCTCATCATGAGTGCCTATATTTTAAACTCACTCTTCTCTCTGAGAAATGTCTTCCTGTTGAACTATTTAAAATTAAAATGTGTTGAAATGGCCCATGAGTTTTAATAAAAATGTCACCCATACTTTCATAATGAAAATGTCAAACTAACCATTTTATAGTATTCATCTGATTTGAACAGAGGAGCAGACACCTGCAAGTTTAGTCCACCTTTAGGGAAGGGGATCTGTTTTAGTCCTTGTGATCTACAAGGACTGGACGCACATCAATAACTTTATTTAGTTTTCTGAAAGGCTTGGGAATTATCCCTAACATTACAGCAGGTCAAAAACACCCTCCAAAATTATGAAAGTGTAGAGGCTTTAAACATTTTTTCATTAAAAAAAATACCAAAACTTATGGAAATGTTAAATACTAAAATTTGAAAAATTTGATCAGCTTTACCCAAAATACATCTTTGTTTTTTTCCAGATCTTGTTTGGGGTTTCTTGTCTTGGCTGAACTCTGTGAAAACTATGGATACCATTCCAATTTTAAATAATAAGATATTTAACATGAATGGAATACTACCATTAGAAATAAAGTCATGTGGGATTTTCTAAAAGTTTCTTATTTGTCTCATCCAAAGTCTTTCATAAACCAACTATTAACTGCTCTAACCTTCCAAACAAACCAATATTTTAAATATGCCTACGTGATGGTGGGGAATCAGTTATGATTCACTTAGAGCAATGAAGTAATGTGATCAGGGCTGAGAATTTAAAAAAAAAAAAAGTCTTATATTGGTTTAAACTAGAGATGATGCCACTTTCAAAATCATTTGGTGCTGGAGCAGACAGGCTAACCAGCCCAGGGCCAGTGTGGATCAGCACCGAGGCAGGCCAGGATGTCACTCTGGCAGGGGAGCAGGGCAGGCCAGTCTAGGTGTGGCTGGTGGTGCTCTGGGGAACGAGGTAGGTCAATGCTATGCTGATACTACAACAATGGGGGCAAGGAGGGCTAGTGTTGAGGTGCAACATGGCAGAGGCCGGTGGCACTCGGGCTGAC
This sequence comes from Pelusios castaneus, assembly GCA_007922175.1. Taxonomy (NCBI): domain Eukaryota; kingdom Metazoa; phylum Chordata; order Testudines; family Pelomedusidae; genus Pelusios; species Pelusios castaneus. The sequence continues at coordinate 120,551 of ML688283.1, read as the reverse complement.
ACCTCTCGACAGGCCTGGGGCGATCGGGGGCTGGTGGTGCTCCGGGCACGAGAGGCGAACCAGCTAGCCTGGGCCTGGGTTGGGCTCAGTGTTGGGGCAGGCCAGGCCAGCAATGGTGGGGGGAGGGGCTGCATTTTGAGACATGTCAGTCACTTTTCAATCCATTTAAAATGTACCATATTGATTATGAATTGTTCTAGATTTTTAATCAAAATATTTTCTGGTATCAAGTCCAATACCTTACAGAAATCTGAGTCTGTTACTAGTACTTATATATCAACCAAACTTGCAATCTCATCAAAAAAGAGGATGCATCTTGCCTAGCTAAAATGTTCAAATTTAGTATTTGAATTATTTTATCAGTTTTAACCAAAAAAAAAAAAGGGGGGGGGGGCAGCGGCTCAGCTGGTATTAATCAATGGAACTCAATTAAAAAAGAATTAAGAGGAAAATATAATTAAATAAAATATAAGCAGTCTAATCAAAGATAAAGCACAAAGGGAAATAAATGTTTGCCCCCTTTTTATGCTTCTTTGTGTAGTGTGCAGGTGTCAGTGTTGGGTTGGAGTTAGAGGGGTTTTGGGGTGAGTGCGTTTGCTTCTTTCTATTTGTACCCTTACAAGCATCAAGACTATTGAATCTTGACTTCCCGGTTTTTGCTGAATAAATTAGAAAATGAGAGAAAGGATATGAGTATTTATTCAATCCTCAAATGAAGAGGTTATATGTTTGAATGTTTGCTGGGTAGCAAAGAGCTGATCATTCATATTTTAAAGTGAAAGCTGGAAAGTAATGTTTCACAAGATTTTTCTTTCAGGCCTCTTTGTTCATCACAAAGAAGCAAATAAGACCCCAAACTTTTATTTTTCTTTCCAAGTCATCTTTTTTTTTAAAAAAAAAAGTAAAGTACAATCTTAAAATATTGTGGCTTTATTTTTTCAGCTGCGTTATTCTATTCTTAAATTTCCATCTTCAAATAAGTAACTACATAATTAACAACATATAAATTGTAAACTTAAAGCAGTATGTCCTAGTGGTTAGAAAAGGAGCTTAGGGGTCAGGATGGCTACAGTAGGTTCGATTCCTCTCTCTGTCACAAACTCACTGCAATCTTGAGCAAAGCCTATTAGGCCAACATTTATACCCATAGCTGCCTAACACACGCTACAGAAACAAAAATGGTCTCATTTACAGAAGGCTGAAATTCAAGGGTGGGACTTCATTGGGGATTGGGTGCTCAGAACTTTGGAAAAATCAGGCCTCTTTAATTTAATGCCTACATGTGAATTTAGATACCTAATTTTAGTTACATACATGCAAATATTTTGGCTTTGAATTCTCTCGGCCACTAAGATTTTCCTAAAGTTTGTTCAATTCCTTTGATGTCTGAAGACTAGAGAACTTTATAAATACAGATTATTATTGTTATTTGTATCAACATAGGTCTGTCCTTTAGCACTCTATTTTGTGTTTAAAATACTGCTTAAATCTCATCTCACCCTTTTATTGCTTAGCCATAAAACTGCAACCTGTTTTCTTACTATGTTAATATTTCACTAATGTCTACCATTCAAGATACTTTACAATGTACAATACTCAGTCTTGACTGCTCAGGCTGCATTTTTGCACCTTCCGTTGCTGCTGTTTCTATTAACGTGACTGACATCCTGTTGTACCAGAAAAGCACTTGAGATAGCAACCGCACCGCTTGGTTCCAAGGGCCTTAATGATGGTATGTGCTGTATCCTGCATGGGGAGGGCAGCAAATGAAAAGCATCAGGAAATCATGTTACACTAAACACTCCCAAGTCTGAGTGATTAGCTCAAGACCATGCCGTTGTGTCCTTTATAAAAATGTGGTGATTTTGAAACCCCAGGAAAAGATATCCCACTAGAATACACACCTCAAACCCCCAGAATCAGTAAGTGGAAACTTTCCTTTTTTATTCTGATTCTCCCTTGACTTTCTTAAAATATGCTTCAGAGTTTTTTGAGCATGTCTAATGCATACGTATTGGTGTCCTTGGCTTTTGGATGGCAGGGGATTACCTTTTGGGACTAAATCCAGTGAGGTGCTAGGCATATGAAACTTCCTTTGACTTCAGGAATGAGCCATTGGTTTGGATTTTATTCCACTGTTCTTGGGGCTGAGTGTTTTCCTCTTACGTGTTAAACTATTTGCCCTACTATTAGGAACCACTATGCTTTCCTGTAAATCTCTACCAAGATATTTTTCTCTTTTAGCTGGGTTTTATTTATTAGTGTATGGGACCCTGAATTACCCTCCTGTAATAATATACATTATATATTTATTCTCAGTTATGAGGAGTTTTAAATGCTGCTCTCAAAATAACTTGAGTTAGACTTTAGATATGCCAAAGAGAAAGGAAGAGTGAAGCTATTTATTGCACATTATGTGGAATGGGATGGGATTTACCTTCCTCTTGAGAGCAAACAATATTGTTTCCTTGCCAGCTAAAGTCACCAAACCAGTTTCACCAGGATCTATATCCTCCTGACAGAAAACTAGGCTGCTATACTGATCAGATCATTCCTTTTCTAGAGCATGTCAAGTAAACATTTATATCTTATTTAGGTGAAGAGGCATTAATAGTTCATGGAGCTGCCATTCACAAACCTCGAAACAGCTTTCATCTTGTTGGCTTTTGTCGTTTTTTCCTCGTTTGCTCTGGCTTCCATCTACAGTGACCCTGATGCAAACAATACAGGTAAATAAGATAATCCAATGTAAAGAGGGTGTTCTACAATTCTCGGAAATCTCATGCCTGATGTTCTCACTATCTGTTTTCTGAATCTTGCCATTAGACCCTTGTAGCAAATGGGCTTGCAACATTGTTAAATTCCTGCAAAATACAGAAAACAGCAACCAGTCAAGGGACAAACAAAAATCAGGGTCATAGAAACCATCAGACTGGATCAGAGCAAAAGCCCTTCTAGTCTAGTCTACTGACTCAGAATGAGCAATACCAAAAGGATCAGAATAAAATGTAAATAATCCTATAAAGGACAGTTATGCCACGGGGTAGGTTCCTTCCTAGCTCCAGGCAGCTGACTCATGGTCAAGTCTGAGGGTTTACATCGCGTATAAATACTTAGCTTGAGAGGACTGAGGATAATGTTATTACAGATGTAAGTGTGTAATTCCCTTTTTGGACAGATTCAGTTCTTGAAGTCAGATCTCATTTGAACCACTCTAACAGCACAAAGAGGTTCCAACAGGGTAGCCAAGTTACTCTAGTCCAGCAAAACAAACAAGGAGTCTGGTAGCACGTTTAAAGACACATGTTAGTCTTTAAGGCTATGTCTACACTTACCAAACTTAGTTTGAATTAGTTAATTCAAACTACTTTTAGTTAGTTCGAATTAATTTAATTCGAACTAGCAAATTTTAGTTCACTAAGCAATTAGTCAATTGCATTGAGCTCAATGTGCCGGTTAGTTCGAACTAAACGCTTAGTTCAAACTAACATGGCCACATTGGGTTAATTCGAACTAACTAGTTCATATTAACCCTTACTTAGAAAAGTATAAGTGAATTTATTAGTTTGAATTAAGGAAGCCCTTAATTCAAACTAATGAAAGCCTAGTGTAGCCAAGGCTCAAGTTAGTTTGAATTAAGCCTCCTTAATTCAAACTAACTTGTCAGTGTAGACCTAGCTTAAAAGTGTCACCAGACTCCCTGTTTATTTAGCACAAAGAGGTGGATATGTTTGAAAACTGGAGGGGGAAGGAGTATTGTGAAAAAAATTGTGAAAATGTTCATTTTTTTTGTTGAAAAATTTTAAATTCAGATTTCTGCCAGCTCTATAAAGGGGATGAAAGCAGCTGAGCAGGTCTTGTTATAATGCAGGGCAGGCATAGTTAATCCTATGCCACTCATTTTCCCCACCCACTGCTGTAAGAAGTATCCTGGGTGGGACTAAGAGCAGAGTCAGAGAATGAGGAGCTCTAGCAATCCTAAGCAGCAACTTTAAAGACTGTAAATTGTGCTAGGAGCCAGTTTGCCCCCCCCCAACGACCTCTCCAGATTGAGAGGTAGTTTCAAAGGTATCAGGAAGTTACCTATAGTGCTCTGCTGCATCTGGTGATCTAACCTTTGGTCTCTACAACCTCTTATGGCAATGAGTTCTACAAGTTAACTATGTATTGTTTTAAAGATAATCTTTTATTACTTTCATGTGTTGCTTGGGAACAAGGATTCGGGAAATCTGTGGGGTGGTCTTGTATAATACCAAGTAGTTTAATAAGCATGGTCTCTTGCACAAGTCTCATTATATTTGTGTAACAATATTAATCAGCATGAAAAGTAGATAAATGCCAAAGGGTTTGCTATTTGCATTCCAACTGCCCCTTTTTAAAAAAAAAATCCATTCTGCTTCACTGAGTTTTATACAGTTTCTATACAGAAGATGGGAAAGTGTGGGAAAAACAATGGTATGTCTGGGAGGAAAATGCGGTTGCCCTGAGAACTTACTTACCTTAATCAGAGAGAATGGACATTAACATCTTTTCCTAGGAGGAGCATGTATTGACCTAAGAATACAGCAACTCCTCACACTCCCTACACAAAGATATGGTCCTTCCCCACAGATGAAGATACAAGAGGAAAGCACTATTGACAGCAAAGTTTAGGAGGGCTATAAGTATAGGAAATGTAAAATCTCTGCTGTGCATGGAGACCATACACTAATGCTCTGAAGTCTTGCAGATGTCTTAAAAGGTTAACCTTTTTTGAACCTTTCTGATTCTGAAGTAGTGAGTATAGGCTCCCCACTGGTGATATGAAAAGGTGACACCCCTACCCCCAAAGAGTCTGTTAATTATGTTGTAGTATTTCAGTGCGTATTTGCTGCTGTCTTGCAGGGCAACCAGATGCCCAATTCTATAAGGACAGTCCTGATATTTGGGGCTTTGTCTTACATGGGTGCCAATTATGCCCCCTTCCCCAATTTTTCACATTTGCTATTTGGTCACACTACTGTCTTGTCAACATAAAAATTGCATGAAAATAGTTTCCTTGTCAGGATTTCATCAACTTCAAAATAATATCAGCTTGGAATGAAAAATTGACTTTGTTAAAATTCTGAATTAGAATCTCACTTCCATGCCAAAGGTACTGTCATTATAGCAATACGCCACATAGCTAGTGCTCTGGCAAAGACCGCATTCAAGATACTTTACTCCAGTGGTCTCCAACCTTTTTAAACACAAGACTCTCACTTTATTTTGACTGCATTCTCATGGGGGTAAATCTAACTTATGTCAATATAACATTCACTGAACATTCCAGAAGTGCCTCCTGCATAATTCAGCTATTAACCCTGGTTTCCCTGAATAACTTTACATTCAAAGAAAGGCATGCAACTACTAACAGAGCCAGGCAATTATCTTTCCATTAGCTGAGTGAGTATTTGTAACATGCAGAAATGCAATAATTTGATGGGATTGTGTTTTCTTTCTCTCTCTCTCTCTCACACACACACATTGAATTGTGTTTTCTTTCTCTCTCTCTCTCTGGGTGCATCTACACTTAGAAATTTAGTCAATTTAAGGAGGCTTAAGTCGACTTAATTTACTCCACGTCTACACTGGGCTTTCCTTAATTTGACTTAAGCTGCTCCTTAAGTTGAATTAAGGAAAAGTTAGTTCGAATTAATAACACTTCGTTTTCATTCAAACTAGCGCTTAAGCCGACTTTATTAAGTCAACCTAAGCCAGTGGAGACGCGGAGTAGTGCCTAGTTGGACCTTTATAAGTCGACTTAAAATGTTAAGTCGATTTAATAAGGCCAAAAAGGGGCTACGTCTACACTTGAAAAGTTAAGTTGACTTGTTAAATGGACTTAATAAGGTCCACTTTAAGTCGACTTAAATTCGACCTTATTAAGTCTACTTAATAAAGTTGACCTAACTTTTCAAGAGTAGACATAGCCTCTCTCACACTCTCTCTCTCTCTCTCACACACACACACACACACACACACACACACACACACACACACACACAGAGACCCTTCAGAAGCCAGGGATTTGACTGTCAAATACACTGTTGGATGTATGTCCTGACCCTCTTATCATGCTGGATCACAAATCTAGCAGGTTAACAGGCAGCACTACCTAAGCTGCATGAGATTGGGGGAGGAGGCACATTATAGCACAAGCTGCCAAAATCCAGATTGCTTCAAGGGAGTATGTACTGCTATGGAAGCCATGCTACTTTGGGTGATGAGGGTGCAGCATACACTCCCCTCCCTAGCCACCCTTTTTGGAGAGGCTAGTAAGACTGTCAGAACTCACATGAACCAGTCTCTCCGCTTGCTATCCACATCGCAGCTGTGCTTGGAGAGAGAGGATTCCTGTGGTCTTTTTATCCCTCCTCCCTCAAACACAGTAGATAGGGCCAGACACAGCCCAGCTCTAAATATTTGCCCTTTATCCTTTTCATGAATCCAGCCCTTTGTTTCCGGTTAATGTCCCTTCTACCTCCTTTCACAGGGTACAGCTCCTTAGTGGCAAAACACAGTGTGCTTTAGAGAGTTTTATTTTGAGTGAAAAATGCTTGTGAATTTATTGTTAAAGGGCAAAAGGTGTCTGTTAGGGAGCAGAACACATTCATAGCTTTATGATTGAATTTGCTGCCAAGGAGACACACTTGTAAGAAGAGCAGTTTCAAGTAGAGTTCATGCAATAAATCTCCCACTGGAGGGAGTTCTCTCGTCATCGTGACCTATTATCTGCTCTATTTATAGAAAAATTCTCTTGCAGACTCCAGAAGTAATCCATGATATTTCCCTGGCAGCCTTGTTTTCAGCAGTCTCACTCTGAATTGAAATTATAAATCTGAAAATTAAAATGCCTGTCTGGGAATCCACATTTCCATAAGCGTGACAAGTCACAATGAATTGAGACAACAGCAAGGTGAACTTTTACTCAGTTGGGAGAATTTTTGCAGCAAGAAAACTTGATTTCTCCTGTGTGGGTTGAACTTCAGTGAAATAATGTTACCATCTTGCTTCACTTCCACAGAAAAATTCAAGTGGCAGATAGTAAAGAAACTACAGTACAAAATTCAGTTTGCTCTGTGAACTCCATTCCCCTCCATCTAAAAATGTGCATTCTTTATCTTCAGAAAGAAAAAAGAACTAGACATAGTGGGGCAAGGAAAGAAAGAACTGCTTACAATAAACCACTATTAGAAAACAAGTTCGAAAGGGGTAGCCATGTTAGAAAACAAGAGAACATGCCATATTCTTCTAATACATCTCATCTTCAGTACTTGACATTTAGCAAAAATGGCATTGCAAATTCAGGTTGTCACATGTGCCCCTTCAACAAAGATGTCCCTGTAAATCATAAACACTGACACAATGTGATACAAAGCCAATGATAAATACATGCACTAACTCCCACGCAAATTTGCTATTTCCTGCATTGTTTAGGACACTTGTAATATTTCAGATATTCTGTATACTTGGAATGGGAAATTGTAGCAAATATCACAATAAGCATGTAAACCACTAAATGAGGTAAACGCAAGTTTGTTAGGGACTTGTATTTTAAAATTCAATCATATTGGGACCATGCTCTTATGGACCCTGGACCATAACTTTGAAAGCTTCAGGCATTAATGGAAAGAGCACTCGTAACCTGAGGCAAACCCAGGTAGTTCTGAATCAGGGAACCACAACCAGGTTCTTGTGGTACTCTAGGCCCTCCCTTCCACATGAGCTGTGATGGCACAAAATGGAGAATTAAGGCCTAAGTGTTTAAAGACGGATTCTTTTGGGATCTTGACTTAAACCTTCCATCACACTGTCTTTAAAGTCCATATAGATGTCACACAATCTTCTATTCTTGTGTTTTAACCAAAAGCAATAGAAGGGCTTAACATTCTGCTAATTCCCAGATATGCACACCTGTTCAGGTCTGAGAAATTTATCACCCTTCTCGAGCCAGTTTAAGATGGTCAAGTGGCAAGTATTCTTGTCCATGTTAAATAATAAAATATACATTATAAAGTTAAGATTCTGTCACAGATATTTTTTCACGATATTTATAATTGACCACAATTATAGAAAAAAATATTAATTGGCAGACTAGAAAGACTCTGGAAAACCTGCTTTTCAGACAAAATCAGCTTCCTTTTTAAAAAGGCTGCCTAGAGTGTACAAGATTTGTATGACTTTAGGAACTACATAAAACTAATTTGATATTTCCCATATTCAGTTTTTCAGGACATTCCTGCTTTGCAATTGTGTCCTTCTGGGGTCAGAAGTCTCCTTCTGCTGAAAGCGTGGAAGGGAACAGATATGTACTGATTTATGAAACTCAGATCTCAGAAAAAAAGGAAAACTTCCCCACACTCCAGCTACCCAGCTCTCCTATTGATTAAGACTACAGGACTTTGGTGGGCTACAGCAGGGCAAAAGATAGGGAGCAGCCACTTTATGCACCATGCAACCATGCCAAATTTACATACCTGATGTGGCAAAATGCCACATTAAGAAATGTTCTGTGATTCAGCACTAATTTCTTTTCCCTGTTTTAGTTCCTGCTGGTGATGAAGGCACACACAGCAGCTGCTGGGGAGGCAATAGCATGGCATTGAATCAGACATATAGGCAGGAAATGGAGGATGGTTTGAGAGACATCTGCTATGAGTAGATGATCCCTGTAAAATTCCCCCTGAATCCTTGGGTTCCCTGTGATTGGCAATGTCACACCTCCTACACTTACCTAATGCCTGCTGAACAAGACAACAATGGAAACAGAACCCTACAGAGATTTTCAAATGATCTTTTTCTTTTTTTTCCATTCATGGAAAATGAACAATTTTCTACATGAAAAAACAAGGCATTGCCATCATGGATTGGCATTCTTGTTGAAGTTTCAAAGAGGCCAAGCACGAGATGGGAATGGAGACTGTCCCATCTTCTCACTATAGAGACAATTCCCTTCAGAATGTCTAGAAGACTTTGGTGTGGCAGCGTGTGGGACGTTTGCCGTATCCATTTTATATTTTCTGAAGCTCCAGGCTGGCTGTCAGCCTTTGTGCAAACCCTACATCCCAAAATTAAGGGTCTGATTTACCATCATATTACTTCATTTTTATATCACCACGTGCAATGTTTTGGGGTTCAACAGAGCCTGCTATGGTTATACCACCACCTGGCCTGCAACTCTGGGTGCCTAAGTACTGTGCTGCTGTAGCTCAGAATTCTGACACACCAGCTCGCCTACAGGTATGCAGGTCACATCTTGGCTTTGGCCACCAAGTTACTTTTGCAGAGTAAGCCTCACACACACACCCCTACCATCTTCAGTTTCCCCCAAACCATCTGCCCTCTGGTGTCCAACTCCAGTACCAGTGCTAGCCCAGGAGAGGCCCAAGCAGGAATACTAAAACAGGCACGTTCTTATACTAAAAAGTGAATGGGAGACCCCTTGATCTGCTCAGGGCCCTAAGCAATTGCTTAGTCTGCTTATGCGTAGTGCAACTCTGTACAACCCAGCCCCCTTACTGAACACTTACAGAAGTTAGTAAGTCCATTTTAAAGAGACAAAACATTGCAGCTCATTAGTTCAACTGGGATTTGAAAAACGCTTCTCTTTTGCTCCCAGAACTGAATTAATTTAAGCAGCGAGGTGAAATGACTTGTCGAAATTCACACAGTGGTAGAGCCTGGAATGGAATTTTCACGACTACCAGTTCAGTGCCTCTCATATCTTTCAGATAAAATGGCTGGAGTTCAAATCCAGCTGCTTGTGTGTCTTGTAACAAAGCCTTAATTCAAGGGAGTAAATGCTAAGGCTCTATTTGAGCTTCAGCTTGTTGCTCACTGGGTTTAAGTAAAACAAGCTTATTAAACAAAGGGGCATAAGTTTAAATGGTACCAAGTATAAGGAATAAAGATAGAAAAGTTATAAGCCGACTAAAGTAAAAATACTCATCTAACTACTAAAAGTTCAGCAAGTTACAATCTTTGCCTAAGCAGGTTTCTTACTTACATTCTGTTTCCAGAGACTTCAACAGGTTTCAGCGTTTTGTGGTTTCAAGAGGTCTAGACCCTGAAACTACCTCAAGTGATGGATACCAAAGTGACTTTCTAGGAGATATAAACAGAAACATTTTTTTATTCTGTTATAAGAGACGGAAAGGCTTCCTTCTACTCTTTCCTTCTTGTTGACTTCCCATCCCCCTACTGATTCATATGTACATTTGTCTTCTATAATGCTTATTTTACACTAGAGATAGATAAATTTCTTCTCTCCTCTCTTGGAGAAAATCTGTGATTCCTGTGTCTTGTCACAGCCTTTAAAGCATAATAGTCATAAGAATCCATAATTCCTCATATAGTATTAATGCATACATTTCACAATGAATCACAGGCTTTCATACAAGGCATTATTCAACTTACTCAACAGTTGATTGAACTGTTGATCAGTTGAGGCTCAGCCCCATCTTTACAACCCTGTAAACCTTGGAAATGTGTTCTTCTAAAGTGGTTCCCCCAAAAAAAATTTCTCTCTCTTGCTGGGATGTAGATGCAATGCTGTCTCCTCTAGTGTGGGTTAGCTTGATTTCTTTGTTTACCTTAAAGGTAAGTGAACCTGCATTGTCTCTGCCTGATAACTGTCAGACAAGCAAATACTCATTCCTTTGTCTAAAACAGAATGTTGTTGTGCATTGCTTGCTAACGGATTTTAGAACAGAAGTCTACCCAGTGCTTAATTTGTGCCAGAGCTGAGCCCCCGCACCTGTAGGCTTTCTGCATTGGTTATAAAACTCAAAAAGCTGCTTAAGCTGTGGCATCTCTTTCATTACAAATTAAGCACTAATTTTAGCATATATTAATAACAGTTTGTGCACCCTCTTATACATAGAATAGAATAGAATAGAATAGAATAGAATAGAATAGAATAGTAATGATCAGTAAGTTATTGGCTTTTACAATAATATATTACATGCCCACCCAGCCACCCCCTTTGGGGTATATAACATGGTGACATGGTGTTAAATGTGATGAGTATGTCAGGCCTGACAAGAGTTGCTGACACAGTGACACAGGCTTCTGTGTTAATGTGACACCACAAAAATTCCTGAAATAACACTGATAAATCAGGCCCCAAAGATGCTAAATGGACAGCCTTGAGAGCCCCATTTTAAATCACAGAATAAATGTCAGTGTGAACATTTTATATACTAAAGGGAAATGAATCAAAGTCTCATTTGCCCTTTGGGAGGCCCAGTATTCAAATATTCTGTGACCTTACAAGGTTTTGTAGCTGCTCTGATCAATGATCTGTAGCTGCATAAAATCAATGGAGTTACACTGAAATACAGTCTAGACTAATGCAGTGATAAATCAATCCCATAATCTCTACACAATAAAAAAAAGACATGCTGGTAGCAGGGTTTATTGCAGAGGGCAAACTGGAAACTATAGATGTTGTTATTTAACCTTGATGAAAGGGATGCACAAACTTGAGAAACATTTGCACTTAAATAAACCCAAAGAGTAACTTCTGAACGCTAACACAGCATCTAAAGAGTTGCAAAATTATTGTTAGGGTTATACAGATCAGTGATTAGCTTCTACAAAACCTTGTGATGTCATAGAATGTCTGCATGATAGGTATTCTGGCAGGCAGGCAATTCCAATTTCTCTTTATTATAAGAAAATGCTAACATTAGTTAAATGTCCATAGACTCACAGAGCATTCATTATATCTAGGATAGTAGTATAAAACAGCTCCTACAAATGCAACCCAAAGGAACAAGAACGGTAGCATAGCAATTGCTACTTTATAGGGTAAATGTGATAAGGACAAAGTCCTGAACCTTGTTTGAAAGAAAAATGAAACAGCATTTGGAGAGATTTAATTTGTTTTCTATCACTGAGTAAATCCAATCACATTGAGGAAAAAGAAAGAATTAACTATCATAATGTGAACCTTCTGAATGAAACCATACCTCCAGCCACACTATATTATGCTATATCCTGTGTTACAAATAACCTCCTATGTTTTCAGGGGCAAAGACTTAACCATACAGTATTGTAGAAAATCAAAGCACATAGCTAGGATAGCTCTGCGAACGGAAAGCCTAGGGATTGAATACTTAACCTTCCTTAATGCATAAGAGACTCCCTTTCACTGCCTTTGTGATAACATTTAGCGTGACCTAGTTTCATCTGAAAGTTTAATATCTCTGTCTCTAGCAGGAAGGAAAATATCAGAATTTCTATGAATAATACAATGTTCTATATGAGTTTAGAAAACAAGAGCATTTCAAGTTTTAAAGCAGCACTATAGCCAGTTTTATTCTAGTTAAAATATTTTTTTGTCTTTTGGGGGGGCATAAGTCTCTGTGTCTATCTGCAGTATTCCACAGAATCATTTCATGATTTTCTCTTTCTGCTTATGGACTAAATCTTAGCCCTTTTGAAGTGAATAGCAACAGTAAACATAACATTTATTTTTAGATATAACTATGGTAATCTTCGTTGTTGTATACAAGCACCAAAATTCTATTGACTGTACACTGAATACCAAGGGTTGTATGATATTTGTTTAAAAGGACCACTATTAATCCAAAGGTCATTACAATTAACCCAGGCAAATACGTATTCAAGATTAACACTACGTGTAGTAAAATGAAGTCCATCTCCAACATTTGCAATGCCCACTGTTAAAATGTAAATATCTCAGGCATTTACCTTTCTAATGGTATCTAAAGGAACTAGTCCCTGTTATAATCCAATCACTTCCCTAAATTTATATTTTAAAATGAACTATTTTAATAATTGCACATGACCAGCCTGTCCAATTTGGGGGGACTTGTATTACTTATATCAATGACTAAACAGAATAGCCTTTCAGAATTGTTTGTAAGAAATTCCTCCTTTACATCAGCTTATTTAGGATATTATAATTTGCAGTGGATGTTGCAGGTGAAATAGAAATCCCTGAAAAAAAAATCAGACTGTATAAAAGGAACAGTGACAGACACAAATACACACAGTAGTTGCAAGAAATGGTTGAACAGTTAAATGACCTAAGGCAATGTATACTACCTGAAACAGTTTCAATAATGCCACTGTTTGATTCTAATATATATGCTGTTTAGTCTTGACTTTACAGACTTTGACATTGCTGCTGTCTGAATCAGTAAAGGGAATGGAGGGAAGCAGGAAGAGAGAGCAAAATAGAGAAGATGACAGAGGATAAGGGAGGAAGTTTGAATCATCTGAGTCTTCATATTTGCCTGTTATTTGCTTTATCCAGGAAGAAATATAGAATGGAGATAATGCAATCTATTTACACAGAACCAAATTCAGCTCTTAGTGGCACAGAAGTGCTTGAGAACTTTGGGGTGGGATGGTAGGGACAGAAACCCATGCCCGCACTCTAAAGCATTAATGATGCATCAAGACAGGATTCCTAAAATAGCACTCCAGAGCACCAGAATGAAGGCATGGCCTTTGCACCCTTGCCTTTGATAGGTCATTGATGGAGCCGCAGCAAAGGCTCAAGCCGGCTAGCACACATCAAGAGGGGCTTGTGGAATCCAGTCAGCATGCTATTTCACTCTGGTACAGAACCCAAACAGCACTCATCAGTGCTCTTTGCCCCGCCTTCCAACTCACTGTGCTTCCCTACACCAGCAGGATGGTTCTGTTGTCAAGCATGGCACCATGTTCTGCCAAGAACAACTACATCACCGAAAGCCTACATTTCAACTGTAGTGTAGCATAATCACTGGATCATTAAAGGGAACACTCAGAAAATGATTTTTATTAAAATAAAGTCAATACCAAATTGTAAACTTCATAAAAAGTTTAGGCCTGGATGAACAAAAGAAGTTAGGAAGCTGGTTTGGGCTTCCTTTGGGCTTTCCAGAAGCCCATCCATAAGCACCTACAGTGCCGAAAGAAGCCCAAAAAAGCCAATACCGCCAATGAAATTTCACAAGCGGGTGGGTTTTTAAAGAGGCCTGAATTGGCTTGCTTTAAGCCAACCTGGTTCCCGGTGTGCGGCCACTGCTGCAGAGCACTTGCTTTCAGCTGCAGCTCTTAAAGGGCCAAGAGCATGAAATCAGCCTGCCGCCACAGCTCTCTTCGGCGGCAGAGGGGAGCTTTTAGTGGCAGCTGATTTCACGAGACACACTCAGCCGCTGTGCCGTGACACACTTTTGTGTCATGACACAGCAGTTGAACCGTTTCCATAGACAGCAATTCACAAAAGCCATATGTTGCCTAAATTAGATAATGGAAGATACTGGCCAGAGAAGTGTTTGGTAAACCCCAGCCCTCTCACAGAGACAGGCATTTAAGTCCAGGCTGCAGGGAGGTGTGTGTCTCTAGAAGCAGTTCTCACTTTCCCTGGAATTAGGCTCCCACAAAGTTCTAACAAGAAGCTGAGGGGAGAAGGAGGAGCTCCTAATTCTCAACCCAGAGGTTGGATGCAAGAGACTCCCAATCCAAGTTCTCCCTCTGCTTGAGAGGAAAATGGACTTTGAACAGGACATTCCGATACAGGCTCTCTTGGTCTCTTGGTTGCACAGTTGAAAAATATTTGAAGAGTCATTTAAGCAAGAGCACAAGAATGAAAATGACCATATTGCCTCATGGTTAGAGCACTCAACCAGGATCTTGAAAACCCAGGATCCAGTCCCCCTGCTCCAACCAGGGTTAGGGTTTCGGAAGGAGACAGGTGTCTGGACTTTGAGAGTGAGAGAGCAGTACACATGCCAAGAGGCAGAAACATAGTCCCTGGGGAACTTTTACTGCAAAACCTTAGACACCAAGTGTGTTTAGGTGCCCACAGGGTGCAGCAGGACTTTCATGCATTGGGACTTAGTATCTAAAACAGGAACTTAGGTACTTAACTTCTTTTGTGCATCCAAGTCTTAGTCACTAGTAGCACAGTAAACTATCTTGTCACTTTTCTGAGAAATCTTCGGGAGAGATCTTATCAATCCAAGTTTTTCCCTAAGAAAAAGAGAACTTAAAGTCACTGAGGAGCAATCATATCACTCCTCCTCCCCAAAAGGTAAGTTTTAAGTCTGCTAACTCCCTTTTCTTTCAGAAACAGGAAAGATAAGTGGCCTTTGATAATGACTACAAGACAGAGAAGAATAACAGTCATAGGCTGTCAAACTAACAATGTGGGAGTTAGAGCTGAACATCAAGTCTTTCCCAGGAACCCCCAGTGAGTTGTAAAATAGGATTATAGGACTAAAGTCACTCCATATTGGACTCATAGGAATGCTTCTGAATTATAGGATAATAACCCTAGAGTGCATGACTCCCTCATTGAACTCAGAAGTATACAGGAGCTTTGCTCTGTCTGGGAGGTAATTGCTGCAGTTAAATATATAGCACGATAGGTGATGGAGAAATTCAGGAATAAATGAAAAAGCTAGCCATTTAGGCTTGGGAGGACGCAGCAAATAAGGCAAATGTTCAGTTAGCTCCTTCTCCCTCTGCCTCCCAATTCTATTTTGCATCCTCATTCTAGCAGCATGATTAAAACTTTGTATGCCCACCTGTCTGAGTATGTGCTTAGATTCTCACTGATCCTCCTTGTGCAGAGCATTTGGAATCTTTGAAAATTAGGTGCCCAGAGCCAGGCCACTGAACCCACTGTGCTGTGTCATTCTATTCTTGCTGAAATTTTGGAACAACCTTCCAAGGGGAGAAGTGGGGGCCAAAGACCTATCTATCTTCAAGACAGGGGCGACGCTGCCACAAAGAAAGGCTGGCCCTGGATCTCCAGCCAGGGTTGGGGCCGGATTCTGCTGCAGCTGCTGGCCCAGCCTCAGTGCCGGATCCTCCGGCGGTGGTGGCCCGGCCCCAGGTCCCTGACCAGACTTGGGGCACTGGTGCCGGAACTCGGGGCTTGTGCCCCATGTGCCCAACACCAGCGGTGCCACTTCTTCAAGATTGAGCTTGATACATTTATGGAGGGTGTGATATGATAAGACTGCCAACAATAACAGGTAGATGACTACCAGCAGCAAATATCTCCAAAGGCTGGTGATGGGACACTAGCTGGGCAAGGCTCTGAATTACTACAGAGAATTCTTTTCCAGGTGTTTGGTTGGTGGATCTTTCCCAGATGCTCAGGGCCTAACTGATCATAATATTTGGCATCAAGAAGGAATTTTGCCCCAGATCAGGTTGGCAGAGACCCTAGAAGACTTTTGTCCTTTTCTGCAACATGGGGCAGGGTCATTTGCATATTTAAACTAGTGTAAATGGTGGATTCTCTGTAACTTGTAATCTTTAAGTCATGATTTGAGGACTTCAGTACTCAACCAGAGATTAATGGTCTATTACAGGAGTGGGTGAGTGAGATTCTGTGGCCTGCAATGTTCAAGAAAGGAGGCTAGATGATCAAAATGGTCCCTTCTGACATTAAAGTCTATGAGTCCATACTTTCATGCTATCTCATCAACAAATAGCATGCAAGCATCTTCCATTACTGTTTTAAGTGACATGCCTAATGTCTGTCATGTGTGGTTCATTCTTTCTCTCATCTTATACAGTTGTGTGGGCAGCGGAGTGCTGGTTGGTTTTTTTTTGTTTGTTTGTTTTTTTAAGTATATGCTACTATGCATTAATCTTGGGGAAGGCAAAGTTAAAGAAAAGCACCTTCTGCTTGATGCAGCAAGAGGTAAAATTTGTTACAGTTCTTAGTTCTTCTGGGAATTTGTTCCACAGACCCATCTTGGCCTCTGAGAAAGCTCTGTTTATTTTACCCTTATAGTCGAAAGTTCCATTATCATACATTTTAGACTAGAAAACTGTATCAATTCTGTAATCTTGCATTTAATCTTAAAATTGTTGCCTTGTTTTGGGTTTTTTTAAGTTTGGGAGTCTATTTGCTGTTTATTGGTATTCTCTAATGTAAAACAGATCCCATATTAGTGGAAAGTATACATATTAACAACAAACCAAAAATCTTAGAAACCAGTATTGTATAGCTGAGAAATAGTTTGGAGGTTTTTTGTTTTGTTTTTTTTACTAATTGTGAAGGAATAAAGGTTATATTAAAACCAAATTCAGGAATAATTAAATTATGTACAATTTCTCTACCCTAGGAAATTGGATTTTTGAAAGGGGAAAGATAAAAGCTTATTATGGTCTATGTATCCCAAAATATGTAGGTCAACTCAAAATTTTGTGACTGCCTCTCTATGCAATGTCATGTATATTATAAATATACAGAGACTATAAAAGGTATTATGTTTTAAAAAATGAAATTAATGAGTATAAATGTTACTAAATAATTGTATTTAGGAAAAAAAGCAACATATTTAGGTTTAGAATTAGACAGAACTAACGAGCCTAATGTCTTATTTACATCAAAATTCCATTAGTTAAACTAAAGATGTTATTTTTAACTGATTTAGTTAAACTGGTGCAAAACCCTTGATGGACACTTTTAATTTGAGCTAAACCTACATCTGTGCAGCCTAACTTGCTATCTGGTCAAGTGAAATTAATACAAACCAGGTTTAAAATCAAATTAAGACTAATCAGACAAAATTCCACACTGACTTCACTAAACCAGTTTGTTAACCAACAAAGTTAAATTGGTGCAATTGTGAATATAGAAGAGGACAGACTCGAAATAGAACTAAAGGAACAGAAAAGTATTTAGCTTTTGTGGTCTGTCCTGAGCTAGAACATATTACTGTAGAAAAAAACAAGAACCCTGACTGAGAATAATTTAGAATTAAAACTAATTTAATTTTTGACAAATTAATTAAATAAATTCAGGCAACAAACAAGCTCCAAACATTAGCCCACTAGCATCTAATAATTTCTCCCGGGGGTTCACTTTCAATTCAACATGATTAGCACCCTCAATGCAATGTTAATCAATCAAAAATTAACATTAATAAATGTTAATAGTAGCATAAGCCTTGAATTTATCTACAGCCTAGGAGTGAAGAGGCATCTTTGCTAGTCCTGTTATGTCGTATCATTATTACAAACCAGTTCCTGCATTTCTATTGTCATTGACTATAATGACAAGGAGTATAAATAACTAGCACAGATATTTTGCATGTCTAGATAAGCAGAACCACCATAAGCTAGAAACTGAAAACAGTAAATGCATAATTTGAGACAATTTGACTGGAAACCATTATGCCCTTAAAAAGATAACCGCTTTTACACAATACATTTGCAAATCAATAATGTTAATTTAAACATTAATAAAAAGCCAGCTTTTTCCCTTTGCTTGGACATACCCGCCTGTCAGACTCTACGCATGCCATGTCGTAGTTACCTCTGCTGCTAAAAGTCTTTGCAGATATTGGCAAGCATTTTAGAGAACAGCATGAATATTTTACTACCATGTAACTGAGCTCCCTTTTGTGTTTATAAGACTAAAATCAGCTTTGTGGTATTGTTCCAGCTGTAATAGGTCAGATCACTTTATACTTTTTAGGATTCTATATACTAATGTCTCTTTTGACAATGCTATCTAGAATCATTTGTTAGAAATCACTCGTGTCTAACATAACAATAATTCTGATCTGTTATTATTACATGTGATCACATATAATAAAATAGACAGGCATACATAGTCTGCTATGAAAGGCATCAACTCTGTTCTGAATCATCCCTTCTATTAGCTTTTTCAGCCTATTGCTACTGTGGAACTGTACTGGTTATTAAGAAGTTTGTCTATTAAAGAAGCGAGTTTGAACTGTGACAGAACTGTCTGCTTGCTCTTCTAAGATACAGTCAAGACATTTTGTGGCAGTGCACTTCAGAAAATTTCAGTGAAAGTACCATAGAGCATATGCTAATACACAATTTGTTTAGGTTCTTTTAAAAACCCTTCTTTAAACTTCCAATAATATCCTTACCACCATTGCTCTGACTGACTGTCTCTGCCTTGAAACGCTTGACTGCTGATGTTTAAAATGACACATCAAATTCAGCAACATTCCTTCTGTGAGCTGGTTGAAACTGTAGAAATATGGCTCAGAATGAAAGTATTTCTATTTAGTTCTCTATATGCTTTGTTTTGTTTTTATTGGTTGGATGGGGAGCTGTAAGGTCATTAAAAATTATGTCCCAGATTTCTGTACCAAACAACAGTTACCTGATCTGATTTGGATAAACTGTTGGTTTTTAATGAAATGACAGCTCTCCTCTCTCCTCTCAAAATATGCTGTGTACCAAGCAGGCCTGGGCTCTTATTTAGTGCATTACATAAAGATGACTGATTACCATTACTCAAAGGAAGTTTACAGCTTTGCCTGTTATTCCTATTTCTTCACCACAGACAGTTTATTTACATCTCTCAGGAAATAAAATAATCATCTCTTGTACTTACATAGCTCTGTTTATCATAGCTTCTCAATATGCTTGGCAAACATTAAGTAAATATACCTTAAAACACCATTATCAGATAAGTATATACAAAGAAGTTTTCAAATGGGATCAACATAAAAGGTGTATAAATGGCTTCGTCTTCTCCGAGAGACAATAGTAATATGCTCATGACGTTGGGAATAGGAAACTAATAAAGACAAGGAAATTGCAACATTTGACTGAACAATAATCTGGAAAGAAATATTTTGGTGGCTCTCAAATACACTTTAAGCATAATTTTAAAAAACACCAGGGGCCCCTTGGAGATTAAGTCTTGAATTTCAAACAGTTTTATTTTTTATCCTGTTCTGAAATTGTTATTTTTTCCATATAAGAAGCTAGCAATGTTAGCCCAGACTTGAAACGGCTTTTCTATTCTTCATTTCACCAATTATATCTTTATTTTTAGACCATTTTCACATTCCAAGATTAAGGGATCTCTCAATCTTCCGAGACACTTGATATAAAAATTAGTATTGCAATGGGCTGATGTGCTTTGTCTAAACATGTCAGTGATACTATCCATAGATGTTGACCCTGCTTGCGAAGAGTTAAGCAGATTCTGCCGACCCACTGAGGCAGATGGTTCATTAGCCCCTCCCAAACATAAAGATGTGGGAGTGACACTACAGAGAAAGAATTTATGGTGATGACTGAGCAGTTATGAGGAAGGAAGCAGCCAATCCTGTAAAGCAGTAGTTTTCAAACTTTTTTTCTTCGGACCCATTTGAAAAAAAAAAATATGCCTGCGACCCAACAATTACGTCTTTGAGCAATGCATTCCTGTCTTTTGGCAGCAGCAATAGGGGGCACCACGACTCAGTACCTGACCTGTGATTTGAAAACCACTGCTGTAGAGAGTTTCTCTGTAAATACCAAAGTGGGGGAAAAGCAATGAGGGTCAGGGGGCTAGAGAGAATATTAAACTATGTACAGCGTGTGAACTTTGGTTTTAGAGCAGATTGAGAAAGGGAGTTGCTCACACAAAAATACTCAAATACAGAAATAAATACTCTGTATGAAAGAGATTTGTGGTGTGTGAAATGGGAGGGTCAATGATATGGGAGAAATAATTCTGAGGTCCATACACTCACTGGAGAATTTAAAGCCAATTGGTAGGCTCAGACTCTAAGGTCAGAACGGACCAACATGATCATCTAGTCTGACCTCCTGCACAATGCAGGCCACAGAACCTGACCCATCTACTCCTGTAATAAACCTCCATCCTATGATTGAGATATTAAAGTCTTCAAATCATGATTTAAAGACTTTAAGGTACAAAGAATCCACCAGCAAATGAGCCGTGCCACATGCTACAGAGGAAGACCAAAAATCCCAGAGCCTTAACCAATCTGCCCTGGGAAAAAATTCCTTTGCAACCCCAAATTTGACAATCGGTTAAATCTTGAGCATGTGGGCAAGACTCAACAGCCAGTGACCCAAGAAAAAATTCTCTGTAATAACCCATAACCCATCCCATCAAATGTCCCATCTGAGGCCATTGACATATCTACCAGTGTAGTCAAAGATCAGCCAATTGCCAGACTAGGCTCTCCTATCATACTATTCCTTCCATAACTTTATCAAGCTCAGTTATGAAGCCAGCTAGGTTTTTAGTCCCCATAGCTCTGCTTGTAAGGCTATTCTAAAACTTCACTCCTCTGATGGTTAGTAACCTGTGTCTAATTTCAAGTCTAAACTTCCTGATAACCAGTTTATATGGCTTGTGTGTGCAGCATGCCACATATTTACCAAGACAACCGAAACTCAAAACAAAACCATCGTCTACAAGCAGTAGGTCTATTAGATGAGCCAAACAAAGGAAGACTTCAGATGTCAAAAGCAATAGGACAGGGGCTGGCACGCACATGTATTTGCAGTGGCACTCAGTGCTCCCGGCCTTACAGTGCCACGGCTCCTTCCTCCTGCTGGCCCTGCCTACCAGCTGGGGAGCACGGCCAGCTGGGAGGAGTTCCTGTCCCCGCCCCTGGCACCTGCTGAGGATGCGGTGGGCGGGGTTGGCAAGGGGGCTGGCAAAGGTTGCCAACCTCTGCAATAGGAACTATGCTAAATTCTACTCTGCTAAAAATCTTAAGAGTAGCAGATTTTAAAGCCAAAAGGGATCATTAGATCAAACTCCCTGTATATCACAGGCTATTCAAATTTCATCCAGTTAACCTGAATTGAACACAGTAATTGTTTTTGATGAGAATATATCTTCCAGAAAGGCATTCAATATTAATATGAAGGCATCAAGACATAGAGAATCCACCTCATTCCTTGGTAATTTCTCCCAAATGTTCATCAGCCCTACAGTTAAAATGAGTACCTCATTTCCAGTTTGAAACCGTCTAGCTTGAGCTTCCTGACATTGATTCTTGTTATGCCTTTCCAAAACAGATTAAATAGCCTTTTGGTATTTCCCCCCCATAACTGTTATCAAGTCACCTCTCAAAATTTTTGATAATCTAATCTGAACATATTGAGGTCTTTAAACCTCTCCCTATAAGACATTTTCTCCAGCCCCCCGTTCATTTTTGTGGCTCTTTTCTGCATTCTCTCCAATTTTTTCAACATCCTTTCTAAATATTGAAATCTGTACTTTACACAGCATTCTAGTATTATCTTTACTTCCAGATGATTGATGAACCCTACTAGAAACGCTCCAATCTGATGATGATTGACAACTACTTTTTGAGATGTGTTAGCCGATTTTTAATCCAAATTAACATGCACTTCACTGATATTGTATAGAGTTAATTTTAATGAGAATATAGTATTACATTTATATTATCTTTATTAACAAAACTTATATTCTTATCTAAAACTGAAAATAGGTTTATTTAATGAGACCTATTTTCCATAAAATCAGGTTGAATAGCATTAATTATATTCCTATGCTTTAATTCTTAATTGAATGGATCCAGTATTAGCTGTTGCATTATTTTGCCTGGGATTGAATCATTCGTATACATTACTATCAGTTCTGAAGGGACACCAGCCTCTACCAGCAGGCCTCCCCGAAAAGCAGTCTGCTTCTTCACTCATCTCCCATCTCACTGGCTGCAGCAGGGAGACTACATGCATCCTGTAGCGTCAACTCTGATGGAGCTTAGAAAGCCAAATGGAGTTTACAAGAGATTTTCTTTTTCTGAAAAGGACTACAAAAGAAAAAGTCAAGCCTCCATGGGCTTGTTTATATGATAAAATTAGGTCATATTCGAATATAAACTTGAGGAATCAATGTTAACTACCATGAGCTAAACCTAACTTTGCAGTCAATGCAGACAGGGACAAGTGGTGTTTAACAACAACATATCAGCTAATTGTGAAGAAACGTGGGGTCTATCTCAAGAGGTTCTGAGGAGTTGTAACCTTCATGGTGCCTGTGATCAGCATCTACCAGGTCAGTCATCCACCCCTGTCCTGACTCTAGCCCCCATAGTATGACCTCAACAAATCCCATCCTCTGACATCACCAGCACAGACACACACAAGAAGGTCAGACTATCTCAGAACTACAGCACATGTGAAAGCTTGTGTACCATGGTCCACATTCACTTACCTACAGCTCACTTACCTATTGTATTAGTGAGGTTAATACATAAATAATAATTATACATCTCTTACATAGAGCTTTTCATCAATAGATAAAGTACTCTACAAAGGAGGCCACTATCATTATCCCTCTTTTACCGTGGGGAAACTGAACCAGAGAGAGGTGAAGTGACTTGGCCAAGGTCACTCAGGCCAAGTGGGAGAGCCAGGAAAAAAGAAAGGTCTCTTCAGTCTGAATTCAGTGCTTTCTAATGCTATTAATTTGCAAACGTTACTCCACTTAGGAAACCAGAGCTAAGCCACCAGCCCAAATAATCCTTAGTAGATTTGTCACCTTTCATGCATTCGTAACACAGTTAGCACAGTCAATCATGTGTGTAGTTTAAATCATACATTTGGGAATTAAAATAAAGGACTTGGTGGCTAAATCAGCAAATAAGATGGTTCTTAATAGTTTAATCTTAGAGCTAGAAAAAGAAGCACCAGTCAGTAAGACTGACCTGCAGGACCAGGAGCAGAAATTAAGAGGACGATTAAAGAGATGGAAGAAGAACTCCTGGCCAATATTATGGACATAAAAAGTGAAATCACCGAGATTAATTTTTTAAAATAGGTTGAAATAGGATTAAGCAGCAAATTGAAAATTATTACCAACCTAGGCGAAAGATGCCAAATAGTATTTTTTTCAAAGAGAGAATTAAAAAATTGCAACATATGAAGAATAGGAAAAAAAAAGAAACAATGTAAGAATTAGAAAAGTATTCTGGGGAAGAAATCCTCTGTAAATGCCAAAGAGATTTTTCAAGGTTTATTAAAATTGGGCAGGGATTAAAATTGGATACATGGATCCCTTTTTCCCCCCAAGTCCCCTTTGGGATCAAGACAGACATTGATTGTCTGTCTACCTTACTACCAAGATAGGGAAAACACACTAAGAGCAATGAAGGAGAGATCTGAAACACAGATCATACTTTCACCAACCCATAAAAATCTTTCTAAATCTGTTAACCTCAGCCTCTAGAAAATAAAAGAAATTGCACCAGTTAACCACAATTTTTAGAAAATGAGGATTTCCATTTAGACTGTCTTTTTCAGAGCCAAAGGAAGGGAAAGAGATAATAAAAATGGGAAAAGGCAACTAGGAAACAACAGACAGAATAGCTGGGGGGGAAGGAACTTCACCTACACGTCATCAAGAGACAACTGGGAATCAGCGAGAACAAAAGAGAAAGAAAACAAAATAAAAAGATGTGTCACCAAAAAAACAGGAGAGACCTGAGAGTAGATGCATCACCAAAAAAACAGGAGTAGCCCAGCCACAGAAGAACAAGATTAAAATAAGATTTACGGCATGTTCCAAGTAATATTTTACAGTATAACCAGGAAGCAATGTACTTAATAGATACTAATTTATGGTTAAATTAATTTTGTGGTTCATAAGATTTAATAGACAGAAGTTAATAATGATTTAATTGGGGACCCAGCTACCTTTCCCTAGTTAAGTATGTTTGATGTTAAAGTTATCAAATCACTGAAGGGTCATTTATATTGAAAATTAAGAATATATTAGCTCAATATTATAATGGTGTGCTTTATAAAAACATTTCACAAGGCATGGTTATTCTTACATATATAGATCCCTCCAGCAGGGAACCAGCTCACCCCTGAAGGAAAAGAAGAGTCCAGGTTCCCATGGGTAGTGAGTTTCAGCCAATAATAGAGAATAGGAGAGAGGAGCAGGAATGGGAACAGAAAATCAGAAGCCAAGGGAAAACATAAATCAAGCTGGATTACATGACACATAAAAGGCACCAACATCTCCACAGAAAGATCATAGCTTTTTCTCCTAACCCTGCAAATTTATACACCAAGACTGCAGTCCTCATCATTTTTGGTATCAAATAATAAAACTAAAACATAACTCAGATATTATATCCCAACTATGCTATGGGCACAATGGTTGTGACACAAATTTAACATTAATAGTTGGGCTCATAGAGAAAAGACTTGGCAAATAAATGACTCACTAATAACGGATTTGGAGGGTTTTGTTTTGTTAGGTTTGGGTTTGGGATTTTGTTTCTTTGATGTTAACAAAACAGAAATTAATTTTTATACTAAAGATAAAGGTCAGTCTCTATAAACACTGTTTACGATGCATATAAAAGCAGTAATAACAACAGGGAAATCAGCTTAGGATCCCAAAGGGGAAAAGAAAGGGAAGCAGAAGCAAATTAACAATTAAGATTGAAAAACTGCAAGTTTTGCATATAAAAATGAGGTCTAGAAGTAAATGCCTCTCCTTCTGCAGAGGGCAACTAAATGCCATATTTCTAGAGAGCACTGAAGTATGTTCTTAGCTAGCTGGCACAGAAATCTTACGAGGGAGCAATAAAGATAATAAATTCCTTGCTTATCAATTATGAAAAAAAAAGAGAAACTCAGGCAATAAAAATGCAAAATAAGTAGTAAAATTTAAGACCAGGGAGATTGTTGAACCATTCAGAAAGCTTCATACAAATCTTTATGCTTCCAACTATAAAGACCCATGGAGAAAATTTAGAATATATTCATGCCACCATTAACCCAGGAATAGGAATAG
This sequence comes from Pelusios castaneus, assembly GCA_007922175.1. Classification (NCBI taxonomy): domain Eukaryota; kingdom Metazoa; phylum Chordata; order Testudines; family Pelomedusidae; genus Pelusios; species Pelusios castaneus. Next base: position 94,972 of record ML688283.1, on the reverse strand, counting down.
ATTTAGAAAGACCAAGAAAGGAAGAGCAGTTCATAGAGGCAAATAAATCAACAGCAACACAGAACCAGATGGGTTCTCAGTAAAGCTTTATAACAGGGCAGCAGGTATAACTGCAGATAAACTAACCACTTCGTTGATTTTTTTTTTAAGAGTAATGAGATTCCCAATGCAATTAAAGAGGCAAATACAGTAGAAATACCAAAGCTACAAAAAGACATGGTGCTATCTGGCTCATGTGGGCCATTATCACTTCTTAATATAGACATGAAAATACTTTCACAGACTCTTGCCAAAAGACCAGAAACAGTTTTTCTCTGGTTAATACACATTTGATCAAACAAGTTTCCTGTAACAGATAATGCAGTGATAACATCAGAGGAATTATAGTAGTAATTTAGAATATGGCGAATAAAAAGAAATAGAGGTCTACTATCTTTAGATGCTGACAAGGTCTTTGCTAAAATAAAGACTGCTATTGGAGGTGGCTTTCGGAGACCATACACATGCACACTTCATCACTCCATTTAAGATGAGAAAAATATATTTAGAAGGAAGTCATTAATGTGGGAGAGAATGTGAATAAATCTTTTCTGTATGTATGGTGGTGTCATAGAGTCAGAGCAGAACAACCTAATGGCTAGAGTTCATAAATAGCCCTGGGGTCAGGGCAACACAGCCCAATGGCTAGAGTTCATAAGTAGTCCGGGGTCAGGGCAACACAGGCTAGTAGCCAAGGAGTCTACAGCAGATGGAGGGCATCCACTCTAGGACACAGTGCCTGGGTAGGGGGGGCTCAGGCCCTTCCACTCCATTGAGCTCCAGACCAGGGCCCTATCAGTGCCGAGATTATGGTGCCAAGTCAGCAGGGATCCAGACTGAAACACACTGACCTTTATCACGCACCATCCCCAGTCACTTCCCTCAGCCTGCCTGGGCTACTTTCTACCCAACTATCATGGTGGTCCTCCCCCAGGGCTCCAGTCTGTCCACTCTCCCCTTCAGGATCAGTCGCTGTCTCGATCTCCGGAGGTTCCTGGGACGAGCTAGCTGGGGCAAACACCTGGGCGTCTGTCCCTCGGCAGTTGTCAGAGAATACCTGCTCCTCGATGAGATCACTGGAGTTGCTCCCTCTCCAGGGCAGGGGCTGATGTGGTTTCGGGGAAGCAGCCTCCAGTGTATGTCCTTCCTCCACATTGGTCAGCCCTGACTCAGCTGAGCTGCTCCCTTTTATACTGGGGCAGCACTCTGTGCATGCCCAACAGGGCTTAAGTGGCGGGACTTTGCCGCCCATAGGGTATACTGGGCTTCTCTAGTGCAAGGTAAGCCCACCCTGTCACAGATGGGAATGCTAAAACAACAAATAGGATTTTCATGATAATTAAAGATAGAATCACTATGACGTTCTATATGGTTAAAACCCAAAGAATATTGGCTCAGGGAAGAACCCACTGAAAACAGAAATATTGCTAGTAGCCAGCTGAGTGCTAGCTTATTTGGGGAAAAAGACAGATTCCCCCAATGAGACAGCCATATATATCTAGTAGATTTTATACTTTATGTGTAACAAGGTGTGCTGAGTCCAGAGCTAACTCAGAATGCTGTCACTCTAATAATCACCAGTATGTATTAATATACACCTGTATATATTCTGCTGTGACTGAAAGACAGGTAGTTGACAGAGGGTGTCCATAACTAAGTAGAGCTACAACTGCAGAGCTAATCGAGGGAGACGCAACTGGGATTCTATAAAAAGACAGAAAGGTAGTGGTGGAAAAGAGTTGGGAGCCTGAAGGAAGGCTGAAGTTTGCAAAATTAGATGCTGCTACTGTTCCCTGTCCTAGAAGCTAGCAGGGAAGCAGGCTGTGAACTGTACACACATGTAAATAACATTACAGGTTATGCTCTGCTGGAAGAATGCAATAAAACACAGTGGTAATGAAGAAGACTTGGAGTGGTCTGTGATTAAGACCTGAAAGGACTCCCAGGGGACCACCCCATGCCAGTATGATTACCATTTTTGAAATTTGAACTAAATAAATACACTGATGATAGGACATCGAGCAAACCAAACACAAATAAGTCTTTTAAACTTAGCAAAGGCAAGTTATAAATAAGATTATTATTTGAAGGAAAGTTCATGTGTTTTAATAATGACAAAATAAATTTAAAAATAAATAAAGGGTTTTATACAAAACTTTGGGATCTAAAAACTAAAAAATGGAATGATAACTATTTTGATTGTTTTGCTTTTCAGTTCTTTATTAATTTATTTTTTTCACTCTGGTATAATTTAATTTATCAGACATCTGGGAGTTAAAATGAAGGATTTTTGACAACTCTCATAACAACATTAAGAGCCAAGAGAAGGTGACCATACGGTACATCAAGGCTTGCCCTTATAAACTCAAATGTCATTAAACATGGACTTCATCAGCCTAATTCCATAAATGTGTCTAGCTTCTTCTTGCAGTGATTTATGTTTGTTACTGCTATTTCTGACTTCAGCACTTCATTCCATCATGCAGTCACTCATTTTGCTAATCAAATTAATATTTTAATATAGTAGTAGTAGTATGATTTTTTTTTTAAAGAGAAGCTTTTTGGCCCATTATGTAATGTGGTTGATTTATATGTAGACCCAATTAGCTGTGCAGTAGCCTTCAGATGCCATTGTATTTTATTCACACCAGAAAATATGCATGCATAGCAGCAGGTAATGAATGATTATTCCTTAAATTAGATCGATACATAACATGAGCATTAATTCATTTACTAGGACACCAAACTACCATGAGAAAACTTTCAGTCCCAGAAAACCTGCATTAAAGTCCTGCAGTTCTTCATCTCATTATTGTCTATTTCTGTTTGAGAAAAGATTTTGCTTCTGACACACAATTAAATAAACCAGAATTTGGAAAATTCAGAGATGGCTAATGGATTATAACTGTTGAGGTGGCATTTAGAACAGTAACTCTCCACTCCCTCATATCAAACCTGAACCCATAAGGCACTAAGTTCTTATCAGGCTTTTTATTTTATTTTATTTATTATACATTATTTTATTTCCTCACCTGTGACAATTTTATCAGCCATAAATAAATAAATAAAGATTCTTTACAGGAAAATCTTTGCCGTAATCTGATCTGTCAAAAATATACAAATGAATGCTTTTCCAATGAATTCTTGTTCCCATTCTTTCCAGACATGGAATGCTTTCCACAGGAAGAAAAAAGGAAAAGGAGAAAGTCCAACAAGGAAAAGATGACACATGCAAGTGTGGCTGAAGTGATTTAGGATAAGTCTTCTCAGACCCATTGGTGGAAATATTCCTGATAAAGGCAGATATGGAAGCTGGGCACCTGGAGACAGTGAAATGAAGGATGTGAGGGAGGAAGGAGCTCTTCATTGATCAGATGGAATCCAGACATGACAATAACAGTTAATGAACCGTGTCTTATGAAGCGACTTCAGCACCTTTTTTATAACCCCACTTCATGGCCTTAATAATAATAAAACCACCAGGACTTTTTATAGACCACATCTGCTGCAGTTTCTAAAGAGAGAAAACTTTAACCACAGAAGGTACATTTGATTCCTTCCCAATTTTTCACTCTCTGTGCTTATTATGTTATGAGTATATTTTGTAGTAGTATGTTCACTTTTATATCTGTAATATGCAGAGAAAAGAGCAAGATTACATTTCTGTAATGGATTTTGTATTGCGTTATTACAGAAATTAAATATTTAATGTATATTTATTTTATGTAGCAGCTGCTACTGACTGAAAAGGAATAAGCAAATGCTTTTTAAAAAAGTTTCTCTACAATGAAATGGCAGCTGTGTCCAAAGATTTTAATACGGGTATTGCTTTTGATTTGGCATCACTTGTAACTTTTCATCCTACACTGAAAAAAACATGAAGTTCATTCATTGCTTGTGAAAGATGCCTGACTAACAAGCCTAGAGAATGATGCCTTCTGTTTATCAAAGGAACAGTAATACAGTAACAGTTTCCACGTTGAGCATGACCCACGACTGTGTACCCCAACCCTTATCTGCGAAGACCAGCTCTGTTATAGCAATTCAGACTCCATATTCATTCAGTATTGAGTCCTTTTGCTGAAAGTGCCAATTTCCATTCAAATAATGGCAACTGTGATTGGTGGAAATTGGATTGATGACAGCAACATAGGCCACCAAAAAGTTTTTAGATATTAGTAGCTTTTTTTAACCTGGGCTGGAACAGCACTTACAGGTGAAAGGTTGTATATTTATCCATGAATCACCCAGAACTAAGGGTTATATTTTACATTGAGTTCACATTCAATGAAAGGTGAAAGGTTGTATATTTATCCATGAATCACCCAGAACTAAGGGTTATATTTTACATTGAGTTCACATTCAATGAAAGGTGAAAGGTTGTATATTTATCCATGAATCACCCAGAACTAAGGGTTATATTTTACATTGAGTTCACATTCAATGAAAGGAAGTTCTAATATAACCTTGACTTAAATATGCAGAGCTGACATCAGAACAGTTCAGTCACTCACTGGGAGACTTCATGAACCATCTTTCAGGATACGGTAACATTAATACAGAGTCCAACAGAGATACCAATAAGCTGGTCTAGTTGTACCTCAGAGTTTATAATCACAAACTGGCCTACACAGCATCCAAATCCTGAAACTGTCAGGAACGCTATTTTTCAATTCTCCAAATATTGATTAGCACATTAAAGAATAAAGCACTTAATTTTACTTCCGACATGTTGGGACTTGAAAGATTCAGGCCACACTTAAATGACACGTTATTAAAAATACCTAAGCCCCAGATCACTACAAGCACCACCAATACAGCTGCTCTACCAACATATCATGGGCACTGATTTTCTAGAGCAGACAAGACCTTAGCAATCTCCAAGCAAAATTCAATTAAGTGAAGTCAGTATGTCAGGGAAAAGATGAAATGGGAGGTTTAAGAAAATATATTTTGAAAATATGTAGCGTTACCTGGAAACCTCTTTTATTACTTATACCATTTTTTTTTAAAGAAAAACACAGGCTTTAGAGGAGTCTGCGATATACAATATGAAAATTGAACATAGGATTAGTGGCTCATCTCAATGTGAATAACTTAGTCATCCAGAGCCAGCAGTCGCCGTTTAGAGATTCATTATTTTTTTAATTGCCTTTAAAATGACAACAGTGAAATAGAAGGGAAAACACAATCTATGAAAGAAGAAACTTTCAGATATCACCCAAAAATATATGCCAGTAGAAATAAATGGCTACATTTAAAACCACTCTGCAGAAATTTAAATTAAACTAGCTCCTCCAACAGCTTCTCTGAAAACTTTTGAAGTCTTCAGAATAATAGAGGTATTCTTCAGGAAATTGTTCTACTAAATGTTTGTGTTTTCAAAGACAAAGGAGCCCTGTAGTGGGTAAACCTGATGAAGCTCGGGGATTCCCAAAACTTTTAGCACTTTTTAAAGAGGTTATTATGGTGTGATCTTTTGTTAATAAATAATGCTTTGAGAAAATGTAGTCTACAAACAACTTATTTTAAACCTAAGGGAAATCAGTGCTGTGAAGTCACAAAGATTCTTCTTTGAAAGTAATTCTTGCAATGCTTCTAGCTAGGGATACACAAGAGAAAAGCATGCAGCAGGGGCATTAAAAAAAAAAAAAGAGAGGGAGAACATGCAGCAGCCATGAACTCACATAAGGAAACTGTACCTCAAATGCTTGAAATTAGGCTCTAAGTTTGTAGCCCAAAGTTACTGCATCAGTTCTAAATTTAAGCAGAATAAATTATCCCATTCTTTGGGAAACAAGATGTGCTGATTGAAATGGCAGACACGAGGGATGGAATAAAGGCAAAATTCTGTGAAAATACTCTCAATAACAAGGAGATACTTATACCTATTTTAAGTTAATAGACAAACAGAAAGCAGGCCTTAAAATGAGACACTGTGGTTTACAAAGGCCTGGTTTTCCAAGGGTGGAACTTGATATTGTGGTTTGGGGGCTAGAACCTGTTTTCTTCCATGAATAGCAAGTCTTGCCTCCTCAATAGAAAAAGGCAGGTGTATAAAGGAGGAGTCTTTCCCTGATTGCTCTCAAACACAGTCCAGACACTATGAGGCATTGAAACTTACCCTCTTCCTGGGGTTTAGCTTTCAACACCACAAAAATTAACAATAAGAGGGCAAAATTCAACACAACCCACTCTACAGGCTTGGCCGATTTGAGTTCCTCCCTCTGAACTGCTCAGCCTAAATCCTTGTTCCTCACTCTAGTCTAGAGAGCCACTTCCATATCCCTTATATCCAGGTGAGGTAATGAACCAGTGAGGCAGCAGATAACATTTAGCACACTGAAGCCTACCTACACAGGAAAATTATACCAGTATATTCTAAGATATTAATTTTACCGCTATAGCTAACCCAGTGCAAAACCCCTGTAGTGTACATGCTCATTCTGGTATAAGCATGGGGTTGAGTTGTTGTACCATAAGCTGATTGAGAACAGAAAAAAATCCACTCAGACTGAAATAAGAGTGTCCATGTAGGGCTTTGCATTGGTCTACAAACTGACAAATTAAATCAATCTGACTATCCTGCACAGTCAAGGTCTCAGTGTTTCAGGCAAATATTGCCAGGTATTACTACAGAGGGGCATAAGTGTGACCCAGAATATTACCCTACTCCCCCATGCACACATTTTAGGGTCTTGCAGTTATAAAGTATTTTAAGATTAGAAGTGCCTTGCAATTATCTACTTATTAATCACCTAAGCATTAAGAGACACAGAAAGCAACCAACCAGATATTATAGCATAGGAGAAGGAAAATTTATTAATGACATGGAATAATACCTTACAAGATTAAAATTCCATCCTCTGTTTTCTATTATTAAAAACAGTTCTAAATTACTATGCCCCTATTCCATTGTGAGACAATATAATCCGCTTTAACCGTAAAGAATTCTGAATCTATTTTCTACTGTTGTTGCATATTTATTTTCCCCTTGCCATTATTTTATATTACATATCACCACGTTCTTCCAGCTGCAGAGGGCCCAAGGAAAGACCTCCAGTGTCCACAAACCCTCTTAATCAAATTATTGTCCTACTGAAGTCAGGAGGAGCTCTGTCATTGAGTTCAGTCAGAACAAGAAGACTTGGACCTATGGGTTCATACCTGCAGTCCTGCTGCACATGATACAGGAGGAGAAATGTACTTTTGGGAGTGGCCTGTGAGGCCCCTGTGTAGGCCTTCTATTCTTCTCAAATGAATTTCACGTGTTTTAAATTAAAATTCCTAGAAAAGTGGCTACAGAGAAGGAGTAATGAATTCAAAACAGTAATGCTGTCCAGGTAAAATAATTACTGTTTTCCAAGAATCAGTGGCTATTGCTCTTCAGTTCTATTAAACTAACAAAATACACAATTTCTGCATACATTAATTTTTGCAGCGCTTGACAAACCCTTTCTTAAGTTTAAATAGCTTATTAATAGAAAATGACAGAAAAGAGTGAACATTAATTAACTGACAATATAACAAAATTCGAGGGACAACAGTTCGACAAAGAAAATATACCATTAAATCGCCAACTGTGATCACAATATTAAACAAACTAACAGGAAATTAAATAACGTCTGTGTACAAACAAGCTACTTAAGAACAAAATGTAACAGGTTTATTTTACAGCAACATGAAATGTATGTATAGTGAAGTATGTATTAATATAAAATATCCTTGTGAGACTGTTAGCCATTCTTATAACTGAATAGGTATTTGAATATTATAGAATTTAATTTATTTAATAAATTGTCAAAAATTTCCTCCAGATTCTGGATTTTTACCTTTTTTTTTTTTTTTTTTTTTTTTGCTGCAGTCTTTTCATGTATGGTAACATTATATATTTTCAGAGTTTGATTCTTGGCTGGCGTTAATCAATGTAGCACCATGATTTTCAATAGCAATGCATCAATTTGCCACGCTGGGGATTTGGTCCTGAAATTTGGTCCTGAATTTCTAAGTTAACTATGCATCTCAGGCCTTGTCTACACTAAAAAAAAAGTAGCTTGACATATGTCATGTTGACCTACAGCCACTGCTATAATTGCAGCAGCAGCTGATGTCTACACTGCTGTCCTTGGGTTGGTGGCTCCCAGGCTCCCTGTGGCTTGCTGTCCGTTCCCAGTTGGGATCCAGGGAAAGCTGCTGGGCCCAGGGACTTCTCCCTTTCCCGTTCTGTGCCAGGAACTGGGGAAAGCCTTTCCCCCTCTCCACAAGAAGTCTAGCCATGTCAATTTCAGAGCTCAGCGGTGTAATTGACATGCTGCCTGGGCAGCAAGCAGGTGGAGAAACTCCTTCACTTCTGGTCCCATCTTCCAGCCAAGACCAGAAACTGGCACCCTCAGTCTCTCAACTGAGAGCAAAATGAAAAGCCTGGGCTGCTGCAAGCTAGGACGTCTGGTTCCCAGTCCTGGGTGAGAAGTCAAGGAGCTTCTCCTTCCTACCCCGGCAGCCATGTCCATTACACAGCTGAGCTGCAAAATTGACATGGCTGCCAGTTTCAGCTGGGAGCTAAGCTCCAGCCCCCAAGGCTTGCCTGATCTTGGTTCCAGCCATGTGCATTTGCAGATGCTAGGGCTTCTTGCCCTGCTCCCAACCAGAAGCAGGAACCAGCCACCCTGGGCTTTCTGCTGGAGTGATGAAATTGACAAGAATGTAAGGGGACACAGTGTCTGACTCTGCATCAACCTACCTATGCTGACAAAAGCCCTATGCCTCTCACCATTGTTTTATTTACAAATAACGACTTTTGTTGACAAAGCTCTCAGTGTAGACCGGGCCTAAATAACCTCCCTTTCATTTATTTTACACTGTTGTACTTTAGAGTTTTCTTCCTTATCTTTCCTCCTTTTGCTGCTCTACTTTCTTTTTACATTGGTACTTATCCTCTTTCATCCTTCTTCCTAGGTACCTTGTTCTACATCTGGCATTTTTGATCTTGCAGCAAAACAGCTTGCTCATTTCTGATAATCCTTTATGATGTTCTTATGAGCTGAATGAAACTTTGTTATGGTTTGAGCTAAAATCTTATTGGGATTGATAGGTGTGAATTCACCCTTTAATAAACATGACTGTAAGAATATGCCCCAACCTAAGACCCACTAAGGAGCTTTAGCCGAATGTTGTTTTGGGTATGGGTGTGTATGAGAGAGACAGAGAGCTGAACAGGACAAAGAAAGGGGGAAAACTAAAGACAAAGAGACAGGCTGAAGGAGCAGCCAAAAAGATGGTGTCTAACCCTGGAAGAATCCCAGGGTAAGGTTTTCGGATCAGGAGGGCAAACTGACAAGAGTGTTCTTGGCACTGTGAACAAAAGGAACTCTTCCCTGATATTTGATTCCTTCTGTGTTCAGAAACACATTCTTCGTAAATAAACAAAGAAACACCTGATCACCAATTTTCTCTTCCTAACAGCACAACCTACTAGTCATCAAATATGTGGGCAGCCACTCAGGTCAAAAGAAGTAATGTTCTCCATCTCATCCAGAGCAACTGGCTAGATAAGTCCCTTTTGATCCTTTTCCGATGCCACTGAAAGATTTCGAATTAGGAGAGTGCCTCTCATAGTCGTCAGTCTTAATCACGATAACATAGATGTTCTCTCCCTTGGATTCCAAGATCCCAACTAATTTGATACACCAGTAGAATACCCACATAAGGTTCATTTGCTTTCAATATTTAGAGTATTATTTGTATAATTTAATTAAGAATCTCTTGCTTTCCAAAAAGAAAAATGACAAGGAATTAAAGTGAAATGGATACAGCAGAAGTCTGATGTGATACAATGATAGACACAGCCACTGCTCTGATGAAAATATGGTTATGGTTGCACCTCTCCAGAATCCATTTCTACCCGTATTGGAAACAACTAATTGGTGGTGGTTCATTTCAAAGTGGTTCATAACCCTAGCATAAAACTATTGAGGTGACCAAGCCACATGAATGGATAGGTGACAAAGGACTGTATCTTCATACTTTTCCTTTATACTTACTAATACATTTCTATTGTCTCAGACTCAGAACACACACAGGAAGATCCTGTTTGGGGAACTATTCCCTTTATTAACTGACAATAGCTACATGATACTGATTGCAGGTAATAGCCAATCTTTATGTTTGGCAAACTGAACAGGCCAAAGTATTCATAGGGAATTCCTTTGAGCCCATGAGCACCATTTACGTGAGTTACAGGTCATTTCTTTATTTGTCTTCTCAAGTGAGATCCTTTGATGTGACAAATGCAGGATGTCAAAGCACTAGTATATGGAGAACTGATTCATTCCTTCAAGAGCATCTTCAAAGGTGATTTTACAATGTAGTACAGAGCCTGAGCTGAGTTAGTGCTCACCAGAAAGAGGTCTCAGATGTAGAAAGAATCAATCAAAACTGTCCTTAAGGAGATTCCCTGCTACCGCCCTGAATGTGCCACTCGTGTCTTCTAATATTCTTGCAATAGTTCATTCCAGGAAGCTTTAGTCTATGTCCTAGTGAATATTTTTATGTGTACATTTAAACCATTAATTTATATTTTTGGCTGCTCCGTAGTTTAATGTTTGAACTTTTGCTACATTACAATTTATATATTAATCTTGTATTTATTAAGATGCAACTGAATCAGATAAATTGATGGGAACATCTGTTTCAACTATCGAAAGAAAAATGCTAATTAAAAAGCGCATCTTGTCTCCATAATGAAAGGATTCGGCTCACAGTCTCAGAAAGCATTTAGACACTTAATTCCCATTGAAATCAAGCAGCTAAATAACCTTTGCAAAGCTGGGCCTTCCTCAGAACAGCCTAGTGTCCAATGGACTTCAGCAATGTAGGATGAAACTCACACTGTTATCTTGTCTCCACAGAGACTTGCATTGGCTTTATCAATTAACATGTTTTCACAACACTCCTGTAAGGAAGGTAAATCCCACCATCCCAATGTTACAGATATGGTAAGGAATATGCAGAGTGATTAAGTAACTAGCCTGAGGTCACAGGGGAGGTCTGTAGTAAAGCAGGGACTTAAATCCAGGTATTCCAATCCCGAAACTAATGCTCTACCCCCGGACTATCCTTCTCCTTAAGAAAAAGGAGAGGTAAAATAAACAGTGCAAATGAAAATAAGCATTTACACAAACTACATAAACTTATATTGGTTTCCGTAAATGAGTTTAAATACACACTTTTAGTTCAACTGGATAATGTTCAAGCAAAGCCTGCTTCAAAGAGAGTCTGACTGTTTTTGATTTCAATACCTCAGCTAGCCTCACGTGGACTTGTTCTAAAGAGTGAACAAATGAGTAGCATGTTTGCAAGCTGAGTAGTTTGATAAGTTTGAGCATCCAAGTGATGGTTAAATACAATGGAGCAGTTTGTCAGCTTGTGTGACTTGCACAGAGGGGCAGGTGCTGGCTGGGGGGCTGTAGGAAGGCCATCTTGTTGCAGGCAATGCAGGCTGGGGCTGCAGAAGGGGAGCACAGGCTGGGACAAGCCAGCACTGCTCCTGGAGGCTTGTGGGGGCAGGTCCGAGGGCTGAGCAAGCAGGCTGAAACTGAGCAGGAGCAGCCCTGACTTAGACCAGCCGGGCCAGACTTCTGCACCCCCCAACCCCTTTCGGGTGGGGCCAGGGGCTGCAGCCCTTGCCTTAATCCGGTCCTCAGCCCCTCCCCTCCTGCCTGGAGCCAGATGCTGGTTGCAGCAGCCCCTCCTCTAGTAAGATAGTAAAATAGTAAGATAAATTTCATTATTTTATTTTATTGATAGGAAGATAAATTTCTATGCCTTAACTATCCAAAATTTGCACACCGGCTCCCTGAGTGAGAAAAAAACTGCAATGTGACCCCTCACACAAAAAGCATGGACACCCATGGTTTAACCAGACTATCTTTAAAAATGTCAAGCACTACACAGAGCTTTCCCAGTTGGCTCTTGATAGATTCGATACAGTCTGTACCAAGAACTTGCCAGATCTGCTTCCACATAGGTTATCCACATTCCAAACACTCAGATCTTTGGGTTTGGAAGACACAACCTGCCCTCCCACAGCTCCCCCTTTAGGGTATATAAACACATATATATTTTCATTTGAGTAAGGAAAAAAAAAGTCATCTCATCTCTGCTAGACTGTCTCCTTTTCTAGGGATGTGGTTTGTCATTTTCTACATTTCCTTGAGAGTTAATCTTCGGTAAAGGAATGTGGCCACCTGTACTCTTGGTTGTACAAGAGAAAGAGAGAGTTCCTGAGCACCACAATGACAGGAAAAAGACACCCCTCATGACACAGGATAGTCAACCAGCCCTAGAATTGCTGATCAATGCATTACTAGATGGGGGCAATTACTAGGAGGATTTGGTTGGGGGAAGGAAAAAAATAAATGGATATGACTCCACTGGGCAATCAACAACCCTTAGCCTTATATATGACTTGGTTTTGCAAGGTGTTGAATACTCTGGCCTCAATCCCGCAGAGCACTTCCACTGTACCATATATGTTCTTAAAGTTAAGCATATGCTCCAGTTCTGTGCTGAACTGGGGTCAAATCTGTCAGCACTTTGCAGGACTAACCCCTCACGTCAACTGAAGGACTATACTTTTGTTTGCTCTGTGTTCATATGTAAGTGGTTGCTCATGGGGGTGGGTATGAATGATAAGATTTAATTTCCCTTTCCTCCCCCTTCCCAGAGTGGACGTGTTCTTTGTTTAGAAGACACCTTATGAAGTGCTAAAATGCTACTTAAAAATTCATCTAAATTCAGAGAGACTGCTCAGGAGAATAAGGATTTGCAGAAACCAGCCAATATAATGTACCGCCCAGGCATGAAATAAAAACTGGTCCCAGGATTGTCCAGAAGTCAAATTAAACTCTCAATGAACTGTTTTTGAGGTTTGAATTTTTAAACAAAAACAAAACACCAGCTCATTTTAAATGAGTATTTAATTCTATTTCCACAACTCTACACTCCGTGATTTCCAATAGGTGTGGAAGCAGATAAACTGAGGTACCAAGGGGGTGTTCACAATATACTTCCAGGCCCTCACTGAAGACTCTGATGTTTGGATGCTTATCTGATCCTAATCTTCCACCCTTTTGAGACTTACCCATCATGATCTGTATATTTGTGAAATGATTTTTATTTGGAAACTGTTTTCACTATGACCTCTTTAGCTAGAAGTGCATCATGTGTGGAGTCTGAGCTCTAAAAGGGTGGATAGGAAAAAAGTGCATTTTTCTTACTTATGACAAGAAGAAATGGAAGCCAAAAGACTTTTCCTGAGGGTTAAGATAAGTTTGTGAGAGTCTTTCTAAAGTCTTATCAATGTTTACCCACCTCTGCTACTTGACAGTCATTATCAGGTAACCCTCATACTCTTGTTTTAATGTACCTTTTAAAGCTTAGGGTAAAAAGGTCTCAGAATGTACATTAAGGGTTAGGGATTTGAAAATGTCCTTAGTAATTCCGACTGCATCATTGCTTTATTGGTTGTACCATTTAAATTCACTTAAATTTGAGAATTGTATACCAAGTGTTAAGTACGTATTTACATTTTGATGCAAGTCTGGAGATTTAAAACTGTGAAACTACAGAGTTTCTACTATTGTATCATTTTGGTTGTATGACTTTTTGGCTCAAGGGTTTTCTCTCTCATCAATATGCAAAAGAGTGTTGTGTGGCAACATAACGTCAAAAGGCTAGAGAGAAACAATATTGCAAAAGAACGATGGAGCTACACACAGCTAGAAGAATGGTGACAGGCTCACTGAAAAATGAATAAATATTATGGTGAGTATCCATCCTTTCTATTTCTATAGGATAATTCCTACTGCTCGGTGCCCCGTAAAACAGTCACAGCATAGAACAATTCACTTAAATACTGAACAAATCCTACTGATTCAATAGGAATCATTCCATTGACATCAATGAGCTGGATTAGACCCTTGATCCACTGCGTGGTTTACCGTACACAAACACTTTTTTGAGGTGGTTGGTTTCATATTAAACATCCCAGTGTCTGGCTACTCTGGCATGTTAGAGTGGAGAGACTTTGTGCTGTGGAGAGGAGTTATTTTGCATTTTTACACTTTTGTTTTCTACAATAAAGGGATTTAAATGAGTGTCATTAATGGGTCAGTCAAAAAGGTTAATAGAAATAAAAAATATTTTAAAAATACATAGTTTATGGGGCTACGGTCCTGTAGCACTTTCATGAAGACTCTATTACGCTGATCAGAGAGCATGTCCCATCAGCATATTTAATCCACATCCCCAATATGCAAAGATCCTCCAAGGCCATAGACCTGTCTGCATAGACCTGTCTGCAGCCTGTTAGTTTGACCTCGGTAGTATGCAAGGTTTTGGAGAAAATTTTGAAGGAGAAAGTACTTAAGGCTTTAGAGGATAACAGTAACTGTGATAAAATACAAGATGGCTTTACAAAAGGAAGATCGTGCCAGACCAATTTGATCTCCTTTTTTGAAAGGATAACTGATTTTTTTAGATAAATGGAATGTGGTGGACCTAATTTACTTAGATTTCAGCAAGGCATTTGAAACAGTTCCACACAGGGAGTTATTAAGTTACAGAAGATGGGGATTAATATGAATATAGTAAGGAACTGGTTAAAAAGGGGTCATATTGAAGGGTGAACTGTCAAGCTGGAGGGAGGTTACCAGTGGAATCCCTCAGGGATCTGTCTTGGAACCGATTGTGAAGATCCCACGTCACTGGCGGGCGCCCCCTTCCGGTGCCTTAGGGGAATTAGCAGTGTCGGGGCGCCCTTTCTCGCACAGAGTCAGTTGCCCCGGCCCTCAGGCAGGGTGGGGCAGGCACAGTATAAAGTCAATTGGCCCCAGCCCTCCGGCAGGGCGGGGCAGGCACAAATTACAAAGTCAGTTGCCCCCGGCCCTCAGGCAGGGCAGGGCAGGCACAGAGTACAGAGTCAGTTGCCCCCGGCCTCAGGCAGGGCGGGGTAGGCACAAAGAGTCAGTGGCCCTTTTCCCCCTGGCAGGGCAGGGCAGGCACAACACACAAACCTCGGTATTGGGTTCCTAGGGGTTTGAATGCTCCGGGTGGTTAGGGAAAAGGGGTGAGGGAGGGGGACGCAGGCCCACCCACTCCACTGTGTCCCAGCCCAGGGCCCTATTCAGTGGCAGAGGCGTCTGCCACTGTGGTCAGCGGGGCTCCGGCCGAAACGCGCTGACCCTTGGTGGCTCCGCCACTCACTGGACGGTAGCCAACCATCCCTGGGCTTCTTCCTCCCATCCTGAGGTTTGGGGTACCTGTATCCACTGAGTCTCCCTCTAGGTCTGCCGGGTAGGTTGCTCAGGGGATCCCAACCAGTCCCTCTGTGTCCATTGGCGGGAGGTCTGGGAACTCCGTGTTGTCAGAGGCTCCCGGTGTGGTGCTCTGCTCTCTCCAATGTTGGTATCACTCGGCTGCGTGCGTGTGTTCCCTGTAAGCGCTGCCCCAGCTCCTGCAGATAGCTGACACAGCAGGCCCGAAGAGAACCCCCAATAATCACAGAGTCTAGTGAGGTACGAAGGCACGTCGACCAGGTTTATTGTCACAGTGGATACAGTAGCAGTTTCCCTGGAGTGCTCTAAGACTCATCCAGAGACACACTGCGGATACTGACCCTAAGACAATGGACTCGGCTCAGTCAGTGGCGGGATCTTCCACTGCGCCCTAGGCCGGACCCCGAACATACCCCAGAAATACATTTTTATACACTCCGATGAAACTTTCGCAATGTTTCTGACGTATCAAGGTTCGACCCCTTGATGTAGTTAGGTGCCGCCTATTACCTTGTACATGTTGGTTCTACCTATCCATCATGTTCCTGTTACAGGGATGGGTCAGCCTGTTCTTCCTTATCTATGGAATGTGCCTGGGTGCCTTGGTGCCTGGTTTATAGAATGTGCTGAGTTGTGCTTATGTAACTTTTGACGTATCTCAGTTTAGAAATGTCTTGACATTACTTTGGTTCAGGCTAGAGGCCTTATGCTGGGCCTATAATTGCTAAGGTCTTGTACTGG